>JAPWLS010001082.1:0-340307 GCA_028551675.1 Tineola bisselliella
AGCAATTTCCTTAATGGCTTTCCAGGCGATGTGATCGGATTTGATGTTTTTCAATTAGGGTTTGATTGACGCATGTGTTTTAACCTCAAATAACTTCAAGAAAAAAGAAACGGATGTATGTCGAGTCGTCATTATTTTTACGGTTAAAAGAAAATTTAGAATTAGATTAGCATTTAATTTGACGTGATTTCCTTTAATAAAAAACGTCACATCTATGTAAATAAGATTAGGTTTTATGGCATAAGAAAATCCGCGACCGGTTTCGTGATTGCGTTCTATGAGTCCACGGTTCGTGACGTCGTCATCTTCCACTTTCTCTGATGATTTCTACCAATATTGACGGTCTCCTTTATCACGCGCAAGCTCATCACCAAGTGAAACTGAAAGTGCACGGTAACATTTGAACATGCCGAGAATTGCGTATTAAGCATATGACTCGCTTTCACATTTTAAATCATTTTGTCGACGCGGTGCAACAAAGCGGGCTGCTCGTGGAATTCTATTTTGCAGTAAAGCATTTATTTTTTGTTTCATAGCAATTAAATGTAGTTTTAATGAGCGAGCTTTACTTTTACACGCGCAATACTTTCTCTTCTACTGTAACTAGTTGGTATCCCGACGTCTATAATTATAAGTACAAATACAAATATACAATTGAATTATGCGAGTTATAGTGAGGAGACATTAGATAGATACCTACGCATTGTAGAGTCATAACAATATAAATAGAATGCAAATAAGTATCCGATCACTGGTATTTGATAAACACACGAGACGAAAGTGAACGTCCGGTGTGGTTTGTTATTCGTTACACACAACACGCCTTTATGATAATGTCTTCTAACGAATTATAAACACTAACGTTTTATTAAATAAACCGTCGGTAATTCAATGAAATGTTTGTTTTTAAAATTTGCCGTGAAGGTCTGCGATCTGAGACCCAATCACTTAGGTTTCAAGTTCAACTTCTCGGCAACTGATGCTAAACAATGTGGCATTTAAATGCTCGCCATTTGTTTAGTGACGCCCTCGCACCGCTCGACTCCTCGCTCGCCGTGTCACTAACTAGCTGAGAATTAACCTTATTTGTCACATCGTAACCATATCGAGATGCGTTATAAATATTTCAACACGAAAATCAATTTAGAGTCGAATGACCCACAACATTAGACGCCACTTTATTATGTCAGTTTTGTTTATTACAATTTTGTTAGGTGTATTAAATGTATCCTTTTTATGGTATACAGTTATTGAAATCGCATTTAATGCGGGTAGTGCTATTTATATAATAAACCTATTACGGGAAAAGTGGACACATGGAGCCAGTTATGAAGACGACTACGTACAGATAATCTCATTAGAATAAGCGTCTCGTGTCCCCATTCTCGTGAGCATATAACGCCACACGTGTTGCACCAATGGCAATTGCAATCTCCTAGTACCGTAACAATGTAATACTAAGAATTTTGTGTTTTGTTGTGTATACAAAGTTTGTGAGTATGGTGAATTATAATGAATGCAGACTATCGCGAAACCGAGGGCGCCCAGTCTAGCCCACGTATACCAGACTGGTAAGCCCGTTCAGCGCTTATTTGCTCTTGATGCAATATTAACTCTAGCCTCAATGGATGGTTCAATAATAATGAAACGTTTCCATTTATTTTGGTACCATAATCTCATCAGCATCTGTTCGATTTGTTATTATTTTTAAATTCTGGCTTCCGTGTTTCAATATTAATAACCTATATCGATTTGGGTTTGTAAAATCATTAAACGAGTTGCTTTTGTTTTTACGATATTTACTTTAAAATAATATGACGGATAACGATCCAATAAAATTTCCAATTAAGTAATTAATTATTGTATATGCTCGTATATAATAAATATATAAACAACATTACTTTCATATAATTATAATCATTGATTTATTGCGAATGACACCGGTCACCTCGTTTTATTTATATTTATTTCTACGAGTAGCTCAGTAGAGTAACGACCGCGGACATTGGTCGACCGTGTAGATAGTCGACCGTGTTGCGATTCACTCAACGACTCAACGCCATCTCGCGTCGAGTAGTAGAAGTGACGAAAGTATCTTAATTTGAAATTTTCTTTTTATCTAACATGTGTTTGGTTATCTAAATTAGGTTTTGTATAAAGTAACTCATTTTAATTATTTAATCGTATAACTAGTATAACGTTTAATTGTAAGTTGTGCTGCGTTTATTTTGTATACATATTTTTTGTAAAAAAGTTAAGACGGATCCAAAAAGCAAATGGCGATATTTGCAAATTATATTTCAAACATGTTGCACTGTGCCAACGTATTTAGAAGTTGACCAATGCTCGAGTGGATATTCATTTGAAGGAGCACGTTCTTCTGTGTTAGTAATATTATTCTTTCTATTAACACACGTACAGCTATGATCACCATCGCGCTTCTCTGTTATACTATCGTTATCCAACCCTTAAACCCTACAGCCTCTTGCTTGGTCCATTTCACAGCTCGGAGCATTCGTGGAGACGCAGAAATGATAGATCTAAACGTTCACATCATCGGCGATCACCAACATCACATCGGCGTCGCAGACACCATCGCGACGAGTCGACAGCGCGGTCGCCGCCCGAACAGGTCAGTTGCAAAATCACTGTTTATATTAAAGAGATGTCTGAAAGGTTTGTAACGTGTTGTTTAACCCGATATCCGCTATGATATTCCTAGTGTCCACCCAACAGCTTCTCGCCGTCAACATATCACAAGCATAGTGCGGAACAAGAATAAAGCGCGAACGTCACAGTGCCAGTTCGGAATAACACACAAACGGGTTTGGCTCTGGAGTGCGCGTGCGCGCGCGCCTTCGCCCGTGAAGATGCGCTAGAGTCGTCTCCTCGCGCCTGCGCCCGTTCTATTTGTGTGCGACTCCGTCACTCGCGGTGCGCTTTCAGTCAGTCGCGAAACTCTGCCGGCCGCCCGGCTCGCGCCCATCGCATAACCGAAATTCGGTCCGGGTTAGCTCGCGGGCGGTCAGCGCGTGAACCATGGCTGCTGAGCCACCTCGTCCGCCCCCGAGAAACTTACTATTTTGTGGACCTCCTCCGACCTTACCTCGCATACATTTGCTACCTTGTCAGTCTCCCCAATCAATAACAAATACCAATGACAGTCAAATGGCAGAAGCATACGCATTGAATGAAATAAACAACGTGGGTGTGCCAACATTTGAAGATCAGCTTCCATTACCTGTAGTTGATTATGTTTTCCAGAAAGATATAAACGATAACCACCAGGATTTTTCACATATGGATAATAGATATTGTTTAAGAAGGACGCAAAGTTTTGATAGTGTTGACTTTTACGGTTGTGCTCGATCTAATAATTACAATGACAGTTTTGTTCGAAGTAGACGCTCGGAGCCTGATTTATCCAAGTTTAGTTTATTTGTTGAAGCTGAAGTGACTTTGGATTATAATTCACAAAACCCACCACCTTTAGTTCTTAACAATCCTTTTTATGTTGGGTCATACGCATTAGATACTAACCAAAATAGTGAAACAATGGTGGCGTTGCCGGACAATTATTTAGCTTTCGAAGATTCTTTTGTTCCCACGTGGAATTATGGACAAGATCTCTCTATACAAGATGGTAATAATTACTATTACGATGGCGTGCCAATAATTCCTCCCAATGATCCATGGTCGACGTATGGTATAGATAATATATCTTTTCCTTATTCACCTAATTTTCAAGATTTGAATTTGAGGGATATTCCAGAGAGCGGAGTACAATATATGCCTTTAAACGAAATAGAATTATCTGTCCCAGAGTATATGAGTCTGCCAGTTATGGAGCAAGCAGTGGTAGATCATTTTGTTGATGGTGATTGTAATACCGCTGCAGCGGTCGACACAGAAGTCACGATGTCTTCAAACAAATGTGCAGAACAAGAACACATTGATAATAAAGACTCGCAGGCATCTGCGTCACCAGTTCCCACTGAAACCGTTGTAACTGCGAACGATGATAAAATTTCATGTTTAAGTAACAAATTCTCACCAACGAACAGTGAAGATTCATTTACTGCTGATATATCTAATGACGTTACATCAAGCTTAGCCTTTATACCAAATAGTTTTGTTGATCAACTACCGATGAGGAATGCAGACGACACTAGTGACGCTACGTCTCCAAGTTCAAACGATTATCAAGAAGCATCAGCTCTTGACATCGTGCAGAGTTTAGATGAACTCTCTACCTGTGATAGTACTGATTTCTCCCAAAGTCGAGATGATGTTTCACCGGTTGATAATAAAGTGCTTCATGACAAAGTTACTACAAGCAATAATCAACAAAATAATATGGAAACAATATCAAATAAGGAGTCAAACAATAATCAAGACCATAAATTAACAACTATTGCCTGTGTGGAAGAAAAACCTCGTATACCTCCTCCTTTTCCACCAAAGATGCCACAAGCGGCACACGAAGTTTGTGATTCAAAGCCTAAAAGTTATAGGTCGACTTCTTTGACACCCACGCGACCCAAAATCAGTAATAATGCTAATGATGGCAAAAATATACAACCGGTAGCAATTACCAAAGAAACAACGGGCGAAATGACTTCGAAATCTTCTAGTACTGTATGTAGAAAACAACCACCACCTCGGCCTCCTGCAGTCCCCCCAGCATGGCTGACAAGCAAAAGTGATCAAACGTCAACGCAACATGTACCACCGCCACAAATATTTGTACAAGATGTCGGTACGGTCCCTCAACTACCTGCAAAATGTAATAATGTACCAGCCACAAGTCAGAAGGATACTATTGGCTGTGAACCTAAGCCGTCATGTTCCTACGCGCCACCACAACCATCAACATCTCAATTAAAATCTAAGGAAGTCGAGGTCAGCCACGTTTGGATATTCAATGTAAAAACATTAGGTATTGCCGAGATTATGTTGCAAGTTGTTATTTTAAATTAATTACTGAAATGCATCAGTGATATGTGGTGCGCAATGCCTCGCCAGCTTGTACTGTATCGGGAGCACGCGTGTCTATTTTAGCCCAATTTTTAGGTCAAGGATCAAAATGTATTATTTGATTATTTAGAGTTTTTTAGTCTTAAGATTTAGCAATATTGTTTTTACATTCATTCATTTTAACATGCCTTCCATTTTTGCCTTTCTCAAATAGAATTTTGCCATAAAATTGCGATGCCGCATATAAATAGTCCAAAAATAAACAGCCTCATGACCGTGAATGACTATTTTTGCTAATGTTCTTTACTGACGTATTAAATGAATGCAACGAATCATTCACAACACCATAGGGGGAATACATTTCAGAAAGAACACTAGACATACTGAATAATGCTATTTTATTTATGAGTTCAAAGACCTGTTAAAAATTAATATTTTTGAATGTAACACGTGTATTTTCTATTGTTAAAACTGTGTTCATAAGAGAACGTCGCGTATTACACTCAGTCGTCCAAAATAGAATTAGCAGCTGACGTGATACCGAAGCGTTTACATTGATGTCTAGTAGATGGCGCTATAACTACGCGATCAGAATGCGAACTATGGATGCGCATGCGCGCACAAAAATAGTGTTGGTCCGATCACCTTCACCTAGGGCCTAGGCGAAGCACGCCCGCTCTGTTATGATTGAGCCACGCGCGATCTCGTTCACTCCCACTCTATATATAAAAAAGATACTAATTTTAAAAGCTGCACACAACAAATTCCAAACTTTAAACTCTTTCACATGGGAAAGATTGGATACATCTTCAAGTAATAAAATATCATCGTACACTAGGCGGATATAAACGACGACGTCGCTGTTACACTAATCAAAATTCATTAAATACTCTTCGCCAATTGCATACTTTGAAATGTACAATTAAAACTTGTTGTATCGAGTTCGTGGCAGATCAACCATAACCACAATCAACTCGATCATTTTAATTCGTGTATTGTTACATTGTTCACACATATGTGTGATTTGTACAAGTTGTTCGGAAACTTTCTCACAGCGCCATATCACATAAGTTTGACTGTTGAAAAGGAAGAGTATTTTTTAAATTATGCTATTCGTTGTATCGAGAGGTCAAGTTCATTGATTGTATAACCTTTCATTTGGGTATAGTCTGAGCGGACTGCGATACGGGCTGATAAATGAGGGGCGTATCCATATCTATTTGGTAATGTTATGTTCCTTCCGGTTGACCTCGCCGATAGCCTCAAGCGTCGAATGAAACCTGCCGTGTCGATGAAACTTCATTTATACTCGTACATATAATCCGTTCTTATCTTCATTATTTATTGTCATTGATTGAAATTGATATGTTGTAAACACTTTGCAATCATACATTCACATTCAAATATCTTTAATTTCACTGATAACGACCAGGATTTGTTACAATCGACTGTTCTAGATTTTTAAAATATTTTTTTCTTAAGTATTTGTATTATTTTGCTCGCTGAATCACAACTGATGCCGACATTTGAAGTCGTTCAGTCTCTTCTTTCATGGAAATCATACCCATAACCTGCTTAGGGTTTTCAAAGTTGTCATTGAAACCGCTCGTTCGCGGACAAATCCTGTTCCAACCGAAAACTATTTACTTTCCAGTTTCTTAATCATGTATCTCAATTAAAATGTTCCGCGTCCTCGCTCGCGGTCTAGTCTGCACATGGCATTCGATATGTAAGCGTGAATCTTGTATTTATTTATGTATTCATTTTCAAATATATATATTCTTGAATTGAATCAAATAACGCGTCAGTTGATATGTTGCGCCGCCGGACTACCAGTGTGCTATCGGCAGGCTAGCAGATATGCCGCCCCCAACTCCCGGTGCTTATTGTGTTGAACGACCAAGTTGATATTGCTAATATGGCGAATATTATAATAAAGGACAAGTTCAAATTGCCTCTTAAATTGTCCTCCTTTTATGATCTTTACAAAAAGTTTTTGAAGGAGCACGGATGCAAGTGGCATGATGTTGTGCATCTATTGACTGTTGTGGCTGAAGTAGTGTTTGATATTGACAATGCTAATGATTTCTCGACAGGAAAGGTCCGTTTCATATTTGTGTATATTTGCATTCGCATACATTGCTGTCGAGTTATTTAATGCACTTCTCGAAATTGCTAAAACTATGTCTAAAATTCTTTTTTTTTTGTATAGACCAATAAAAATGATATCATCTAGACTTTATATTACTTATCTTGTTTCTTAATCCAATGCACTAAAATTGAGTTGGTGTTTATGTAATTATTCACTTAATGTGTTGATCAAATAAGAAAATATAATTATTTTTTTTAAAAAAGGATAACTCATAAATTTCAATGCCAAGTAATGTAAATATCCGCATAATAACTAATCGTAGCATTTTGCAATGACAATAATCATTTACTGATAACCCAATAGACCCATTTGGCAAACGCGAGGTCGATGTCTAATTTCTTTGTATTAATCGTCACGATATACAGAAAACGAACGGCTCTTCCGCCGCAACGGCCATTCGTATTATTATAATAACAATGGGAACCCCGCGGTCTCGTTACGTAATGGAAATATAATTGAAAGAAAGCACGTCAGTATGAAATCAAAATGTTTAAATAAAAATTAATAACTATTAACTAATATAAATACTTACTATTGTGTTTATTTGAATTACTTTATTCTAGCTTGTTTACTGCTAAACAGTCGTTTTTTAAAATCAACAGGTTAAAATTATTATTCCGATTGTAAATTGTCATTTGTGATTCAAAATGTTATCTGTCGTATAATGTAATGCAGTTGTCTCTTTTCAATAATATAATTAAAATTATTGGGTCAAATGAATAATATTTGTAGTAATACAACATTTGCCTCATGGGTCTTATTATTCCGTTATGTGTATTTATGAGTCAACCAACCAACATTCGATATGGTATCATGTTTTGTATAAAATTTATTAGTAACATAAATATTCAATCAATTGTACGCCCTACTTCGGGCATGCTGCACTTATTTATACGGCTATTTTTCATACTAAGTTATGAAGCTTAAACTTAAAAAATAACAATGTTAAATTTTAAAGCATTATAAATTATTTTCTTGATAAAGTATTTGCTACTTACTATTGGTATATATAATAGTATGCAATTGATAAGCGTTTATTAAACTCATGCGGCGTGTAGTTGATTGACACTTGACTCGGAGTTTTAATGTAGATTTACTCGAGGCTATCACTACACGTTTTTATCTTAACTTGTTTCCGTTAGCTTTCTTTACTATATTAACATATGTTAATAAGTTAATAATTATATGCATTCGAAATTAATGATAATATTACAATTTGTTGATCGAATTACTGTGACGGCGACTGCGTTTGTTCGTTCGCTCCACTGACCCAATTACCTGCGGCTTATTGACAGAACTGTCTTGGCGCACTCGCTCATCATATAACACTCGAAACAATAGCATTCGATTGCAAATAATACCTACGAGTCTAATACAAACAATGTCATTCAACAGATAAATAAATATATTGTTTGATATTTATAATATTTAAACATATCTCATTAAAGGCATATTGTGAACGTGATGATAAACAGACAGGAAGCCACGACCGTTATTGTTTATGTGGCAAATTATATGATAATGAGTATTAATCATAATGAGAAAAAAACCGGAGTAGTAAAATAAAACTGGGAACGATGTGTAATATTATGCGACGAATTGCGCGCGCGCAGTGCCGGCTGCGGGAGGGCGCTCCCACGGGTTGCCGATATTTTTAGTTCACAACGTTACTTGGCACTGCCGGCCGCACTCGGCTGTGCTACTGATCTCTCCGAAATTCGTTCGCGTACCCAACGCTCTCAATCTCGAGATAGCCCAGTGAAGACTCGCCACAAACGTCCAGCATAATCTTCGAAATGTGAGATAGGCTTTACTGTTTACATTATCAGTGGTGAATTATGACTTTACGTTTAAATTACGTTATTTATCCCGGTTAATTAAGGAGCGGTACAGTAAACAATACCGGTGTGAGCTTTTATAATGGCCAGTATTACGTCTACCAGTAACGGTTCCACACCGAGACGACATCGTTATACCCGTGCATCTACTACAAGCGTGACACAGCTGTTGTCCGATGGTTACTCCAGCATCATGAATCGGTTCACAAAGCGTGGGCCATCAGAAAAACCGGATCCTACAGCCGATTCCAAACTCACCACTGCCCGGACACGATACGACGACAAATTACTTGCCAATAAGAATTCTGCATTAGCTAGTATACGTCGCTATGAGAACAATAGACATATTTCACCGTACATGCCACTCACATCCGGAGCGATGACGCAGACCAACAGGAAGCTCAACCAAGACAGCTCATCATATCTTAACTACTTGGGTTCCACCAGGTCTCGCTTAGAAAACTCACCTTTACATTCAGCGAACGCATTGGGAGCGTTACAGCGAAGTGACTCATTTCGCTCGGCTCATATGAAGGACAAGAGATCGTCGCCAATGACCAAACGGTATCCATTGAAAGAAACGAACAATAACATAGATAGTGCTTTATTATTGGGAAGTACGCGAAGTCGCTTAGAAGACAAATACTCATCAGTTTTAGATAGAATTGCTCATCAAAAAAAGGAAAAGGCGAGAAAAGAGAAGGAAGATCGCGATAAAACCCTTGAACCTGAAACTTCAGTGCCTCGTGGAGGTTTAATGAGAAGTTTGACAACTGCTGTATTTGGGGAAAAGTCATTTAATCGAACTCATTATTCTAGGGAAAAGACTCGCGATAAGACACCATATAAAAGCGGCTCAGTCAGGAGACATTTATCTACACATAAAATATATCCTCTAGATGAATTTAAAAATGGATTCGATGTTTCACCTAAAGAACATAGCAAAGAACATTACGGCAAAGATCGTAACAGTGTGTATCGACGGCATCAGAGACGTTCACTTCGTGCGGAAAAAAGTGAAACGAATGATAGAAAAGCTGGAAAGTTGTCTCTGAGACCGGTAGACATCGGCCTACAGTCCGGCACACGTGACCTAATTTCGCCGGCAGCTCGCATAGAATGTAGTTCAAAATTAAAACTTGCTAAAACGCCTATCACATCGCCAACACGAGAGGTCGGTCGCCAGAGACAGATTTACTTTCCATCCAGTGACGAAGACGACGACAAAACTCCTGTGAATGACCCGGTGTTATCAGAACGAGAAACTCGCCGCAAAGAAATACAAAGTTTAATAATGAAGTATGCGCATTTGGATGAAGCATACGGTCGTATGGGTGTAAAAGATACGAAGAACGGTTCTGCATCCGAGTGCAGTTTGCCCAATAAAGCTGAGCCCTTGGGTGTCGGAGACGTGGTAGCGTTGCCACCAGAGCTGCGCAGTCGTCATCGTCCTCAGCGACCGAGACATCAAACAAGGCGCGCGGCCACGCCGCCCGTAAGCAGAACTTCGCTTAACTGTGTGTCGCGCTGTTAACCTCCCTTCTGGCCACGTTGTACGTTGTATATTACTAATCTTATAAACCTTATTAAGCACGAATAGTGTATGCGCCGCAGATATGCTTTCTGATATAATGTTTAAAACTCTAGATATTTTGAACGCATCGTCAAATATATTTTTGATGAGGGTAATCAAAAAAGCAATTTTTTACAAGTGACATACTGTCGATACCGCAACGTTTTGACTTATACTGCTATGCACTAATGTAATGTTGACGTTTGTTTATATAACATGGATTATTGAACCCGAATGAAATTAAAGATGTATTTAGTGTTAGTTTTAGCAATTTTCGAAAGTAGCATGACTTTCTTCGGTGGCAAATTATTCAAGTTAAACTTCCCTATAGACTTTTTCAACGTTAGTGTTATTATATATTTTAACTGTTTCTTTATTTTTAAGAGAAAGGCTCGGGTGGACACAACCTCATTATATCCAACTTTATGTATATAAGTGTCAGTGACGTGTGTGAGTGATGCAATGCCTGTGCCCTGTCCCGCGTGGTCCCTCCTGATGCTGGGCGTCCGCTCGCCCATCTCCGCGGGATCGGACGCCCAATAATCCAAACCCCGCATCCCATGCTCCGTCCACCCTATTGCAACAGCATGTACGACACAAAAACAAAATGTCGCTTGTCTGACGGGCAACCGTACCATTGTCTGATTGTTTGGGTACAACCTACTCGGGTCGTGGCGATCATGGCGCTCTGTGGCATTGCTGACTCGTGCGATGACTGCTGCTCGCGTGTGGCTGCTGTGGTGTGGTGTGGCGTGGCGTGGCGTCTGGCTGTCTGCTGTGCGGCGTGCCGGTGCAGAGCTCGCGGGCGCGCTCCTCGGTCAAGGACGACAAGGATGGACACCTCGTCTACTGGCCCGGATATGTCATGGGAGCGAGATGTTCGTGTCCACAACTACCTACACATAACTATAGCCCCCAATATACACATAAACACGATAAACAAGTATACAGAACACACACACAAAACACTATATTATACAAGCCAAAATAATACTTAATTGTTACTTAATCGTGACTCTTTCAGTTATTTTTTATACTTTAAAAAGATCTAATTGTTATCGGGAGCCATGCTGGATGGAGTTGTGAATAATCATTGCCATTGATGTGTTGGATATATTTACATAGTATTTACTATACATGAATGCCTATCGCGTTGTCCAGTGTGGCTCACAGCGAACACCAGTAACTAATGAAATCCCTTGTTATTGCAGATAAGATCATCGACACGCTCGGCGAGGGCACCTTCGGCAAGGTGGTCGAGGTGAAGGATTTAGAAATGTAAGTATAATGTAATTAAATGTTTATTACTTCGCATTTGAAATTTAACGCTGAACACTGAAACGAATTCCATGCCATTATTTACAACAATTTAAACTATTATTTCTAAATGAACCTGGCGACCTTAAACGGTTTACAAATACAAGGTTTCTTTGTAAAGATAAAAACAGTGCAAATTAAAAATATATTACGAAGTTTATAATAAACAACAAAGCCATATAAAATAATATTACGGACAAAATTATGTATGTGATAACAGTCCTAAATGAGAACTATTGTACATATAATGGTGTTATTGTGAAAGTTTTTTTTCTATTAATGTGCGTGCAAAATTGATAATCCGCCTACTTCCTTTGTTTTGGTCCATTAATTTTAATCATATGTTTTTAGTACAACTGATTTGATATCCATTGTTTTTAATTTAAATATTTGTATCTACTGTTTTTTTTTCTAGAAAAATATATAAATGTATCGTCGCAGTCACGATGGTGTTGTACGTTTGAAACGTATTATAATCGAAAATAAATGCGATTTTATCTGCCACAAAAACGTCTTTAAATTTGTTTTATATCTTTTGTTTTTTGTTCTTGATTCAAATGATTATTTTCAATATTAATATATTAAATTTTAATTAATACGTTATTCGTAATGTAATAGATGTGATATATATTTTACTTTGTTGAAATAATAATATGTTTGTTTTCTTCAAATATTTTCCGTGTAAATATAATGTGTGATGTTTAATGACAATTTGTTGGCTTTCGGGTCGGCGTTGAATCACGAACAGCGTTATTGACAGTCATCCGTGTTGACGTTTCAGGGAGCATAGAATGGCGCTGAAGATCATCAAGAACGTGGACAAGTATAGAGAGGCTGCGAAGTTAGAGATTAATGTTCTAGAAAAATTAGCTGATGTAGATCCCGATTGTAAAAAGTAAGTGGGCGTTTAACAATTAGCTTTTGTTGTATGATTATTGAGTAATAAATTATTATATATACTTTTTTTTTATTAAAATAAATAATAAATACACTTACAATGGACTTACTCCAAACTGTAACACTGTGCTATGAATTTCTAAACAAGATCAACTCGTATAATGACACTTAGATCCAAAACGAATACCTATTTCTTTTATATATATTATTGTAATGTTTATACCAATGAATATTTCTAAAGTTCAAGTATATTGAATTAAATTCAAACAAATTGTTTGAAAGTCAGGAATGTCTAATATAATAAAGCAGTTATTGGTTACCCTAAATGTAGCCGTTCGAAGCCGTAAAAATTTAATAATTTGTATGAATATTTGACCTTGTGCGACGGACAGACGCGTTATTGCCGCATTTTGGCAGACGTCCAGTCAAACGCGATGTCAACTTAAAACTCACAAAAATATCGCACATCCACTTTCTAAATAGATTTTATAATAATACCTTCAGCCGTGGGAATGTGACGGCGGCCTTCATTTGCTAATTTATATAAAAACTCATGTTTATTTGGTATAAATAATAAGGTTACTTTATTATTAGAAGCTATTAATTCAATCTTAAAGTCGCACGTCGTCGCGGTTGCAGATTAATGATGGAAAATAGCTGCGTCAAAAATTTTTTTTTGTATAGAAATAATAATAAATAAAATCTTCCGTTAACTGACGGAAGTGGCGCTCTGTGGCTGTCTGTTATTCGGAGGTTTTGAGTTCGACTTCCGGAACAAATATAATATTTATTGATATGATAATATTATTCAAAATAAAAGCAGATATTTGTTTCGGATGCGAGCGAGTGGGCGTTCTGATATTCATAGCACAGGATAAATACTTTGGGATCAAGGTATATCTTATATATGTATATTTATTACCTTTGTAATAAAATTTAGTATAAATTGTTTTTATGAGCGTCTAATTTGATATCTAATATTTGACATGCACACGAGAGTTCTTTAAATAGCGTCCCACGGTATGTCATTTCGAGCACGTCGATTGGTTTCCTAAACACCCACCATGCCTTTGTGCTGTAATTTTTTCTAAATACCTTCACTGAACTTGTTGATTTTTTAATACAACTATATCCTATTTGATGAAGGGTACACACGTTACGGAAAATGTATGTGATCAAATGTTTTTACTCTGTAAAGTTTACCACAATAGTACAGATTTATCGTCGCAGTTCGAACGAGTGGTTTCATATAACGTGTGTGGCCTGCATAAGACATTTGTCTAAAAAAAGTGTTTTGGCAAAAACTTGTACGTGTATATAATTTTGGCGACAATTTGTTCTCAATTAGAGCGCAAAATATTGAGAGCACTTTCACCGCAATTTATGTGATTGTTTTTGTCATTTTCAGTTTATGTGTTAAGATGCTGGACTGGTTCGAGTACCATGGACATATGTGTATAGCTTTTGAAATGCTCGGACAGAGTGTATTCGACTTTATGGTGAGTGCTTTCTTTGCCATTATTAGCAACATTTTTATGTTTATTAGAAGGAGTGATGCGCTTTCGTATGAATAAACAATAATAATTTACTGTTATTTTTTAAGAAGAAGATTATTCGCGTACATGTCTTTAATAATATAATAAACTATGCAGCTTCCTTTGGCTGTAAAGCTATAGAAACGTAATTTTCTAAGCTTAATACATTCCAACCTGAAATTCAGGATAGGACCGTACCAGCTAATCCTCAGGCTTAACTTTTAACCGTTCAGTATTAATGCGCATAAGTGTATATTTGGGTCGTAATAATTAACGGTAACGTCTGGGACGCTGCGAACGGTCTCGCCTTTGTTTACTCCGCGCCGCCCACGCGCGCATTCCAACACTTTATTATACTTACTTACGCACAAAACACGCTTGTCAAACAATCTGTGCATTATTATGTTTCACAGAAAGACAACAACTACCAGCCGTATCCGCTGGAGCAGGTGCGGCACATCTCCTACCAGCTCATATACAGCGTGCTCTTCTTACATGACAATAAGTTGACGCACACAGATCTCAAACCAGAGAATATACTGTTCGTTGACAGCGATTATGAGGTGGTCAGTGTATATGCCAACTCTAAGAAGGTAATATTATAATACTACTGGCTATTGAATAAGATTTAATATAGTTTCCGTATAAATTGTTTTACGGATTACGCGGAGGTCAGGTTCCTGGCTCTGAGCTGTTCTATGTTGTCCTTGTCTTGATATCTTATATACAAGAATATTGGTACATTTTATCTTTATATTAATGTGTATTTTTTGTTTTCTTTTGCGCATATTACAGAAACATGACTTAAGGAGAGTGCGGCGTAGTGATGTCCGGCTAATCGACTTCGGTAGTGCGACGTTCGACCACGAACATCACAGCACTATTGTGTCTACGAGGCATTATAGAGCTCCTGAAGTTATATTAGGTAATTTGTTTTAAATATCTACGACCGTTGTGGTCACTCTGTCAGGGCATTGTATTGTATGTTTTGAATGAATAAATAAAGATCGTTGTTTCGTTTGCAGAATTAGGATGGTCTCAGCCGTGCGACGTGTGGTCAATCGGATGCATAATGTTCGAGTTGTACCTCGGCATTACACTATTCCAGACGCACGACAATCGCGAACATTTGGCCATGATGGAGAGAATACTCGGGCCTATTCCCTACAGGTACGCGCTCGTTCAGTGTGCCCTGGTTTGGGTGTTGGTAGCTCGCTTGAAATTGATCTTTTCACGATTTATTTTCAGAATGGCGAGAAAAACTAGAACAAAATACTTTTACCATTCAAAATTAGATTGGGACGAGAAGTCATCGGCTGGCAGATATGTAAGGGAGAACTGCAAGCCATTACTTGTGAGTTTGTTTATTTTTAATTCCAAACAAATCTGTAGGAACACCTTCACATACTGAAATTACGTGTAAAGTTTTTTAATTTAATCTTCATTAACTAATACGATACTACCTTGCAAACATATCAAATTATTGGCCACCGCTATACCGGCCCTAATTATAACAATCTGATTATCCACAGAGGTATCTACAGAACAATAGCGAGGAATATAAACAGTTGTTCGAGCTGATCGCGCGTATGTTGGAATACGAGCCGTCACAGAGGATCACACTACGCGAGGCATTACAGCAT
This sequence comes from Tineola bisselliella, assembly GCA_028551675.1. Lineage (NCBI taxonomy): Eukaryota > Metazoa > Arthropoda > Insecta > Lepidoptera > Tineidae > Tineola > Tineola bisselliella. The sequence continues at coordinate 15,933 of JAPWLS010001082.1, forward strand.
CCGTTCTTTCACAAGCTACCGTTGAATCAGCGACTCGGTTAGTTTTATATTTAATGTACTATAAAAAATAAATATCTGTAGGTCAATCAAAAAGTTAAGTTGTTTAAGATTTTTGTAAGATGTTTGAGATATGATGAAGTAAAAAAAAATATCGTTCCATATATACAGATTAACATAACGTCCTTCCAGAACAGAAATCAGCTAATAATTTTGTGGAAGTCTTATAGGTATTTAATTGACTTCCTTCTGTCTTATTTTGTTAGTACTAAGTTTACCATAGGTGTACAACTTATTTGTACTATATTCGGAGACCAAACTGCCAGGAAAAGGCAAGAATTTTTTCAAACAAAATTAACGAAAAGTTTTCTCAAAACGATCAAAATTACCCCTCAGTAAACCTAGTGTTAACTTGTGTAATATATTTTTAAGGGAATTCCCCAGTTAAAATGGGTAATGCTCGTTTTCATGTTATATAGGGCTATATAGCTGATAATGCAAAGTACTTGGTGATTAAAACTTGATATTTGTTTTAGGATGCCAGTTTACAAGGCCAACATTCCTTAGGTCAGGCCTTAACTTATGTTTAATTATGCTTATTTGTAAATCATAGCGGGACATGACTTGTAGTTCTAATGTGCTGTCGGTGTGATAGTTTTGCGCTTGCTTTCGATATTTTGCGTCTTTATAATTCGCATTAACTTTTCATAGTATATTGCGTATTTATGGAGTAATACGGTAAAGTTACGTGGAAATAAGCTGCATAAAGAATTGTTACATTATTAATTAAATATTAATATCATTGAATTTTACGCTTCGCTTATTGGCATTAAAAATATACATATAGTTTTTTTATCACTCTGAAATTATCGAGGAATCGTTTAAGGCTACTATCCATAGAGGCAATTTTACAGCAATTGTCGATTGCAATGTCTATCTATTGATAGTGGGCCTTATGATACATATAAAATTACACCATTGAGTTAGACATACTAGGTACAATCTATGGGAAAACTAATAAGAATACTATTGATTACTTTTTCTTAATAGTAATTTGATGTATACTTCGAGTTTAACCATGTCGCCTCCATTATACTGGCTTGAGGAGATATTTGGCTGCTGGATTGTAGTTCTTAAATAATATAGTATATTTAACTCAATGGATTTCATTCGCATTCTAATTGTCATAGATATATATTGTTAGCAGTTCCAAAGTAAACAGTATTATAGTAATATTTCGTATCTTTCAAAATGTGAAGTCCGTGAACTCATTTTACAGTATTAGCACGGCGAGTATGGGTTTTATATAATGCTGAATAAAGTTGCCGGTGAAACACAAATCTACATACAAAACACGTGTCGACCCTTCTTAATCAAAAACCCTTTACACACTACCATAGACATCTCTCATATATACCATAGACAAAAATAATTGTGTTGATATTTCAACATGTTATAATAAAATTCATAAACTTTAACCATAAACTGAATAGTTTGGGTCTTTCATCTGTCATTGTTGTATGGAATAAAACCCACGCTCGACTTTCTGCTTGTAAATAGCGGGAGAAGTATTTGAGAGTAAATAGTATAAGTTTTAGAGTCTTAGATTAAATTCATGCATTAATTCTTCTATTTGTGTTATGCATTTACGTAGACTTGTATATCGATGTTGTATGTGACCTGCAAGCTATGATGGCCGTTTAATGTGTGTCCGCTCATGAAGTTTTGTAATAATTAATAACTTTTTTTAAGAAATAATTCATGTACTTGATTGTCGATAGTGACCATTGTGAACATTTTAACTTATCGAACTCAAAATTGACATCACTATTGTAATATGTCAAAATGGTCATCATAGTGAATAGTTTTCAAGTAATTTTTATTAATTATGTATCATATTTATTTCTTATTTTTCTTGTTGTTTTTTTTTTTTATGTGTAGTCAGGGCTCCTGAATGTGTGTGTGGACTGCAACATACGTACAGGTGTCCGGCCATTATGAGTTGCTCGGTTTTTGATTTATTTGAGTCACTAAAAATATCGTGATACTAATTATATCAGAAGACTTAAGTTAATTATTTAAAATCTACGCTGTTCAAAAACTGAAAGACTGTAAAGGCCTTTCTTCATAAATTATATTATACATTGGTAGTTAAAATTAACCAAAATAATTAATCATCGTATAAAAATGACTAATATTTGTGTTTTTTCTTATACCAGGCAGTGACCGTTGCAACGGCGAAAGCTCGGGATCCCGTGAGCGCTCGCATTCACTCAGCAGGTGAACAGAATAATGGGCGCCTTGAATAATGTGATATTTATTACAAAGTGACATAAAACATGGACACACTAGTGACAAAGTGACACTCGATACCTGGACTTAGCGTTTCTTGATGGCGTTTGTAATTTCATACTTTAGTTCACGAGTTTTATAAGTTAAGAGAAAATATATTTGTCTTCATTTCAAACGTTTTCAAGTGAACACTTATGAACTAAAGGGAATGAAATAAGAAAGGGTTTATATGCCCTATTTATATTCCTAATTGCAATATGTTAAAATTAGTTAAGTTACATCGTTTCTAAAGTTCCTGTCCCGCCTCACGTTGGGTTTAGGCCTGAGGACGATGGCTGTTGAAGCCAGTTCCAAAGTTCTGCCTGACCCATTCAGGGAGGGCGTTATAGCAATTGAATATTCTAGTGTTATATAATGTCCGCTTTATAAATTTCCGTTGGGGGAATATTGTAAGAAATTGGTTGTTTAGTCTCTCGGATGTTTGCTAGCACATTGTTGTAGTGTAAATGAAACGCTAATCTAGTTATTTCTCGTGAAAAATAATCTTCTCAATCTGTATTTATAAATAATTACTACTATTATCCAAAATAAAGACTGTTGGTCTAAAAAATATTATGGTGTTTTATTTATTTATTTATTGTGTAGGGCAGCCCTATCTCTCTTGGCAACGGTTTTGTTGATGACGTTTGTCAAAGCAAAAAATACAAAACTTACTTAAGAAGTAAATATACCTAATTAAACAATATCACTTTGTTTTGCTCAATAAAGTATCCAGCGCTTCCCAAAATAGGTAGGAGGGGAAAAGAAATAATTTGTTTTAAGAATGAATTTTTATTGAAATGAATAAATATATTTACAAAAGATTCTTGATAATAATGAAATTAATAAATAATTAGCTATAAGCAGTAAAAAATTAAAGTACATCCTTTCTCCGTTAATATTTGTTACCCTTCAATTTAATCCAAATATCACAACACTATAAATACATATTTAATATTCTGCCCAAAAGTACTTACATTTTTAGCTTTTCACACCCGATCCTAATAATTTTAAACTAGAGCCTCATGTATGAGTTAACGAAAGTAGTTTGTGGTATTTCAGTTGGTTCAGTAGAATTTCTCAATTTGTTGGCACTGAATAATGAGGTAGTAATTTTTAGGACCGCGTGTTATTCTACAATAAATAAACATTTACATAAAATGTAAAAACCACACCAAAACAAACATTATTGCAAAAATATATTAAAATTTGTCTAATTACAATTTAACTATCACATTAGAGGAATGATTACAAATAAATATTCGAAAAAATATAATTAAATTCTTACACACAATAATATATTATAGAGGGCGCTGAAGTATGATTATGTTTGCCATATTGCAATCCAATTAGAATGTCCTAACTTTTCATACACTCGTATAAAAAGGCTAATTATTTTGGGCAGTCGTGTAAAAGTTATTTTTGTTAAAATCCAGTTTCATTGATTATAATTAATATATTATAACATAAATTACTTTAAATATCATACATATTCGCAAAATAAATTAATACTTTTTAATTACTATTGCTAAAATTTAAAATTATAAAATTCAAATTTGACAAGAAAAACGTCAAAACATATAAGAATAAATACGCGTTTTGGCAATTTACGAAAGAACAATAAACAGGGAAATTTATTTCATGTTTTCATCATCTTTAACATATAAATATTTAATTTGGAAAGACAAGCAGCGTCATTGATACAAATATCAGTTTTTGACGAGATTTGTTTCGTTTATTCTATTATAGTTTTTTTCTCCAACGGCCATTTGAGTCTTCGCCAACGACATCTAAATAATACTTTAAATCCCCTCAAATTAAGATTTAACAAAAATGGCTTGTATGCGTTAATCATGTATAAAAAGTACGCTCCATATTACACGCGTCAAATTGGTAGCATTTGAATATAATTCTACCAATTCAAATAGCAAAATTCACTTCTACAATTTAAGCAAGAACAAGATTTTTAATTTAGTCGCTTTAAATCTGGATTATAACTCTACCAATTTAAGTAGTAAAATTTTAATTCTTAATTTATGAAATAAAAAGGTATTTTTTAATTTATAAAGTATTGTAACGGTTTAAATCTCGTCCAAATAACTTAAGCTTTTACATTGGTTCGACTCGGGGTTCATTGTCTCTTGGCCAATTGTAAACAGGTGGTATAGCATCGGCGTATCCAACGTCATACATTTGTGCTCGAATAAATGCTTCTACGTCTGTGGGTTGGGGCAATACAGCTGCTTTACCTGAAAAGCATGTTCAAGTAATTTAGAATTGCAAATACTTTCACAAGTAAATGTGCATTATAAAAAAAAACTATTTATAATATATTAGTATTGCTTAAGATATTCAGACTGTCAAAGTGTCAATTCGTTCATACAGCATCTGTCACTTAAACAGTTCATTTTGGTATTTATGGAATACTAATAGGAATACTAATGTTTATGAATATTGTCACAATAAAAAATTACAATGACCAAAATGCCAAAATGTTCACTATGATGTAGAATCTACATTGTAGATGATATAAAAAGGAATACTAACCAACGCTATAAGCATGGTCGACAATTTTCTTCGCTATCTTCACTGAGCAATTTTGTATTTCAGCGAGCGGAGGATAGAGACTGCCTATGTCCAAATCCTTCTGAGAAACAATTTCCGATAGAGCCTGTAATGACGTTAATAATTTTAATTATCTATTGTTATTAGTCCAAAAAAGATAAACCATCTAATTCCTTTTCACATGGCAATATTTACCTCTGCAGCGAGCAGCATAAAATCATCAGTAATGTCAGTGATGCCAGCACAAATGATACCGAGTGCAAGTCCAGGGAAGATGTACGAGTTGTTCCCCTGTCCAGGACGAAGTACGCGTCCGTCTTTAGCATGATAATCCGGGAATGGTGAGCCGCTTGCAAATATAGCACGGTCCTGAAAAATAAACATAGCTGTTGAATATGAACTTATAAGGGTTTTAATATATTAACAAAAAGATTTCAAAATAAAAATATAATACGCCCATCTAAGGCCCGTATTAGAAAACGACATTCAAGTAATGGTCTCTACTTGAAACTAGATTTAAGCAGAGCGTTTATTCCAGATTCGCGCTCGAGCATAGATTCACTGACTAGAGTTAACGCTTATTCTGAAACGTAACTTAAGCACAAATCGATGCTCAGGCAGGGACTTCTTTCTCAGATTTAATGAAATTAAATTTAATTATATCAAATAATCAGACTCAAGCTAAGTAATTCAAAAGGTTATATATGGATTACGTATTTAAATGATCTGATTAGCATACTCACATCTGTATTGGAATAAGCTTCTTCAGCAGTGCATTCTGCCTTACTAGTTGGATTTGATAATGCGAAGATCACTGGTTTGTCATTGTTGTCCGCCATTGTTCTTAGAATCTCCGGAGTAAACGCGCCGCCTATAGCTGCAGCACCTGTTAAGCAAATTAAAAAGACATATTCATTATTTGATCCAAATTCCAATAGAGTTTTATAGGGAAATGAAAACGAATGTGTGTATATAAACTCACCAATAAGAACAGAAGGTTTAGCTTCCTTTACGACATCAACAAGGTTCCTGATTGGCGCATGTGTTCGCGCGAATTTCAACTTATGCTCGTTAAGGCCGCCCTCAGGTCTGTCCTTCACAATGAGTCCCTTGGAGTCAACCATCCAGATGCGGCCGCGAGCATCGCTCTCAGTGCAACCCTCGCTCATCATCGCCATTACGCACAATTGAGCAATGCCCAGAGATGCCTGCAATATTAGAATTTGATTGTTATGGCTAATTATCAAATTTAATAGTTGACTACGTTAAAACTGGTTTGATGCAAGTATAATTTTTTATAGCACCTTAAAAATATATCTAAAACTTATTAAAAGAATTATCATCAACTAAATCGTAGATACTAGAACTCACCTCACCAGCACCTTGGAATACAATGACATTGTCACACAGCTTCTTTCCAGTAAGTCTCAAACTTGCCAGTAGACCAGCTACAGCAACCGCTGCAGTCCCTTGTATGTCATCATTGAAGGTGCAGAATCTAGAACAGATATGACATTAAACTCTATTACTGCTATACTATCACTGCTATAGAGCAATGCTTGTATGCAGCAGTCCATTATATTGACTTATATAGAATCAGCTACAGATAAATTAGAATATATTCGATATCGGCTGCTTTCAAGTTAAACCGCAAAACGACAAATAGATCGAATCATTATCAATTACCTACAGGCTAAAAGTACAGTAAAAAGTTTGTAATCTGGTTAATACATACTTGGAACGATATTTCTCAAGCAATCTAAACGCATTAGCATTGCCAAAGTCCTCGAATTGAATAAGACAATTCTGTCCGAATCTCCTGACGACGGCGTTCATGAATTCATCAATAAATTCATCGTAAGCTGCACCTCTTACACGCTTCTGACGCAGTCCAATGTATAGAGGATCGTCTAGCATCGTTTGAGTGTTTGTTCCTACATCTGTAATTAAGGTGTGGTTACAAAACACTTATGCATAACCATTAATCATTGCTGTATTAACGTTATAGTATATAATGTTTTAGAACTTTAGTTCAAATTATGATTATTACAGAATGAAAAATTCAAATATATACATATGTTGGCGAATGTTTTTTATAATAGCCTGGCATATAACCATACTCTGACTGATGTTAAGCTAGAGCTGAGACAAGTGTTCTCGGTATACCTCCAAACTGATCCCGAAACACGAGTAGGTCATTAAAAGGGTGTCACGCTTGTATTTGCAACTATCAACTTACCAAGCGTAATAGGCAGGCACTGATGTGGCTTAATGCCAGCGAGTGCCGTGTACAAGGCCAGCTTGCCAACGGGTATTCCCATCCCACAAGCACCTAAGTCACCAAGACCAAGTATACGCTCTCCGTCTGTTACTACGATGGCACGCACGTCTGTCTCTGGCCTGATGAAACAGAAACAGCATTTAAATAAGGCAAATTTTAGACGCAGTTTTTGCCTATAATGGATATAAGGAGTTTGTACTACCCTTATTATAAATACCCACAGTACATGTTATCCTAGTAAGAGAAATTAGTACTGTTCTAGGTTTAATTTGATAAGTAATAATTATCACTAAGTAACAAAATTCGCACATTACATTCGTACCTTTTGATTTCTTGTATAAGATCAATGAAATGCTCTTGAATGAAACCACAATTTCGATTTTAGAGTTAAATAAAACTCAAATTTGTAAATGCGGTTTTAGAACTACAGCGAGCGACTTTTTCTAACAACACAATAACTTACCAATTCTTCAATATGTCGTAAATATGTCCTTTGTCGTGAATAGTGATGAATAAACCACGGGGTCTGCGGTAGATCAAGCCATACTTCTGACATGCCAGGCCCACGGTCGGCGTGTAGACGATGGGCATCATATCGGCTACATTTTCACCAACAAAACGGTAGAATAACCTTTCATTGCGATCCTAACAGAAAACATATTGTTTTAAACTTTATCTCAATGTGATCATAATTTAGTCTACATTTTTTCTTTACGTTTTGTCATGCTATAATCTGTTTTTCAAATCAATACATTTTTTTTAAGTTTAATCAGCCTTCTCTATGCGATTTGAAATTACGCAGTGCGTCTATAAATAGTGCACTTGCCTTACGTGAAAATCATCTACAAGCACTATTTATGTTATTATGATTAAATTTCTTTATCAAGTCAAGGACTGATTTTTAGATAATAACAATATTATCAAACAAGATTTTTTTATAACAATAACGTAATTAAGATAAACATCGTCTAGGTGTATGTTAGAGTTATTGTAGTTAGATAAGGAAGAAAGTAAGCATAATGAATAAGTTAGTTTATACAATTAGAATTATTTTACTAATGGTATGTTTATCATTGCTATATTGGACAATGGTCACAGTGAACGAGTTACCAAAGCTCTGTCTCTTCTTATGACATACAAACGACAAGGACAAAATTAAGACTTAAATGCTATAATAAAATATGATATGAAACACGACGGAGAGAGAGTATTATCTTACCAATAATCCCATGAGATAAATGTATTTATTCAACGGGTCCTCATAGCGTTCGATGGACAGTTTGCAGAGATGCACCTGCTCCTCTTGGGTCTTCACTCTGGCTGGTAGCAACCCGTGGATGCCCAACGCTTGACGCTCTTCGATGGTAAACGCCATACCCTGGAAATGTATTATATATTTACAATTTGTCTTGGCGCGAAATGAAGACACAAAACAATCAACTTTTACTCGACACTTCCCAATTAAATAAAGAATGTTGATAATGCCTACTTTCTTTTACGTGTTTACAAACTATAATAACTTTACGCAAGTGAAATTAATACTACAAAATTTTGGCATTACTGCAGTCATTTGACCAAAAACAACATGTTAACATATTGTTATTTGCAGTCATTTAACTCTTGAATTTAATAATAATATCAATAACATTTTATTGCACTGAAGAAAATAATACATATAAGTACAAAAGAAAAGATAAAACAAAAGACGGCCTTATGACTAAATAGTGATCTCTATCGGCAACTTTGGGTAGTAAAATTTACTCGTCTTTTTAGTTAGTTATTAGTTGACAGGTGAAAAAAGGCGGAAGGCAGAGACGGTGTTTGAAGGTGACCGCATTGGCCGCTTTGACCTTACATCAAGAGTAATAGTATATCAGCGATGCAGTGACGTCACTCTTGCAAATGTGCCTACCCACTTTCCATTATCTTAACAATCTCCAAGCCCATTACAACTTCGATTTAAAACTACATTTCAATTTTATGGAGTACGCGTTTTATTCCATAGCAAAACTCGTAAATTTTTTTACTATATATAAATAAAGTATTATAGTTTACAGCGTTCTATTGTTATTCCTTTTAAAAATCTCCATTAAAAGTAAAAAAGCAACACTCGGCTTTATTTCGAACGAAATTTGGTATAATTTATACAACGCCATTCTTCCTTAATAAAATTTTATTTATGCAACCTTCACATCGGTAACAATATAAAAACGTAATATTTTCGCGGTAGCAACAATACGTAATTAGCACTAATTAAAAGAAAAACTATTTTTGACAATTTTTATCACTATCACAAAACATACATCATACACCTATCCTATTTTATAAAGTGTGTACGAACGTGCTAATTTCAGAAACTACTACTCCGATTTCAATATAACATCATGGTACAAATTATAGAAACAGAACAGTAACTATAAACGTAAACAATCTAGCAATATATGGACAAATATGCAAAACAAACAGGCAACGAATTCGGCCGAGCCGTGATTGAACGATACCATCAAATAGGTACAATAGTGGACAAAACCACGTAACACATCTAATCCCATATAAAATTAATAACATATATAATTGTCTAGAAAACTTCGATAAGAAATATAAAATGAAAACTCTATGGTCATTGATTGAATCATTATTGATTTATGATTTAATTATGTATGTACAATAATCAGGTTATGATAGTGGGAATTAAAAATAAAAACTTACACGTGAATCGATAGCAGCCAAACATTCTGGTATCGATATTAAACCCGGTCGAGGCGTTAACGTCCACCAATCACGTTCCATAATCACTAAATTTCACATAACTTTTTTACACAAATAATTATTGTTCATTTTGAGAACCAAATCGAGGTTTTATTAAAACTTGTGTCGTTAGCATTGTTTTAATACTAAACTAAACTATTGTGAATTATATGGGGGTGCATAATTATATTTTACAACAGTTTTTGTGGCAACCGCGTGGCGCTCGATTTTGTTAATGCAGGTTCATGTTGTTTGTGTCAGTGGTAGATTTTATTCATTACGTTATTGCTACATTTTTATAATGTCTACTATGCTCCACGTAGAATTTTAATAATTATTTTTTGCAGTTTTTTTTAGAATATAATATTCCCTGAATATTTGCTGTAATTATAATGTCATAGTTATATACGCTTTTTTCGGCCTACTACCACGTACATTTTCCATAATTTTAATCCGACGTTAAGATATAGAGAATGTTGTACATATTATAATCAATTAAATAAAAAGGAGAATTATGTATCATTAAAGTTAAAAATTGCGGCGAAGAGAAAAGCGGTAAATAACCATCTCTTTACCGTCCATATCGGCTTCGATGACTATTAAATCTGATTGTACCCGAATTAATTATTTAACATTAATTTTCTTGAAACCTCGGCCTAAATTCATCGAAATTCATTGTATATCTCTAATTTATTCAAAAAGCAATTAGATTTTAATTATGTCAAATATCGATTATCTTCAACAAATTGTGACGTAAATTCTGACCTATCTCTTTAATTGAATACAAATGCCATTTAGACTGTGATTATCAACTTGTCGACTTTCCAAAACCAATACTAATTCGAGATTATAAAGGATCATAATTATAAAATAAAACAAGCCTTTATTATTATCTTTTTATACGAATTACAACAAATTTTTTTTATAGTAGCTGGACTGCAACAATCCTTAGGCCATATTAAACTATTGAGCAGAAAGAAATACCAGCAAGATGATCTAAATTCATATAATTATTTGGTATAATTACATTATTATGGTACATTTTATTATTAAGGTATAAAAAGTGGGATTTTTTAAATTATTATTTATTTCAAGTGTCAAGACATATGTATCGGCCCCATAGTGGCTTACATAACAAAACTTACAATTAAAGAAGAGGGGGCCGATTAACGGATTCCACTGACATATTATGTTTATGTCAAACATCAGTCGTTTTCGGTAATATATAGCAACATAAAGTTTAGTCAATTAATATAAGAGTAGGAAAGATTGGGGCGTATGAAGTGTCTGCCGTGTCTGCGCCAAAATCTATGACATACATTAGTCAATTATATTAGTACAAGGAAGTCAACAAAGTAATTGAAGGAAATAATTTACGATAGTAATTACTTTATTAAATTTGAACTTGCAACAATGTCTTATTAAATTTGAACTACACTGAATCACGACTACAATGAAATCGTTGAGGAAATTAACGAGAAAAGTCGAGAACTCCGTTTCGACAAATGAGAAGACAAGTGCCGTGGCGCTGTCAAATCTATAATAAAGAAAGAGATCTTACTACTGGGAAGAAGTCACCAAATCCAAAGTTAGGGCCTATTTGAAAATGAAAGAGTGTTTTCAATTTCAGGAAATGTAATTAATAAAATAAGGGACCGGCTGTCCGATAAAGCTATAAATGCTTTAGTTTTTCTAAAGGCATAGTTTTAGTTATTTAACTAGCCAAAAATTCTGCTGTGATTGTATTTTTAAGTCAGAAATGTCAGAAAATTTTTTTTTTGTTTTGTCTTCTTTAAGAAAAAGATAAGCTAATTTTGTTGAAATGACAGTTTTATTGGTTTAAAGTTTTATAATTATTTTGATACTTATTTGAGAGGAAAACCACTGAATTTGTTGATTAATCACATTATTTGAACCGAAAAATATGCAAAAACGTACGTAAATGTAAATTTCTCGACAACCCGAGAAGACCCGAGAAATTAGCCTCGAGAATTCTCGTAATTATTTAAGAATTTGCCTTTTTCGTTAAATTTGGCACCGAAATCTAGTATTGCATTTAAATGGCCCGAAACGAAAGGGTTAAACTCGGGTTAAATAATGCAGATAAAAGATACTTAATAACCATACATTATACTTATATAATTTTGTATATAAATAAAAAAAACAAATGCATAACGGTCTTCGAGTTATCGTACGGGAAGAGTTAAATTGTAGTCTACACTCTATGTTATCCCTTAGCAAACTTTGAATGAAACAAACATTCTTAATTTCTTAACATGATGTATTTATACACTTGAGTAATGTATAATATGTCTAATATGCTTGGTTTCCCGTACAAAGGTATACAAATATAGTTTACAGAAGCGGGACATTATACTACAATATATTATTAATATACAATATAACGACGATTCGAAATACAAATATAACTAAATATAAATATATATTCTTTTAAACAAGAGGGTGTCATTATGAGGTTTAGAAATCAAAGAATAATAAAAAGCATATTAGAAAAACGCGAATTTAGTTTTTATGTGACTGCGCTTCTGGTTGAGAATATTTCGGCTTTATTAATGATTTGAATTCGTAAACTTAAACAGATATCGCAACTCAGACTTGCGTCTGAAACAGGTTCAACGGTAGTCAAGAACTAGTCTATTTCTAGGAAAAACGTAAGTTGTTTTATCGTTCAATATTAATGCGTACGCCTAAATCTGCTTGTAAGTTATTCACTCCGCAAAATATATTAATACTAGCTTTTACCCGCGGCTTCGCTCGCATTTAAGTCATTAAATAAGTATCACAGATCATACTAACTATAGTCAATTAGAAACTATATTATTATTATTTTAATAAAAAGTATCCTGTGTTACTTCTAGTACCTCCAAAAATATGTGAATGATGATCGGTTAAGTAGTTGTTGCGTGAAAACGTAACAAACAAACTCACATTCACATTTATAATATTAGTAGGGATTGTTTAATATATAATATTAAAAGACTTTATGCGAGTTATTATTCAACGTTCTCAAATTGCAGCGACAGCTAACAAAGGTTTCCAAATATTATATAGTCAGACTAACGACTCCCCAATTAAGGTTTGAGAATCATCAATTAGAGTTGTATATCTGCCTAGTCTATTACATCACTAGGTTTTCCAAATACATTGATAAAGTACAAAAAAAGTTGCTTAAATCCATTTTCACTATTTCTATCAACGTTTTTTGATGATTGGAAAAATAATCGAGAACGAACACTAAAACTACGCATGTACTATTAAGAGTGCATTGACATTAACAAGATCTATGATAGAAACAACACACATAGCAAAATAAAATAGTTTAAATAAAGTTTTTTGCACGATTCATACAGAATGAATGTTCTAGTTCGAATATATGTTACATTGCAGTTCTTACGTATTTGAACATAACAATTATTAAAGATCATAGATAATAACACAAACTGTATGAGAATAATTAGATAAGAATCTTAATTGAATTGTACACAAATTGTTCTAATAAACTCACAGTCTCTCACTTATAAACTTTAGATTAGTTAAATTATATTTTGTATCTTTCTATTGTATTTTAAATTAGATAATAGTGATAGAAACGAAACGTGATTTATTAACGTTTATAGTAAGTTTAACACTATTAGGCGTAGAGATTTATGTAGATGCTTAGACAACTTCACAGGACACGCACGAATATTCGAGATTACTTACACCAAACCTTGACACATGAAAATTGACTTTTGACACGACCCCAAATTCAAAGCGTTCACAAGAAATTCATATATATTAAAACAAAAATCGAATAGCAGCTCTTATCTCTACTTGGTACGTCAATTACTTGAAGGAAACCATAAATAATTTATATATAATAATAATATGCGTAACATATTGTATGTATAAATATTCCAAGGAAAAACAAAAGAAAACACAACTAGACTTTATACATATAGGTTAATACGTATACATAATAAATCGGCAACACATACAGGCCTTAGTTTAAAACACACATTACCTTTTGCATTTTAAAATTAACACTTAAAAACACATCACCAACCAAACTCTATTAAACACTAACAAAAATTATCTAGTAGTATGATAGCGATTAAAAACGATAATGAAGATAAATTTTAAAATTCCACCTTGAACCTTTATAGATAAGCTAATATGTTTGATCTATGAGAGAATAGAACTCAACAATAAGACGTAATAAAGCGGACTGCGGCTACATCATCGCAGCTCCATTGTTACAATAATTGATATAATTGTGACTAGAGCCATGACGAATAATACAAAAAATAACTCGTATAATAAACTCGAATAATAATAGAAAACATCTAACTATGATTTGACGTGATAATAATTCAAGCATTTGGGTCAATTACATTTCATCAGAGCTAGTTATGAAACAATGAACTATATCAATACAGTATAAAGGATGGTTAAATATTTCGCAGCTCAAATAAGCTGCACATTCCTAATTTCCGTCTCCGCAAAACGAGTCGTTGTTTCATCAGGATTGGCATAAAGTCATAAAATAAGCTTGCCTAAAATAGCTTGCATAAAATAAACCAGTTGGCCAGCCCTGCATTAGATGAATATCTTATAAATAAAAAAGGTTGGGTATAACCCATATCATTTTATGTTTACCCGTACGTATATAATGGGATGACAATGCCAGTATACAGCAGCTAAATAAAATTAATAATTTAATTAAATTAATTGCATTTATATTTGTATTTATTTGGACGAGTAAAAGCGCTCTATTAGAGCCCAATTAATAAAGTAAATTAAAAAAAAATAAAAACTATGAATAAATACATATAAGGATTTCGTTAGCGATACAATCTCTGCTTATCCCAAAAGATACAGGGGGGCTACTCAGGCATATCCGAAGTTTCGTGATACGGCCGTCACCTCTGTAGTTTACGTGAATTTTGACATATAAGCCCGTAAAAATTCCTGCCAAATATCCGTAAAATATCCGTATATAATCCGTAATTTCGTGAATGATTACATAAGTGTTCCTGAGTAGGAAACGTCCGTATTTGAGTAGTCCCCCAGGTGCAAGGAATTAGAATGTGTAAAGAAACGTGATAAACGTGGTTAATTATCAAAAAAAAAACCAAGTTCCTATATGCCTACATATAAAGTCATGTTTCACTTTCTCTGTCTACCCACACGCGAACGGAGGTTGGCGTGAAGGATACAATAGATGATTGACTTTCGCTTACGCAAATATCATACGGTATTGATAGCACAATGATTCACTAATAGAACACATTTTACAAACATTATTGTAATGGGAAAATGTTAACACAATAATTAACTTTTTTACAATTATAAGTAACGAAGCAAATTTTTTTCACTATAATAATAATAAATCTTGATTTTCCCGCTTAATCTAAACAATTAAAAACAAACATAGAAAGTAATACCCGTTTACGGCAACTTGGCGACTGACATCCGAATTAAGTCTTAAACCTGTATTTTGGGCCACAGTGTTGTCGATCGAAATTTAAATTTAGATCCAATATCCGAAGACAAATTTTCGAGACCTTATGCTGTCATAATAAGAACTCAAATTCGATTCCCGAATGAAAAAAGTACATGAGAAAATTTGAAATTAGAACAATACTTGTTTTTTTTTAATGTAGAGATATAACTTATAAAATCAAGTGTCAAGTGAATATATACCGTTGTGTCTATATTCAAAAGTAAACTAATAGAAATTAATAATTAACTAACAAATTATAAATGATAGATCAATGATAATACAATTACGAGTGAAAGTGAAAATAAAATTAATTGAAGCGGTTACGGTATACGCGTGTGCTTATCAAAAAGGAAATTTATAAAACTTCCTAGACCACCAGTTTTTTTTGCTTTAACATGCATTTTTGACCTTTCGTCGTGCACCCCTCAAAAACTCCTTAGATCGGGCGCGGTGTGCTTGACGAGCTCATTGAGAAAATTGATGATTAATTTTTTTCTAATTAAATCTAAGATGAATGAAATCAATCTTTTTTATTGGAAAAGAAATAAATTTTATTCAAAAGTTTTTTTCCCCTTTAAGTCATACTAAAAACTAAAAGAGTTCATACAACCTATAATTGCTGTGCCTGTGAGATCAGTCGCGCCCGACGGAGGGTTAATATAATATCCTCCTCTTTGAAGAGGCGATACTACTGACACTATATTGAACTCATAATCAGCATCTCTCTGTCTTGACTACTTCATTACAAAAAATGCATCATACGGGATAAGCCACTACACATATACCAACCTTACTGAGCGCAACGACTTGTAACCGATTCCGAAGGTCAGTTCTTATTACTAGCGTTCAAGTTATAGATTATAGGTACTTATTAAATATTAAATTATCCACGAATTTTACTTCACCAAGCTCGGCCTTTCTCGGTAATATTCGGTTTACCACTCGTATTGCCTGTCATTGTATTTGCCTAGTTTATGGTTACTGTTCCGCCGTTTCTATAAAACATAACATGATGTTATGCAGGCCTCCTCAATGAACAAACTCCCAAATGCAAAAGTTCCGGAGAATACTACCTACCAATATAATTAATATGGATAGACTCTCAGATTTTGACATTCGCTTCGACGTCTCAAATTCAAACGGCAGTAATCAATGGAATACTCAAATCTAAACCCTGCCTTGAATTTGTACAGTTTCTTTAATTACTAAACAAAAAAGACTAGAATGATTAAGCAAGATTCAAATTATAGAAGCGTTTCAATATTCCTCTGTAAGTAATAATTTAAAATTCGATTTTTAAACTCAAGATGTATATTTCAGCATTTTAAATATAGACCCTCCCCATTGCCTCTGACAACCCTAAACTGAGTGTTAATATTTAAAAATAGAATTAATAATTGCTTTAAATAACCACACGATTCTATTTTCAAACAGTATCCTAGTAAAATCGTAAATGAGAATTTAGAAACTTTTATTATTAGTACAACTAAGCAGTTAAATATATTTTATATTATAATTAAGTTTAATAACGAAGAACAGATTGAAGGGTAATAAATATAGGCAAAAAATGTTTTATTATAGTAAGTATAACATAAGATCCATATGGTTTGTTTGGCCATTGTCCTTGTACGATTATTTCCCGTCTCGAGTTCGTAATACGTTGAATGGACGGGGTTTTATATCACATCTAAATTACATTAATTATATATATGTACATATATACCCTATATATAGTGAATTATACCTGATGGAGTATCTATACTAATATAATAAAGAGAAAACATTTGATTGTTTGTTTGTTTGTATGTATTGAATAGGCTCAGAAACTACTGGACCGATTTGAAAAATTCTTTTACCATTAGAATCCTACATTATCCCTGATGAAGATAGGCTATAGAATATTTTCAAAAACGTTAGGGATTCGTATGAAAACTTCAGTAATGTAACCCAAAGTGTGAAAAAATCATTATATTGCATAGAGCAAGGTGATGTACTACAGTTTTATAGAGGACATCAATATCTACACAAACATCTGCGATACCATATGTATAACTATTACAGTTATGTCACAATAGCTACTTTTTCATGTTAAAATTTAAACTTCATAGTATTTATATCTTCATTACTACGCGAACGAATTTGCTGGCAACAGCTAGTATATTATAAATGTCAATAGTCCAAGCAATATCCACACTCATAATAAGCATGTTTAAAATAAGACAATTATTTATGTAGGTACAAAGGGATCACCCAAAAACTATAATTGTAGCAATGTCCAGTGGTGTATGACGACTGCGCTCGACGTAAGTGAGACGTCACGCTTGACCGCATGGGAAGTTTTTGTTGGCGAGAAAAAATAAATAACGGGTTGAAGAAAATTACTCATGATTAAGAAAATATAAGGGAAAAACTAATACTTTGTATGACATATTTCTTCAATTATTAATATGTATTGCTCATAAAATATATAATACAGAAAACCCTAGTGTAAAATTGAAATTAATTTTAAATATATTATTAAGCAATAATATAACATCTCTTTTATACTAATATTATTAAATAAAAATGTGAAGAAAAACTAGTAGCCTATATATTACTGAAAAAAATATTTGTAAATAACAAATCGTTTCTGATTACAGCTTACTTTGTTTAAGATTACGATTAAGAATTATAAGTACATCTTTATCTTTGCTAACTAAAGTAAGATTTCTAAATAAAATAAATAAACCTAACATAACTATTGCAAACTTTGTATGCTATAGTACATACACAAACTAGAAGAACACAAAATTACAACAAACCAATAAAACACATTTATCATTTAAACAATAAAAGCAGTTTCCAAACTATGAATTAAGACCTACTGTGTGTGTGCGTACGAATGGTCCCAAAATGTGTGTAAAACAATCCTTCATTGATATTGGTAACTATTTTCGTTTCAATTAGAACAAACAAGATGGCATTAAGTAGTTCCGAGGCTTACCACAAGGGAATCTCTGAACATTACCAATTTTTTAAACCACATTTTTCAATCTCTCACAAATCAACTTTGAGAACCACTGCATTAGAAAATAGTAATTATCTTAAAATAAAACAAAACTCACCAATTGTGGAGCAGTACAGTTTCGTAAATCTTCCATACTCCGACTTTGTACTCCATTAGCTTTTACTGTTGAATATTTCTTTTTATCATCATTTACAACATAGAATTCATTAGCGCTTCTCAATACATCAGGTTGTAATGAGTTTCGAGCAGAACTCTTAATAATTCCGCTATCAACCTCATCAATATTTGGCTCATCATAAATGTGCTCTTTCCTCATATATGTATTTGCTTCAGTGTTCAAATGCGATTGAAATTGTCCTGTTTTGTCACAGCAATTCTCTTTTGGTGAATCAGCAAAGAAAGTGCTGAATTTATGACGATTTTCTATTGGTCTATCTATACTATCAGCAGAGCACGCACGACAACCATTTATGTAGGAGTTTCTGTTTGAAGCCATTTCTGCACTTAGCCGTGTATATGGCAAGCTCAGAGTAGATTTAGTTGGTACCATAGCACAATTTAATGAATTGAAACAACTGGATTTACTATCATTTTTCTGTGTGTTAGGTAATGACGTATGGTTATTTATACCCAATATTTCTGTACATAAATAATGAACCTCCTTATTTCGCCCCTTCTCTACATTGCTTTTTGGTGAAACTTTCATTTCTTCGCGTTTTTGCAACACTTGTTCTAATTTCTCCAACATCTGTTTGGTATCCCTACGCTTTTGAGTTTCAGTATTCAACTCTTGGGGCGATGATGCTTGAAATGTTCTCGGAGGCTTCTTCGGTGGTGGTCCTAATGGGAGGGGCTGTTTTAATGCTCTCTTTAAAGTCTCAGTTAAATCTATATGTGGGTTTTTACGTTCCAATCTCATTGTCTCACTTGAACAGCACAGGTTATCCTCAGCCATAACATCTAAATTGCTCTTATTTGATTTACCATCGTCTACTCTCTCCTTTTCAATGCAATCAGTCTTGGATGCAGTCTCAAATTGTGTTTTAATTAGTTTCAATTTACTCTTTTTCTCCGTACATTCCTCCTGATTTTCTGTTTCTGAACTAACACCACTGTCAGTCATTGGATCATGTTTGTGTTCTGTCTGTGGTGATGTGGGCTTTTTTGGCTTTATTACTTTAGCATATTGGTCTAAAATATGTTTTGGCACATTGTCGTCTTGTATAGAAACAAAAGGCATCTCATTGCTATAATTATTAGCAACAAAATTATCTCTCTTCATCCTGTCTTCAAGCAAGTTAGTTAGCTTTTGAAGCCTATCATTACTTAGTTTAGGTTTACCAATAATATTCTCCATATATTCGTTAGTGTCAGTTTTACCATTAAAACTATTATGCTGTTTCGCAGCACTGACTTTTTGATTTTTGTCACATCGAAACGCATGACTTCTTTGCAACTTCTTGCTGGGGTCACTTGCCTGTCGTGACAATGACTGCTGCTTAGGAACATTCTCAATATCAGCTTTGGTATACAAATAACTGCTGTTAGGTGTTAAAAGAAACTCATTAGAACTAGTGGACTTGGAATGTGGTTGTACATTTTTCTCATCCTGCTCCTGAGGTAAATCACCATTGGACTCATTTGGCAGGTGTGCGTTTAATGTAATGTCTTGTTTAAACAGGTGCGGTTTCACTGCAATACGATTCCGTTGTCTGTTTAACAAATTATCTTCTTCGTTATTTAAATTCTCGAACTTATTCTTTATCGCTAGTACTCTGTTATTTGACTTCGATGTCATTATAAGGGAACAACAAACCACATGTTTATTTAAAAACAAAACATAAAAACATGCACAAACACAAAGTTTTAAATTTTGTTAATAATTATTCAGTTTTTGAAAACACTTAATGAAATGACAAGTTTATGTCAATTAAAACTCACATTCACATTGTAGAGAATTTATAAATTATTTTCGCCGATGTAAGCAACACTCCACCACTACATTTAAAAGTTTACATAAACAAAACGTACTATACGCACTAGTCACTACAGATACAGAACATAAAGTCGGGACAACGAAAACACAATGTTGCCATACTAATCGTGTGATATTCCTAAAATGCCAATCAATAGAAAGTAAAATGATCGTATTAACCAATCGATCTTAATTACTAAATCTGATAACAAGTTAATATTTTTTTTAATTTGTTGTTTTCATTCTAATAAATTATTTATAGCCGTAACAAAAATATATATATACTACAAAATGGGGTATTTTATTAGCTGGTATCATAAATCAAATGCCATCTTGAAATAAATTATTTAAGAACATATAATCAGCGCCATCTAGTGATGTACTATATAACTACATCGTACTAAAACAAAGTTGTTTAATGGTTGAACGAAACTTCAACAGATGGCGCTATCATAAAATAATTACAAAACAAAGAACGAAAATTAGTAATTAGTGAAAATGACCATAAAAACCGTGACGCTGCTAAATTGTGATTTTTTCATAATCATTTTGTGTCAAACATGAAAATAGTTATCATAAAATTCAACAGATAATGTAAAAAATATTTATAGAGAGTAAAAATATTAAATTTTTAGCAACTTATAATTGACTTAACTATAATAAAATTAAGAGCTGGTATAAATATATTGAAAAATGACTAATTTTTTTTTAAATACAAGTTTAATAAAATCGTTTATTATTATGTAGATAAAGTCATTGGCTAAGTATAGGTAATTTGTCATGTATGTAAGAACTTCTATTCAAACGTGACGACAATAGATTGTTTTCAACAAAAACTAGTATTTTCAAAAAAAAACATTATTAAAATTAGTTATCATTATTATAAAACATTGATATCCTTATAGATTAAAAAAAAAATTAAAACTTTAAACTATAGCTTTGTATTACGATGATGTTTATGGGAAGAAAATATAGCAAAATTAATTTTAAAAATATTAATAAATTACAACTGAAATTGAAAAGTTACTACCGTATCTCATTACTCTTTCTTACAAATGTTTTCTCTTTTTAACATATATTTATATTATGCTTCGTTTATTTCGATCCTGTCTTAATCAAAATTCAATAGAATTTCCACGATGTCTTATTTTGAATGTATATATACAACTTAGAGGCCATCCATAAACTACGTCACACTTTAAGAGGGGTGTGACATTGTGTGACAAGGGGGGAGGGGTAAAATATAATATATCTACTATAAGTATTAAAATACAAAATTTGAACTACATACCTATTAACGAATTTCATAAGAATATTTCCAACTCTATCCGCGTGAACCTAAGGTTTAAATTGTACTGTTGGCGAATTGACACTCGCTGTTTTTTATTTTCTTAATTTTCATACGTATATTTGATTTGATATTGATTTTATAAAAATTAAATAGAAACAAAAATAAATTCGGAACTTCTGTTTTAATTTAATAATTTCTAAATGAAAAATTGCAAAAATATGTGACGTCACACTATTTAGGGGTTCTCACAAATGTGACCTGCTGTGATAAGGACGGGGGTTGTCAAAAAATCATGAAATTCGTTTGATGTAATTTATGATTGACCTCTTACAGAAGAAGTATGATTGATTAATTATAGAACCGTGGAAAAAATACGCGTAGAGAGACATTTTTCCGGGTATCTGTGTCCTTATAAGCACATTCCAAATTCCAAAAGTTTTTGTCTAAACGGAATCTGTCTAAGTGAAGAAATGCATGGTATCTGCTTACCCCGGTGAACTCATATTCCGCCCGGGACGAATGTAATATTCGTATGTGTACTTTGATAGCTCTGTATCTATAGTATAATATGACATTAATTAAAAGAGCGGTAGGCAGACCGATGATGGTTATTAACCCAGTACCCCGTATAACAAGTCTAGCTTTTAATAGCATACTAAAAAAAGTAATGCTACGACATAGGTGTTAGTTGAAAAATTTCTTAAGTTTAAAGAAAAATTAAAGTAAATAAATAAAATTAAAATAAAAAATGGTAAAATTTAATCTAATTTAAATTTGACAGTTGTCCTTGACCATTTTTTTAATGGTTCATAAACATTCAATTGTTTTTTTTTGTATGAAGTAAATCAATCTATCGCGCGTCTACCTAAATCTTTAAGCGTTTTTAGAAACATATAGGTACTCAGATCTTAGACGTTGCTTAAATTTGATTACATATTTAACTTACACTCGGTACTTTTGATTATTATCGATAATAATAATAATGTTATTTATAATAATATAATCTTATAATAATAACAAAATATTTTTCTTAATATTGAAATAATAGTTTATATTGAATTTGTCCTGTTTGTGTATGATATTTACATGTTTTTGTTTTTACAAAACATGAAACGTAAGCAAAGGTCTCAAACGTCTTAACATGCGCAGGCGCACGTAGCAGCCAAGTAATTGAATACAATTAAAAAGCTATTATAATGAACCTCGAGTTTTCCTCATTCACGTGTTTTAAGATTCTCTTCTGGGGGCCTCTCGTCGAGCAAAAAATAATTATATATGCATATGTACCTATATATACTTACTTTGCTATTATATGTAATAATTTTCATGATTTTATTATGCTAGAGGTCACTAAAATTATTAGTTATACATATATACTTAAATATATAGTTTTTTTGTCCCTCTTATAACGCTTAACTACTAGAAGTCTTGCCGAACTTAAATGGAACATCATGAGACTGTGCAACTGGTATTCAAAAAGTACAGCACTATGGAAGACTCTGAAACCTCTCTCCAAGTTATACTGAACCAATAATCGTAAATAATAGCTATTATCAAAAATTATTTTATAAGAAAATGACAGCTGCACTCAAACTTTTCTATAAATTATTTATTATCTTCATAATTAACGAATTTAACATTATTTGTCTTAATGTCAACTTGTTTGTAGTATTTAGGTTTAGTTCCAAATCTAAACAGTTTAGCACAGCCATTCTCAAAGAGCTAAAAGCTAGCTAAAAGCTAGAGCTAAAATACTGCAAAAAATACCTACCAAAGGGAGATTATAAGCTTACATCTAAATATTCCAACTAAATATTACGTAATATTACATTGCAATATGATTATTCATAAATACGTATAAATCAGTTTTTTATAATTACATTAAGACTTTTTCCTTCGCCGAAAAAGATTGAGAACCGCTGTTTAGCACAAGAGACATTATGACAATTGTCCAATTTAGATCAACAGTTGTGTCAAGTTGTTCAAGCTGTCATATAAATTTGTGTTGAAATTCTTAAGTTACATGTTACGATGATATTCCTAAACAAAAATTTACATACATAAATATATCTTATATATTATATTTTTTTATATACTCCTTAAACAGAATAGGCAGCGATCATAGAGCGCTATTCGCTTTTTTCTCTACCATTTTTAAAGATAAGTTTAATTTTTTAGGCGTTTTAACATTTATAAATTGTTGCTGACTCTACCCATACTAATTGAATTACAATTTAATTATAATTCACTTTTTATTAACGTCACGATGGGTAATGCCAATCCCAAAGGTGATAGGTTGATTTGTTTATACGTACTTAATTACATCAAAATGGCGTATCTACAGTTGACATGAATTTATTAAACAACACAAGGTGTTACGACAATTACTATGTTATTATGCAGTTAAAATTGCATTAAGTATTTTTTTCTGCTACGACTTGCGAACACGTGAATGATTAAAAAATTAATCAGGCGGGCACTTTACGTATTTACGAGTTTATTGAAGTTCCATTATA
Source organism: Tineola bisselliella (assembly GCA_028551675.1). Classification (NCBI taxonomy): domain Eukaryota; kingdom Metazoa; phylum Arthropoda; class Insecta; order Lepidoptera; family Tineidae; genus Tineola; species Tineola bisselliella. Next base: position 40,150 of record JAPWLS010001082.1, read on the forward strand.
CAGATAACAAAACAAATGAGCGTCTACTCTGATGACGTCATAGTGCAGAATCTATGGATACATGATATACTTATGATTTGATTTTACTTCGCTTTACTATGTCCGTTACATTTCGTTAATTATATTACTTGTGAAAATTTAACTGATTCTACTCGAGGTAGTCTATAAAGTGGTTTTTTGAAATTACCCACATACATATATATTTTTTATATATACGCACTTTTTCCTATTACCCTCTTTACTACCACCAAAAGAACATATAAGAACATATAAGAATAATGTTTTGGGTAAAGATTTACTACCGACTTTATCGACGATAGCTGCAAAACATTCGAAATGTCGTGTTGGATTCATTTCTCCTTTTAATGCAACTTACTACTGTGTTGTTGTTTTTTTTTTGATTACTTTAAACCGACGTTATCGACGGTAGAAAAACATAATGGCTGCAAATCTTTCGAAATATCGCGCGTTGATTTAAAAAGATTAAAATAAATGCAATTGCGTGCTGCAATAAATTAGATTTTATTTTGCTTAAATAAATTAAAGAATTCACGCATACAAAGTAAGTTAAGCCGTCTGCCTCCATGGACAGTAACCCTAATTGAATATGTATTTACGGAACAGAAGTTTTTACTTGACAGTCTATAATTAATAACAGGACTTACTAATTGCAATAATATGTGAAATGAAAAATCTTGTAAAAAAATGTTAATAGGAAAAATAAATGAAGAATCAAAACAATATAATTTACGTCATATTTTAAAATCATCCATCAACTTTATATTGTGTGCTGGAAGGTGTAATTATAAGTAATTAAACGCTTTTTACAAAACCAAAGTTTACTAATGATTGCTATGTATAAATTAACAAATTGTATTAAAAAATGTTGAAATTTTTTTTTCAAATAAGGTCATTTGACTGTGCCACGCCAATCGATGTTGAGCTAGAGTACGCTCTGTAGCGGAAATGCACCCAAGGCATTTTAATTTTTCAGCCACTGTCAACTATCAAAAGATGGTAGCAGTCATTTGACTCTAAGTTACTAACTTCGTAATTTTATAGTTTTGCAAAAATATGTAAAACACAATAAATCTTGTGCAGTCATTGGACCCACTGTCATTTTTTGTATGTACCCATCCCGTCTTTTAGTATATAATTAAATGTTAAATCAATAGTTAGTAAAGTGTTGTAAATCCATTCGAAAATGATATTGCATAAAATAGGACACAAGTAACACTAACTGCATTTTCCATTTTCACAAGATAGTTATAAAAAGAAACCTATTTTAATTAATAATAAAAAATATAATATTAGAATGCGTTGTCCCAAAATCAATGGGAAATTTTGAAGAACATATGAATGTTAGCGCTGTAACAATCACTTTCGCTCTTACGTACGCGTGATAACCACAGGGTTGTAAATAAAAAAAACCCTTAAGATCAAAGGTTAAAATAGGATTTGTGCAACAGAACTGACGTCGTATTATCAAGTTATTAAATACAACGCGACTATTGAGTAATTTGTTCTTAGTGGGGAAGGCGTAGCAATGTAGTCGGGCCATACAGCCCGCTTTGGTAGCACGCTCTAACTGACTGGCTTAGTACTCTAGCTGTGTATTATTGACTAAAGACATTTTTTAAACAATTTCTCGACAAAATAAATTGAATATATGAACTTTTATTTTATACTCGCGAGTGTCTGTGAAGTGTATATAACTTTATTTTATTTTTATTTTTTCGCTTGGATATTCTTGAAATCCATAATTAACAGAAAAAATAACGATTCAGGTATGTTTTATTTTAATTTTTTTGAAATAATATTAAATTTATTATTAAGCGTATTTTATTTTTAATAATTGCGTTAATTTTTTTTTAAAACACTGAAAAAAAAGTCAACAAACATATAACACATGTAAATGTAATTTTTTTTATTTTTATTAAAATAAAGTCTACAAACTCGTTTAATAAAAGCGCAACTATTAATATGTACTTTTTAAATATATTTTTATTTCGTCGTCATTGACTGCAAAACGCAGCAACCTCTTCATCGAACTTTTGGAAAGGATTCTTCATTAAGAAATATTGGTAAAAAAAAATAGACCTTGGGCTCTATACATACTTAAACTTATCAAACTTTTGCTAATTTTTTTATGCTCTCGATGTTTATATGTCATCTTTGAACGATGAAACTTATTATTATTATTACTATACTTGAATTATAATTTAAATAATTTTTATGGGACAATTCTTACAACGATTTTAAATATATTTTTTAAGCATTAATATACTCAAAGGAGCGAATGGATTGTATATTCAATAAAAACTCGTAATATGCTATTTACACCATATTACAGCTGAACGTATTTACAATATCCTATATCTAAAGCACACACATCCGTTCCCATTCGCCCGTCCCTTGCGTTCTTCTTTTATTTTATTCGAATTCTTAATTTAAAATGACAATTCTATTTATAAAATTTTACATTATTTACATCGTCGCCGCAATCTCTTTTCTGTCGACGACAATTATCCTAATATTTTTCTATTTCTATTTTTATTTTTTCTTTAATAATAATTTCCAGACAAATGCAAAATTATGATTAATAATTCCTTATACTAATTAAATATAGTCCAAGTCCTAAGTATTATTTTTTAATTCTTAACAAGATCGATAATTCGTCTATAATTCGATTAGTCACTCTCTGTGACGTCAGGTCAGGTCTGTGATGGTCAGTGCGCTTGTCTGTTACTCAGAAATTCCAGGCCCAATTCCCGGACAAAACAAATAGTTCCATTTTTTTAGAAACACTCGAGTCTGAATGTTGACTTTTGTCGGCTTTTCCTGACACCTATAATGCACTATTGTTTGTGATTCTGGTATTGTATTCCCGCTAAATCTTTTTATCATAATTAAAACATCAGTTCGATACTTGAGTTTTAATACTCATATGACCACATTCCCTGCTCAATGGCGGCTTGAGGATACGAATGTACACCGTTCAGATTGATAGAGTATACTCTTTCTGAGCTAATTTTAAACGCGGCTACATCTAAGCTTAACCCAAAACGCGTCTAGGTCACTCACGCTTGTTAGTACTACGTCTTACTGAGCTAACAACTATTATCAATCTACTACTATTTTTGAATAGTCAAATAATGTTTGTTAGGATTAAGTTAGAAAAGGGGTAAAAAGCAAGACAGTTAAATTTAATATCATTTAAACATTTTGTAATGGTTACGATGAAATTCACAATCTTACGCCTGGAAAATTTGATAAAATAAACGTGGACAATCTCTGTAATTCTCATCGGATAATTAGCTAAAATAAGTGAAGATAGATACGTAGTTTTTCCTTAACAACTTTTTTTTCTTCGTATACTTTTTGTACGTTTGTAACAAGACAAAATATCTCAATTACGATAGACCCTTACTACGGGTTAAGGCATTTTATTATTGGTTACTCATAATAATATAACATTGGGCTATACGTGTCAAACAAAACACTGTAAAATTTATTTCTATTTAATTCAAATATTACGCTATAAATTCCTTTTTTAAATTTTGACTATAAATTCCACATTACTTGAAGTGGAATGACTTTATTAAAAAAAAACAATTTACAACGTCATCTTGTCGAATCGGACTGTCGAAGGTAAGCCAATCAATTTTACTCGCTTGCGTAACTAATAATCCTTTAATACAATCCGAATCAAGCGCAGGTTTTAAACCTATCCACCGTAGTTACAAGTTAGTAGTTAATCTAACCTAACAACGTTATTGTAAATAAAAAACACTGTATTTAAATTCACGCATCTGAATACACAACGCTAGTTTATCAATTTAGGATAGACTTATTGTCTTGACTTGGTGTTTTAAGCCAATATGAATGCAGTTAAAGTAAAAAAAAACTAACGTCCGTATTGGCTGGCAAAGTTAGTTACCCAAGTCAAATAACTCGATCATCCTATTAAACTATTGCTATATAAATGAAAAACTAGCCTTGTATATTGAAATCCATCGTTCAAATTGTTTTCGTTTATTACGTTTATATAACGTTTTCAGTGGTAAAGATCGAGGCAATGTGATTAATGCATTGGTCGAATGCCAAAGGGCTATTGTCCTCAGAAACATCGTCGACTCATGGGTTCATCTCATCGATCGAATCACATATAACGCATGCGATGAGTGGCGCACCAAATCTGACATGTAGGTATGCCATTCCGCGTATCTGTCAATTTCTTACACTACAAGCGTAAATCATGCAAGCGGATATGTGATCTGGCCTTAAATGAACGGGTATCTTGAAAGTTAAATATTTGGCGTTTTAGCATTAAGATTGACGTTCCCCTCGAAATGGGAATAAATAAGTTTATGTATATTAGAAAAAATAAAAAATAGACCTTATCTTATCTTGCTTTTTCATTAAATACATATAAATTAATATGGTTTTGGATTTCATATGCACTGCGAAATGTTTTGTCATTGCGAATTATAAAAAAATTATTCCAGATTTAATTCAAATCTAAGTTTAAAAATTAATTAGAACAAATTTATTCTAAGACATATTATAATTGTATAAAAAGATAAATCACACATTATAATTGAGTGTTACCTGGTATTATGCAATATTTATTGATAACACAAAGAGTATGTCAACTTTCACTGTAGTCTGTTTGCACCGGACTAGGCCAGTGGGCCGAACAAGAGTAAAAGTATGGGATGCTGCACACAGCCGCCGACACTTGCACGAGCTAGTGTCGTTTGCAGTCTAACTAGAATTACGTCGCAAAAATACATAGCAAAATTATTTAATTTCTATTATTTTAAAATATTAATTAATAACACATTACAATTTATTTATTCCAAATAATAGCAATATGTTCAAACATATATTTTTATAATATACTAGCTGTTGCCCCCGACTTCGTTCGCGTAGTAATGGAGATATAAAGTTTAATGATGTTTCATATTTCAACGACGCGACGCGCCTGCCTTTAATGGCAAATTTAAAAAACAATCTTGGGTTACAATATTGTAGTTTTAGTAAGGATCCTTATTTTTTTCTTGTAATTTATATAGCCTATATTGATTAGTGATAATGTAGCATTCAAACGGTGAAAGAATTTTTGAAATCGGTCCAGTAGTTTTTGAGCCAGTTCGTTACAAACATACAAATCTCTCCTCTTTATAATATTAGTATAGATAGGAGTGTGCTTTGTCAACATCGTCACCTCAAGCCGGGATAGTGGAGATGACTGTTGCACGCAGACCTCTTGTCTTCCCTCAATGATCGCATTTTAGTTCAATGTTAGTTGAAATGTGACGAGTGCTATAAACAAAAATACCAACAAAAAAAACCTAGTCCTGACCAAGTAGACACAAAATTATGACAATTAGATTGACGTAAATGAACATTTGTTACTAATATATAAAAGGCATAAATGCAGTGACAAAAAATTAATTCATTTATTTTTAAATTATTCTTATTTTTACATCACGTCACGTTAAAATTAAAATAATGCATTTAGAGTGCACTCGTAACAATTTGCATTTCGCAAAATCCTTGCGCAATTGCAAAAACTGATTACAATCGTCGCTCACTTCAAACATGCACAATGGAATTCTCATTTTGCTTTCAAATGGACGAAAATTTCACTTTTTTTACATACATTTAAGACGTGGAATTTAGATGTTAAATTTAAAACAAAAGTCAATCGTATCTAGTTCCGTTCACTACTAATAAACTAATAAACACTACTTCAGTATTGACGTGAAATAATAATTATTATAAATGATTTCTTACACAATACAATTTTACATTAAAAAGTGGTAGGCAGACTGGATGGCATTAGCCCAGTATGCCGTCCTAGGGAAGTACCACCACTTTCAAGCGGAACACCCGTGAAGTGACCTAGCCGCGTTTCGGGATCAGCTTGGATAACGAGAGGAGTGTGCCCGGTTAATTTGGACAGAGCACATTCATCTCCTCAAGCCGGCATAGTAGGGTCGACTGTTGCGCGGACATCTGTCTGTGGTAACAGTTGTCCATGCTCATGGACCGCACTCTAGCTTAACATCAGGCGAAGTGTGGTCATATGCTGGGCTATCAATAAAAAAATAAATAAAAAAATAAAACATATTATAAATATTAAAGATATACGCTTTTATGTTAAATGTAATAAATCAATGTTTCGTCAGTTATCTATCGGTAAAAGCGAATGACATAGGAGTACGACCTCAACAAGACAGGCCTCTAAGAAGTCATATGAAGGTTCTTTCAGGTCCCTTACACAACATATCACACATTTGATGTAAAATAAAAATGTTTTATTTGCATATATATTAACATATTTTAAGGCCTTTCTTACTATAATACATTATTGATTTTGACTTCTGTTATATATTGTTACAGATACGTGCACAAATAAATCGTAATTTAAAGTTATTAGGTGACCGAGAATTTGACCAACTTTTTTTATAATCAAATATCGATTAAACCAAATCAAACGTAGTAACAACCTTCAATATTGTTATGCCAAATCAAATCATATGCGCCTCACAATACAGGTTATTGTCTTAATAAATAGAATTAAGAATTATTAATCTATACGGAACTATGTTTATTAGACACGTGATAAAGCACTTCTTAACGATATAATAAGAAACCGATGATGGGGTCAATGCTCGATGATAACATTATTCGACAAAAAATAATCAATAATTATTCTATAATATTGGTAATAACAAAAAAATATATACCTATACATTTTGATTATTATGCAATCGATTATTTTAATGGTAATTATTGTATAGATATATATCTACGTCATTTTTTCAATAAAATAAAGCGCTTGAGTTCGCTTTTTTTGTATACAATATTGTTTTAGGGCAATGAACTTTATACAAAACCCAATCTGTATTTAAGTACCTTAAATAGTTCACTGTCTACTCCAGTATTAAGTAGCGCTAAGGTGTATTACTTAACATAACAGCGACCTGTTATTTACAGGTCATGTAAACGCTAGAAAACAGGACACATATATACGAAGAAAGTATTCTATTACAACAATAATTAAACATTTAAAACAAATGCTTTTATTTTCAAATATAATCGAAATCCGAAAGTTGATATCGACGTATGTAATATGTTTCGTTTCGGATGAGGAATGCTATAACCTCGTGGGCCAGGGTTACCAGCTTTTCAACGATACAGTAAACAACTTTAAATAAAGTATGGTAAACAAAAAATGGAAAAAAAATTAATCTCACTACTCATGCGTTTCCAATTATCATACTAATATTGATGCACATTTTGTTTTATTTTACCTATAATATAAGACGTTTATTTACTCTATATCAATGAACTATCTAGAGAAGACATCAAGAGCTAGTTATTACGCTAAAAGGTTTGGCCCGACAGTAAAATATATTAGAACTATTTTTTTAAATTTGTTATATATAATTTACTTTACCTGTTAGTTCTAACCTGGAAATATAGACTTTCGCACGATTTTTGTCTAATATGACTTTCCCAATATAATTCATTGCTCAATAGTAATCGAATATTAATAAATAAACTCGAATTAAATCATAATTGTTTCACTGGTTTCACATACAATAAGATTGACAGGATATCCGCAGCGGTAAATGCAGCCCGTAGGTATTGCCGAACGCATTCGGTTAGACGAATATATAAATATTACATAAATGTCAAATGTTTGCATAATTAATTGACTAAAATTCCACACCTGTATCAAAATATCACAAAGCATTAAACTACGAAACTAGTTTAATCTAGAAAATGTGAATCTCAGGTTAATTGATTAAAGGTCGTAACAATGTGTGTTTTAGCTTTAACATATTCCACTTTGTTACTCCATTTTGTTACATGGAGGTCCCGGATTCAATTCCAAGTTGAAACAAATAGGTACTCAAAAAATATGGTAATTATAGAAACTAGTAACTTCTCGGTATTAGTGTAGTATTCTTTTAAATACATGAGTTATTCATTGCCGATTGTAGTATATTTTTATTTTATTATATATCGTAGGTAGGTAGCTAAATCGGATGTTAGGAATTCCGTACGACTTGATACATGTATGATACATCTCACTTGCGTGTTTATGTACGTTTATGAAAGAAGGTAGGTATTTATTTCGGGTAAATATATATGTTTCAAGTTAGTATTATCTTTATTTTCATTCCTATTGAGTTGTTTCTAATGGAGGTTCAAGACATTGTATATGTATATATATATATGTGTATGTATCTTTATGATTAAGAATGAACGTTAATATTTAACACGTTATCATATAAAATAAGGAGAATTAATATGTAATCTTTATTTATTGATGTATTTATTTATGTATGGATAAAATAATAATGATTATAATCCATTAAAAACAACAATAACATAGTTCTATGGTTTGTTTGCATTTATTTGAATTAATTCTTATTAAACCGGACGAGACCAAAACTGGAGCGAACCATCATCTTTAAAAGTGAATGGCCGAATACGATGACCGGGTTTTTTGTTGTCGGGTTTTAAATAAGAACAAATAATTAATCTTGAACGAACGTAATACGGAAACACAAAAGTTCTTCCGATACTTACTGGTATCAGTGACCCGCTAGTTAGAGACCATTGACTTGTTATTATCACACTTTTTTGTGTTCTTTAATACAATAACAGGACAGTAAATATATTTTCTCAAATTTAATTACAATGCTCTACTGACACAATTAAATAGGTATTTTTAATTGTGTCAAAATAAAAATAAAAAGCTTATATATTATATTATATACAGTCTATTATTATTAATACGCATATCTACGCACAAACTGACAGTTAGTTAATAGACACAAACGTCATTAAACTCGTCTATGTGTCTACTCTTCTTAGCCCCAAATTAGAATAGACTGTACTATATGTCCAGGACAAATGTAAGCAAATAGGTATACACCAAGACCCGAAACAAAAGACTACATTTCTAAAAAATATCATATTAACACTAGATTTACCAGACCAGTCAAAATGACTGGTCTTGCAAGATCAAATTACAATTCCTACTGCATCTAACATTTTCTTTAATTCTTCTAATCTTCTTTAATTTATAACAGAAGAATTAGTTTTATGAATTTTATATTGTTTTATATATATTTGTAACAAATATATACTTTTTTTGGTTTTGGTAGAAATAGGTATATTTAAGTTGGTAAATCTAGTGTTAATATTCATAATCTACTCTTGTAATTTTTACTAAATGAACTATGCGTTTCTTTTATGCAGGCATTAAAATAAATGACAAGTTTATATAAATAATTTTTGTGAATAGTTAACCTTTCTAATATATTTATAATGTCATCAACATATATAGGTATATATAACATAGTATATAAAATTAATTGTTACAACATTTTAAAAAAAAGGCATTCGTTATATTTATGATTATAGATACATAAATATTAAACGATTTAAGTGGACGTGTTATTTATTTAACAGATTTAAGTTCTATCAATAATGCATTTTCTAACGTCGATTCTATTAAGATGGTATCATGTTAAAATCCCCAAGCAAATATTACACATTGGCCGTGAGATGAATGCATTTCAACTTAAATATGTTGCGCAAACTTAAACGCTCGATTGATTATTTTTATCGAAATTAATTATCACTTTATTTTACACTACTTAGGGCCGGTAATTCAATCCTTCCTTAAGACGACCTTACAATTTTTAATACAAAACTGGTCTAACTCGTTCCTTAGAAAGGATATTTATGAAGGGAGGTTTATGGACTTTCTTAAGAGCTTAAGGCTATTTTAGAATTGGTAGCTTAAACGGGATTTAAATCAAGTAGTAAAGAAAAAATATCTACATATACAATATCTGACCTTTGACGCCTGAGAAAAGTGGACATTACTTAAAAATCATCCGAAAGTAATTTTGTGCTTAAACTAGGTAAAGGTCGTATAATAAAGAAAGAATTCAACTGCCAGCTCGTGACTTATAATTAATGGGATTTATATTTATTATAACGTATCGTGCCTAACTTCCCAGTATAAACAAAACAATACTTATAACAGTCTGGTGGTTATAATTTCTTTATTGGTATAATCAAACTGTTATTCGATTCCACATGACGTACTTAATCTAGAGTGGGATTCAATAGTAACAGAATCATATTTACTTATTTCAATATAATATACAATAAATACTCGATTGTGTGTCAATTCTTTCTCCTTACGCTGGATAGAAAATCAGCTGTTATAAATATCGATTATTTTCCCATTCGTAGACCTTGAACTTAGTGACCCCTCATAACCCAGTTATATTAAAGATTACAAAACGCCATCTATTGGGGTGCTTTAAAACTTCCCCTCACCTCTTTGTATGAGCTTAGCCTTACAGGAAAAGCTCAGAGTCCTCCCTGTCCCAAATTTGCACGTTATTTTCAAAGCATCCCGCTAGATGCCGTTGCACTATAGACGGGCTGAGGGGTCATTCGTGGGGGTTATTGAGTTCAAGGTCAACGGCTTGGAGCATAATCGATATTAAGATCAGCTGTTGCTGTTATAGATCGTGGTTATAGTAAAAATTAATGTAAATACGTATTATTTATGCGTAATTTTAATATAGACATTAATTAGTAACACTATAATATTGCAAATAGTCTATAATATATAATATAAAAAATATTTTAAAATGTTTGTATTGATATTTTGAAGTCTAACCATTTTTTATAGTACGGCATGTGACCATGGAGTTTGATTGCATCTCTATTGTACTGAATTTAGAAGACGAATGTGTATTCTCAAAAAAAAAAATCATTACTTATAAAAATTTAAGACTGTATAATTATATTCGTAATGAAAACTGTATATATGGTCATACTGGTATATTATAATCCCTCGTCAGACCTCGTAGGGTTGATTTTTTAAGTCAAAATACTGGGTCAAGGGTTTGACGGGTTCTAATTAAATACGAGTTTCTTATGACGTCAACAGTGACCATAAAACGTTTAAACCTATTATTTTGACTGTCAAATAACATTGATTATTTTTACAACTTCAACTACCTTGCAAATTTGACATTCTAGATTATTCATCAAGATTAATAATATGTTAATAGTTTATTGCAAGTTCATTCGAAGATAATTTATTTTCATATACCTATACACTTTTTATAGAAGAAATTTTTGATTTACACCAGTGGCGTAGCTAGTAAGGGGCTAAACGGGGCAGTGGCCAAGCCCAGGGGGCCCCTCGGACCCTAACGTTCAAATTATAAATTGAACTAGTGAAAATTATTCCCACATTCGGAATATAAATAAACTAGATTCCAGGAACGCGACTTTAATAATGTCAACTTATTTAAAAAATACAGGGGAATTCCCAACAAGTCTCGAACATCTCCGTTTGAAACTTGCGGGGAACACCCCTGTGTTCTCAGTTTAGTATATAGTTTAGTTGGGGCCCTAGTTTATTTTTTGCCCCAGGGCCTTTGGTTACCTAGCTACGCCATTGATTTACACTCTAGTAGATTTTTTTAAAACTATTTAATTATATCCTAGTGATTAATATTTCTAGTAATTAAATAATCTTGTTGGTACGTCCTTGACCTTATCAATTTTTAAAAAAGTATTCGAACAACTGACGACAGATTCGGAATAACCTTTATACGAATCAAATTTTAGATTCCGATCTTATCTCATTTTAAAAAGAAACCTTCATCTAATAATTAATTTAATAGATTTCCTCAAATTGCAATAATATTTAATTTATCTAGAATCTTCCTTAGCGTGACTTAAAACAATTAATTTAAATAATTATTGTATGTTATTGTTATTGTTTTTTTTTATTACCAAAATGTTAAAGCATAATATAATAACTGCATTCATAAACTTCACTCTTTCTCTTCTTTACTCTACTCCTCTCTGTTTCTAATATCATTATTGGTATAATCTCACATTCTTCTTTCCTCTTCTCATTCTCAAAAACTATACAGTAATGCCCCGCTTTACGCGAGGGATACGTTCCGGAAAAAATCGCGTTAACTGAAATTCCCGCGACCATAGAGAAGTTGATGACTACATTATGTTTATACGCACTCTTTCGCGTAATTTAATAATAAATTTGAATTTCGCGTTATAGTGAAACCGCGCATAACGGGGTCGCGTAAAGCGGGGTATTACTGTATTATATACAATTATAATTAATAATATAATTGCGTTATTATTTTGCTTATGTTATACATCTTTAGAGAAACTTTTGTAAATTAATACTGCGGATTAAAATGAAAAATGAAAATATAATTATCACAATGCAAATTGACACGGAACAAAAACAAAAGACAACACGACATATCAAATGTCAAAATACTAAAATCTTCGTAATTTGTAGAGACAATGTCTATTGCTTACACTTCCTTCTATTCTGTTCTACATTACACTCTACCTTAAAATTGGTTGAAAGAGATCATTTATTAGCGATATTATTATTATTGCTATTTCAACTTTACGTATGTATATTGTGTATAAGTATCCGTTTCTCTTACAATACAGTAATGCCCCGCTTTACGCGAGTGATACGTTCCGGAAAAATCTGAAATTCCCGCGACTTTAGAGAAGTTGATGACTACATTATGTTTATACGCACTCTTTCGCATAATGCGGGGCAATTGAGCGCGAAATTTGAATTTCCCGTTAACGCATAACGGAGTCGCGTAAAGCGGGGTATTACTGTAAAAATCTAAATGGACAGTGAAAACCTAATTAGACAGTATTTAATATGTTACATATAGGTATATTTTAGTTTAGGCTTCATCATACCGGCTTACGGAATCCAATGTGTAATAATTTACTTTAATAATTAATTTTAATTTGCTTTCAATTTGTTGCTAAATACAAGTGTAGAGAAAATAGTCGCGTTAATTGAGTCCTTTGCACTTATTTCCCAATTTCCGCGCGTTTCCACAACCACATCTAGTTATTAACTTTATTTAAGTATTTATTACACAGACCGCTATTTATATGTATATACCTACGTATAATAGAACTCTATGAATTTTTTGAAATAAGGTAAAATGAACATAATTTACGTAAATTAGACTTTTTGCGGACATCTCGTTCACAGACATCGTGGTAGAGGCAATTTTTTGCATATTATTTTGGTTGGTTTTTTATTTTCGTCACATTTATAGTCTAAACTTCTTAGAACGCAATTCTCATTAATTAACTTAAAATACTTTTTCGGTTTACTATCAAACATATACCGACTAGTTCAATTAAGGGTTAAAATGTAGCAAAATTCAATTTAAGGAGTTTAAAAACCTTCAGCGGCTTACGATCACTATTGTCTTAATTAATTACATTTCGTCCGCAACCACTCACGCCTTGTTGCTCGTGACGAAACTGCGCTTCTTGTTGCACACAAATGAAAACAAATTTATCAGACTACATCAAATGTTAGTTAAAGTCATTAGATATTACGCGTAGAGATGATTAGCCCGGCAACTAAACTGACGTAAATTGAGCAAAAACAATAAGACTTCAATTTTCATAGATATTTTTTTCAAATAATGGAATTCACAAAAACTAGTTAAGTATTTTAAAAGTGAAGAGGGTATTGTTAATAATTGCAGTACATTTTCTTCACATTAAAGCATAACATATACGAAATTCTATTTTTAAAAAATAACATTCGATATGCACTTTCGTGAAGTATGCAAGTTGTTCGAATGACACCAATAACTAAACTTCATTGCAAAACATCCTTTACTATTTAATACTTACTGTCGAACACGTTATACAGTATGTTCAACTATTAAGCAATATATTATAAATTGAATTTATCCGTTTAAAATAGCGTGTTAAAAAATACATACACATCAAAATTAGTCATTTTTATACCTGATCCTTTTAATGAGCTTTTAATATTAATTGGTTAAAAATAAATAGTGTTTATGCTCCTGATAGCTGCAACTATTATTTTTAATAGGCTGCAACTCACATTGATATACCTAGAGATTTTTTAATGATACTGTTTGTTATTGGGGTTGATACTTGGGTCGAAATGTTTCCTTGTTGTACAAATTCTTATTTGAACTCATAAGAATTATTTTTCATTAGTTGATATTTGATGGTATATCTATATATGGTATTATAACTATTAGTGGAATGAAAAGATCGTATGAAAATCACTGAGAGTTTTAGAAATATCTAGTCTTGGGATGCGACTAATAAAAGAAAAATTGGTATAAATAAACTAAAAGAATCAAAGGACGTTTTAATGTAATTCGTTACATCATTACAGCGTCGTAATTACAAAATAATTTGCATATATTACTTGTTTTTGTGTACATAGTCTCTGCTTGGTAATTTAGATGAAAAAGACAAATTACTGTAAAAAATATGTTAATGCATGTATGTATGTAACTTTATTAATTATAATTTCGAAACTAATAATTATTGTCCTTTTACACATTATTTATACTATTAAAATAATTATATATTTAATTGATTGTCGCAATATATTATACAATTTTCTGATATGTAAAGGTTTTTGTTTCAAGCGCATTTTTTCAAACTCGTTCCGGTGCTGGGATTTCCTAATGTTGAAACCAACTGGAGTTTTAGTTGAAAAAATTTTGTTTACATTGTACACTACACCGGTTTCTTTAAAAACGAATTGACGTAGACTGCCAGTCCCACATGGGATACTCAATTTTCCTTAGTCATCTAAAGGTCGGGGCACGTAATATGCATATTATGTACGTATGTGGCATGACCTTTATCATATTGTATTTACAAATTTTTGTATTTAGAGATCCCTTACTAACCTCTTAGAATTTGCGCAATATTAGTTTTATTGAGTTATATATTTATGTTTATGTTTGTAAAAAGTTCAAAGTCCTTTATGAAAATGCAATTGACCGTCAAACTGACATATTTTTAAATGTATGTTTATTTATTATTTGTATATTTTTTATATTTATAATACATGTATCGATTACATTTTCATAAAGGACTTTGTAGTTTTATATATTTTCGTTAATTATAAGAAAACGCATAGAACAATAAACAATATTCCCAATTATCATTAAAAAAACGCAACGTACCTGCTCTATTGTTAAAAGGTATTATGTTCAAAGAAATAAATAATATAAATACAACATTAATTATTGCATCATGTACATACATATATTATAATTATTTAATTGTATGTTTTATGATAGTATATTGCTTAATAACTCATCATTATTAAATATATATATATATTTCCTTGGAATTGCTATGTTTAATCGTTTGTCTTTTTTTTATTTAAAACTTTTTTGCGCATACATACAAAAGGCGAACTTAATGCTCTTGGGACACATCTACACAGACATAATAATAGAAAGAATAGAAAAGAAAGATATAAAAAGAATACATAAATAATATCTGGTGTGAAATATACCTATTGTGACATCATAAGATGTGCATATACATACCACCCCTTTAAATACTTCTCTGCTTGGTGCTTGCCAAATACTTAGAGGAAAGCTTAAAGGTAGTTCCAGAGGGATGACGCTACGACCACGACGGATTTGGAAATAAAATTAGTGGAATGGGAAGGGTCAGATTATAAGAAGATCGTAAGCTAAGAGCAAAAAAAGGAAAACATGCTCTTAAGCTAAATTGGTGTATTCGGTTCATTTAAAACAGATAACAGCAAGCATAGCATTCTCAAGTGTTTTTTGAGTTTTTACAAACAACAAAAAAACAATAATATAAAAAGTGGTATATTACGAAATGATTGCAAAAAAAACTTTGTCGCCTAAAAATTGTGTTTGTTTAAAAAAAACTATTAATAATATTAATTTATGTATGAAAATTTTAATTAACCAAAACCAGTCTTAAACCTTTAGACCTTAAACCGATGACCTCTCTAACATGTCAATATATTTTTTCTTATAATTTACTACTTGTCAGTCATTCGGTTCACGTTTTGATATAGAACATATTACTACAGTATAACTTCTTTAATCAAACTATTATTCTGCAATAAAAATCATGGACAAGACTGATGATGGCATTAGCCCAGTGTGCCGTCCTGGGGAAGTACCACCACTTTCAAGTTCCACCCGTAAAGTGACCTAATCGCGTTTCGGGATCAGCTTGGAAGTAGCCGGGATAACGAGTGAAGTGTGCCCTGTCAATTTGGACAGAGCGCATTCGTCTCCTCAAGCCGGCATAGTGGAGTCGACTGATGCGCGCGGACATCTGTCTGTGATAACAGTTGTCTCCACTCATGGACTGCACTCTAGCTTAACATCAAGCGGAGTGTGGTCATATGCTGGGCTATCAATAAAAATAAAAAATAAAAAAATTGTTAACTACGTACTGGAACAGACTACAGTCAGTTCAATATACAAAAGTCAACAATGTAATAACTAATAAATGGATTGTTGTCTAAAGCATACTAATTATGGTTGTTACAAAAAGAAGCTGGCGATTGTACCTCTTAGGGTGTGTTAAATCAAATATTTATAAATATGAATAGTCGTAATATGTATATACACAAAAGACACAGTCACATGGGCTATTCGAATGTATGCTTTACCTTGCAGGCTATGTTAGTCTTAAGTGTATTTACTTTTGTGTAATTAAACTTGTTTTCAGCTGCATTCCCATTCAATATGTCCGGTAGTCAATAATTATAATCATTAATGTATTTTATCCAATGAAAACAATAAATCATTTCCTGCTTCGCTATTTTTAATTTCACACGCTATATTAATTGGTAAAAGATTTTTCATTTCGTATAAATTAAACGATAACTGCAAAACATTCGAAATTCGAATTATAATAATCAAAGTGAACGCCGTTGTGTGAATATGTTTTCATTTGTTTTCATAATATTTTTTTTTAAATTGTTATTATTTTACACTTAATACTAGCTATAAATATTTGATATGTAAAATCACAACACGTCATCGTCGCCTCATGGTTATTTTCTCAAAGTTTATATTGTATAAATATTAACACGGAAATATAAACCCAAGTATATCTACAAGTTTCCATAAAACAATGAAACTTTACCAATTACGCTTATTATAATATCGTCCGGTTACGCTATATGGAGACTTTACGAAAAGATTTCCTGAACCAAGTTTCAAGCTATCCCAATTACCATAACGAGTTTGTCCAATCAATGATTTAAAAAGTTGACGTCTACGTATTACGACATAGTACTAACTGGTTTAAAGGGTTAGATAAATAGGAAAATACATTAAAATATATGTTCTTAAGCAATCAATCAATATAATATAAAGGAAATTATTTAAAATTATTTTGATTATAATTCCCGCTACAACATTCAGTAATTTGTCTCGACGCATTTCGCCACTTCACGTATCCTGATGATGCCATGTGAAGTGGCGAAACGCGTCGAGACAAATTACTGAATGTTGTAGCGGGAATTATAAGCAAAATAATTTTGAACAATTTCCTTTAATATGGATTTCCGCAAAGTAACGCCTGAAACAACTAATTACTTCTATTAAAATTACAAAAATACATAAAAATAAACAACAAGAACCAAATAGATGTAAGGAAGAGGGGAGAGAAAAAAAAGAATCACAAACATAAAAAACAAAATAATCAAAATAAATAAAAAAAACAAAATAATAAATAAAATATTATAAATAATCAAAAGAAAAAATTGTAAATAAATGTTTACGCTGGTTATTTAATATATAAGTAAGTATATACATATATAAAAAGTTGGTTTCACTGTACAGGCACTTATCTACTACTAGATCTGCAATAAATAATCAATGATAATACAGATTGCCAACAGGTACGCGTGTACTTAAATAATTATATCACTTAGCATCTTGGTAGCCATGAACAATTATCTATATGCAATCACGTGTATTTGTCACGTTACAATCTCGTGCTTTCTTTAAACATATTTAAAGAAAGCTAACATAAAACTAGACTTAATAATATCCAGACTGGTTTCGTATTAGTTCACCTAATATGCATTAAACCGGTGGTCCCTGGAAGCACCCGAACTATATTTACTGCTTATGATTTCTTCTACACTCCCGTTATCCCGTTTTTTAGTTAATAAGTATGATTTTAAATAATTTTATATGTGTTTAATATATATTCACATTTATTGTACATTACCACGAAACAATTGGTGGTCCATGGCAAGACAGAAATTTTCAATAAAAGGTTAAGAGCCACTGCATTAAACGGACGAAATTGAACTTTAATTATTCGTGATTGCTTTGACAACTTATTTACTAGTTATAACGTCACATGTTGTTTAGTCTAATTCTTAAGAAACTGAATGAATCATAAAATGTGTTGAATGTTTTTTTTTCAATAAATAAAAATAATTGCTCTTCAACACAATTGAAATTAATTAGCCAGTACAATCAATTAGCTCTTTTTACTTCCTTCCGCAGTCTTCCTTTCAGGTGACCTTTCCACTACAATTTTATAACAATTGACATTGATTATAGCGAGGTCTATTTCCAAGAAAAACAATTATACAAAATTCATGTCAAACGAATAGACATAGTATAGTTAACGAACAGTTGATCAATGCATCGGAATGACGTATCACATTCTTGCTGTAATATGATTATTAATCTCTGGTGTGAAAATTTAATAAGGAAGATTATCTGTAGATAAATATTGCTTAACTCAGTAATATATGCAGTCGTAATTAATTAAAATAAAATAAAAATGTAGTTGCTGAAAGAAATTCATATTGTACTAGTTTTTTTTTTTTTGCCCACTGCATCTAATTACCACTGGTAGTATTTGTTACTAACTGTCTTTATTTGCATGAAGAACCGTGATGGTCCTAAACCGTTCTAAATGAATCTTCTTCTTCTTTTTAACACGCTTTTATTAGCTTAGCTTGTATGTATGTATGTATGTATGTAACGGAATCTTTGAGCATAATTTTCACCAATTTCCAGAAGTCTAATAAATTTGAAACTTTGCATACGTATTAAGGATCGATAATTTAATAATTTAATAACAGTTTCCCATTATCCTTATTAGGACCGCCAGGATTTATAAATTCTTTTATAGATCCTGTGTAGTGGAGTAAAAGAGATAAAGCTAGCGCGCGTGTTCTTTTAGTTTTTTAAACTATTTAATATTATTATTAATGGCCTCAGATGTCTAATGAAGACAATTCTGCCAATTTCGAGTATTTGTGCAATAGCCCAATAAGAAATGACAAATTTTTAATATACACGTAAACCCTCATGCCAAAAAGCAATCCGTTAAAATGTATGATAACTCGCTATCTACTAAAATCATACTTACATACTGTTTTGTATTAAACAGCAACCAATCGTCAACTAATCTGTCATCTATAGGAAATATGCGACCCATATATCATTTTGTATGTATTTATGTTAAGGGAACTTAAAACTGTTTTTACGTTTATCAAACTAAATATAACAAGATCGCTTTATGTTATTCTAAAATTGTATTCACTTCATCGATACAGAATAGAATGTACACAAAAACTCAAGTAAAAATAGTGATATTTTATTAGTTTGCGATCAATCACCTTCAGATAAATCTTATGTAAGTTAGAAAAAAGTTTATTCCGGACCGTTTATTGTTGATTATTCAGCGTTCTTTAATACATTATATCTCGTCATTCAAACGGCAAATTAGTGTTTTTAGAAATATATAGTGTATCGAATTGAAATATACAAAAAAATTGAAACAAAAAGTTAGACGTTATTTTAAAAAAACTAGTCGCTAATATAATGTGGTTTTTAAAGTTGTTTAATTTAATTGGGGTTTTTATATGTTAAATTAATTTCACGTATTTTATCATTCCTAATAAGTAAATATGAATATTTAATTGTTTGAAATATGAGAAAAAATTGGCATGTTGTAAAAGCCACAATGTAACATACATGCAAAATATTTTTTCGTAATTAGCACGAAACATCTTGATATTGTATCGTACAATCAATCACTAAAGTCGTTAATTAAATAATAATAAACACAAATTCAGGAGGTTTATAACAATATGTTGTATATATACACTAATAAAATATATACTTATAAAAAGAGCTGTGGAGCATATAAAAGTCATGAGGTAACCCTGAATACATTTTTATTACACTTTTCTGTGTGATTGTTCGTTTTGCGCGAAACGGACGCAGCACGGACATCTCGGCCAAGGGCCCAAGATCCGCGGCCGACGATGCCTATTGGTTAACTACGCGATACTCTGATCAACTGCTTTATTATTTTTACGTCTTTTTTAAGTACATGTTTGTACATACATATTTCGTTGTACTGTAACGGACGTGTTGATTCTGACGTTATACTTATTTGGTATTCCATATTGACCAGGCGTATCTCATCTCGAAATGACTTAAGTGCCACTTAACCGACGTAGCTTTCTTCTAAAGAAAACAATGTGACATACAATGTAAATTGTATGTAATAGTTGCGCAGGATTGTAACCTTTAAGGCTAAAACGCTAAGGATTGTTTTGTTTACAATTTTGTACGATAAATATTAGCACTTAAAGAGAAACTAGGCCAAATAGATCATAAGAAACGGAACTTGTATTACACTGACTTCACCGTTCTATTACTTATGCCGGCGAAATGCGACGTACAGAAAGAATTTGTGACTTTAAAATAAGAACTAAATTTGTATATATGTACAGGTTTATGTAATTTTTATATTTAAATAATAGACATGAACTTAAAAAACAAATAAACAAAAAATTATGAATATTATTTTTATGTATTTTTACAATAACGATTATTATTCTTTTAACTTTACAAAACCCATTAATCTTTCGTAATTAACATCTAAAACGTCAAAAATTAGGTTTTAGCCTGCACATGAAATAATTAACATAAAAATATTATTACAATGAAAATTATGATGGTAGTTGCGAAATTTTGTAATTAGTGTAATTATTTCTATTCGATTTAGTTGCTTATTAACCGTTGTGATATGTTATTCAAATTATATTTCGAGGTTTAATTCCAAATTGCTACTTACGATAACGAATGTATTACTAGAAGGTCAAAATAATAGCAATAAAACAGATTGAAATAAGAATCTAGAATTAGCCTGCGGTATCATTAATGATATAGTGCTATTTACGTGCTGATACTTTCTAAGATGTATAGTGCGTCTTTCTCTTGATTATTGACAATTTATCGTGTTAGATAAAGATAGAGAATTAATGTGCATTGATTTTTATATTGGGGAAAGCTGGATGTTAAGCTGTTAAAACTCATTGCCCATATGCCTTTTTACATATAAAAATATCAAACTTTAAACATTAAATTGGTGATGTTAGAGAGAAAATCACAATATATAACAGCGTTTAAGACACCAATTCGTAATTATATACGTTTTTTATTTAATCTATATATATAAAACTCAAAGGTGACTGACTTAGTGATCTATCAACGCACAGCCCAAACCACTGGACGGATCGGGCTGAAATTTGGCATGCAGGTAGATGTTATGACGTAGGCATCCGCTAAGAAAGGATTTTGAAAAATTCCACCCCTAAAGGGATAAAATAGGGGATGAAAGTTTGTATAAATCTTATTAGATTTTCGACTGATTGAACTGAAATTAAAGATTGGAGCTACTATGATGAAGACGTTTATACACACGCTAAACAAAAATATAGCCGCAAAAACTATACCTAATTAATAATAATACTTCTTAACGGGAGCGAAGCCGCGGGCAACAGCTAGTTACTAAATACAATATTATTGTAATATGTTATATTGGTCTGTTGGACCAATCCTCGCAGTAACAAATTTATATGCTCATTTATTTATTGTAAATATATATTTTAAAAGTGAAATATGAAATAACTATTCACCTAATTCGTGATAATAACGCCTTCGTCGTGCCAGAGTACAACGACATTAGCAACTATCTGTGTTGATATGAATTTAAGTCCTTGACTTATTTTATGACACATTATGTAGTATTAATCGCCTTATCATATCTGTTTTGTAAACTTTGTCTTCTAGCGGTTAAGGTTGCCTCTCACTATTTATGACTTACGTTATCATTTGACACGCACAATGCGCCAATCTATTTTTATGCAAATTTATATTAATGCAAGCTATTTGGGGAAACAAAAGAAAACTCGTTTGTTTTTTGTTTTTGTTTGTTTACATATTTTTTTTTAATTCTCAGAATGAAGTATAGAATATTTATTATTACTTCAAAGCAATAGCGTCTTGTTTAATTCATATAATCTCACAACGATGACCTTCAAGATCCAACCGAAACTATATTGATATATGGTAATAAATTTAAAACCGGTAATGGAATGTCTAAATGATTATTATGACATCAATTAAAATTGCATCACATTTCTTTGTGCCTTGAATAATTTTTTTTATCCCAAAACAAGATTTTTATGTTAATACATGACTCACGTATGACATCCTATCAACTGCTTCGAAACAAGTAAGTATTTAGATAAACTCGTTCTGTTTTTATATATACACGACTTTTTATATTATTATCCTTAAAAATAAAAAAAAAACACAGAAACAAAAAAATACAGAAAACAAATGAAAATATAAACACTCGAAATTCACTCAAAAAACGCAATGATGAAACTCGATTTTCGAAGTCACAAATTATTAGTCTAATCACTAAACGGTAACAATTTCTATCGATATATAAAAACGGAAACTCAATATGTATGTCTGTATGTCACTAGGCACTATTATATAATATCTATGTCAACATTATGATGATATAACATGAGTCTGTGCAATCTCACTGTGTAATCTGGTTATCGGTTGATGCGAGAACTATTATATCTAGGTACATAGAGGGCGTTAAATACTATGTCTAAAAGAAAATACACCACATAAATTAAATCGAAAGCTCTACAATCACCCTAACCAACTAACCAATTTAACGTCGGATAATGAAAATAAACGCGATAGTAGACCACATAGTCTTTTAAATTACTTTTAAATACTCAAATTTTGTTCTTAAATAATTTACGACTACGCAACGATATGTTTTTTCTCTGATGAATTTGATATTTTTACGATGTAAATCAAAAACTTGTCATCTAGATAAATTGAAGAGGCATCTACTGGGGCCGGCATAGTGATGACGACTGGAAATACTTGGTTTCCGGTCGTCAGCGCTCATGGACCTCCAGTGCAGCTTTACATCAGGCCACTGGAGGTCACATGTCGTGTCCAACAATAAAATAAAACCTTTCTTTCTATTATTTAATTAATTTGTATTATTCTGTATCTTTCTCTCTTTGTACTTTGCGTAAGACTGTAATTGGACTATATGTTTATTTTATATTTCTATATTATGTATTTGAAACTCATAGTCTTAAAATAAAATAAAGATTACCTATTAACATGTTAAAAGTACACTGTAATTTAAATCGGAATTGGCTTAAACGTAATAAATGGACGACCGTGGCCGAGTTGGTAAATACTTGAACTCGCGAATGATAACCCCCCGGAGTTTTAATCTACCAAAAATAGCTTAACAAAGACGGACCCAAAGAAAAAATGCATAACGCCTCCGAGCACACATGTCTTTATATATTAATCTACTTATGCCTCCCCGCACCAGCAGTAATCCCGAATTTGATTCCTGTTCTAAGCAAATATATACTTTATAAAAAAAATTGTACCAGGTTTATATTAATATTTGTTTAGGTTATGCATATGTGTTTTTATATATTATTACTGTTGTCTTTTTATAATTTAATAAATAATAAATTACAGGTTCAATATTTTGCATAAACAACGTCTACTAGCATTTGGGCAAACAATATCGCAAACTTATCACAGTAACAGATAAATTTGCAGAGTAATAAGTAAATAAATCGATTGTAACCATGTCAAGGTGCTTGCATCTTGATCGGTGTACAACCATACTGTACCATTTCAAGAGCATATTTAATATTTTTAAATTTAAAACCGTTCTCAAGAAATAAAACAAAATATTAATTACGGAAAATTTATCTTTAGTTTAGAATCAATAATTTAGAATATTTTTACTAATACATAATGCAACGTGAACATATATAACAATTATTAATGGTTCCCTCTTGCATTTTTTCTACATACGGCTAATCATTGAACTTAGAAATTTAGTACTTGTTTGTTTTGTTCTAGAATAATCTTTTAAAAACATCCGTCTTTTTTATAAAAAAAATTTAAGTGCCCGGATAACATCGACTCTTCACGACTTCAGTACTGTTTTAAAATTAATTTTATGCAATGTTTACCTCATCTCAGTTTTTCTTATTAGCGTAGTGAGCATATAATTGTCAATTCAATTGCTAGAATTAGATGACTAGCTTTCTTGTGCGGAAACGTACAATCAATTTTATCTTGTACCTTATCTTGCATGTATGCACTTCCTACAAATGTAAAACAAAACAATTTTTAATACATTAATTTTACTACAACCATATGTATATGTAAGTCAACCCAGTCAAATTAGTTAGCTGCTTAAAAGGCACAATGAAACGACGAGTACTGTGGGCTTATCACGAATTTTATTTTAGCGATTTGTATGAAAATTTGAGCAGCGCCACCGCGTGCGGGTTTGGAACTACAATATTTTAGATACTTTTTGTTAATTTTCGAACGTCTCGATCTTTCGTTCATTTGATAGATTGCTGGTGCTCGTTAGTCGTTAGTAAAAATTCATGATCCCGATTGCTAACGGATCCGTTTTACTTGTGACAGCTCAATTCGAAAGCCAGACTAAATTCGTGATAAGCCCACAGGTGTAACACTACAGCAAAGAATCGTAAATTTAACTATAAAAAGAATTGTTTAGGTCACTCAACTATAATTATTGTATAAAAAATTGACAACCGAGTGACCTAATTTGTCCTATTTACAGGATAGAAATAAGTACTTGCACTAGTACTAGCTCACTCCTATCCCTAGGGAGGCAGATAGCAATCGGAAATCTGCCATATGATGACACTGTCTGATGTTAAGCTAGAGTGAGATCCTTAAGCGGAGACAAACTACCACAGGCAGATGCTTTCACTATGTTGGCTTTAGAAGACATCTCCGACAGCTCCGTTCATCAGCAAAAAGTGTAAACTAATTAAATAGGTGTAGATTATTATCACTTACAAGTTGCAAGTATTGAATTCGTCCCGCCATCTTTATAGATCAGGGGGGCTACTCAGGCGTATCCGAAGTTTCGTGATACGGCCGTCACTTCTATAGTTTATGTGAATTTTAACATTTAAGCCTGTAAAAAGTCCTGTCAAATGTCCGTAAAATAAGCATTGTGTGATCTATCCGAAGTGACGTCGCTGTCAAATTCGTAATTTCGTGAATGATTACGTAAGTGTTCCTGAGTAGGAAACGTCCATACTTTCGTCCGAAGTGCGCCTGAGTAGCCCCCCTGACACGATATCTTTTAGCGACGGTTATTGTTACGTCAACAATTCGATATTTGAAATCAATGGTTTTAATTATGGGTCGTATATTAACTAAAACAAAAATAAACAAAAACAAAAGACAATCACTAAGAGATTAATAAAGCTTTTGTATTATATGTGAAAATACGTTTTATTTCAAATAGCTAGATTAGGTAATATGCTACAATTGTGAGTACATTGTGTGAATGCTAAGTTCAATGTCGGTCACCAACCAACATAATGACCCACATTTGAAATTTTAAGAAACATATGACATCTATTTAAATACTTCAAAACAGCAATTCTCAAAGTGTGTTCCGCGGACCCCTAGGGCTAAAATACTGCAAAAAATACCTACCAAAGGGAGATTATAAGGTTACATCTAAATATTCCAACTAAATATTACATTGCAATATGATTATTCATAAATACATATAAATCAGTTTTTATAATTATATTAAGGCTTTTTCCTTCGCCAAAAAAGTTTGAGAACCGCTGCTTTAAAATCTTAGTCGGCTTACTCTTTTGTTTAGTTTAATTACACATTTCGATTTTGCTGTCAACGTGTTCACAATTTTGTATTATCCAAAAGTAATTTTACTAATACTCTCGTAAGTGTAACGAAGAAGCGTCTGAGTCACTTTGTAATTCTCAAAATTAAGCTCGTTCGTATGAGGAAGGATGGTTCAGATAAGAGATACCAAAAATGGCATTAAATATATATTTACTATATGAATCATAACCTTTTTAAATGAGAGCTAAAATTAAAAAAAAAAATAATAGCTTGTAATGATATATACCTATCGATAATTATATAGATTAAGTTTTCACACGAAATGACGTCACATATATATTATTATTATAACAGTATTAAAAACCATTAAAGACCACGTTCGAATGATTGCTCTAAAAATATATGATAATGTACTTGTTAACCCATATTAATATTCAAGTGCAGCATAAAGACAATTGTAAATATCTAAAAACATGAGACAAAGGACTAGTATGCCCACTTACAAACTTATATATAAATATAAATAACATATAGCTAGTACATATATAGGAGAAGAACCTTCGACTGTCTTTCCCTACTAATATTATAAATGTGAATATGACTTTGTTTGTTATGTTTTCACGGAACAACTACTTACTTAACCGATCATCATGAAACTTTGTATACATGTTTTTAGCGGTACTAGAAGTAACATAGGATACATTTTATTTTTAAAAAAATATGTTTTACTATAGTTTCCAACTGACTACAGTTTCAGTTGTTTGGAATCATTTCTATTGAAATGATCTCTGGGGGGCTACTCAGGCGCACTTCGGATGAAAATACGGACGTTTCGTACTCAGGAATAATTACGTAATCATTCACGAAATTACGGATTTGACAGCGACGTCACGACGAATAGGCCACACAATGCTTATTTTATGGATATTTGACAGGACTTTTTATGGGCTTATGTGTCAAAATTAACATAAACTATGGAAGTGACGGCCATATCACGAAACTTCGGATACGCCTGAGTAGCCCCCCTGATACTTATTTAATGACTTAAATGCGAGCGAAGCCGCGGGTATTAGCGAATTATTTTATATAAATCAACTAACTAACAGTCGATCCACAATGTTTGATTAAGAAAATACCATTAAAAAGTAGCCCCTATTATCGCAATCCATTTCTCTAAAGAAAAGCACTTATGTAAATATAATATGTATTAGCGAAACGATTTAGTAAGGACATAAATTATATATGTATTAAGATATCAATTATTACACGCTTTGTATTTATATAACAAACTATATATGTATATATTTAACAACATTTTATGTCTATTATTCATATAGTTAACAAATATAATATATTTATTTGTTCTATTTTTAGAACATGTTTATGAAATTTCTCAAGTCGAAGTCAATATAAATTTACTGAAATATGCTAATTGTGGTAGGGTACATATAAATTATGGATGAAACAATAATTACTGTTTTACTTTTGATTTATATGTCCAGTACAATTGAGAAACAATTGACAATTGTAACAAATGGTCTTCGAAGCCATCCTTATAGAATTAGAGGTGTTTGTACGTATTATATACATAGAAAGTGTTCGCATGTGAAGTGAACGTACATGGCGTAATACACCCGAGTAGCCAGCAATAGAAGACAGTCGTGTGCAGGCCCTAGGTTCGCCGTAAAGTTTGCCAACACTGAGTCTGTTGGTAAACAGTGTATTATGTTATACAAAGATAATTTTATAGACAAATCAGTTACAGCGAAGTGGCATTGGCCTAGTAAATACGTTTAGATACTTAGAACAAGTCTATAGTGTGTTTCTCGATGTTGCTCACTTCAAACACTAAATTATATTTTTTTTAAAGTACTTATTTTCTAATGTTCTAAGAATAATAAAGGAACAATATCCTATCTCTTATTGTGATATAGGTGAGATTTACTAACAAACACTAGAACATTTATAATCTTATATGTTATCCACTACTGGACATAGGTTTCCCTTATTGAACGTCATTCGATGGTAATTTGATTTTACCCGTGACCGACAGATAGCGCTGTTATATTCTATATCATACGTAATTTCTACAACGATTAACATATTATATTAACCAACAAAACGGAACCATCTCTGTAATCACATCAATGTTTACTTGAGGAGACGAACACCAATTTCTCGATAATAAAGCAATTGTATATTTATATGAATAATATCAACATCCAAAGCGAATATTGATTGATTGCCTCCGACCAACTTTCTATTTAATAAACACTAGAAACTGAATATTCCTAATTTGAAATGTATGAGGTAATTTTCTCCGTGTTTTGTTTGACCACGTAACATTTTATTTCAAAAATTGTGCAACGAACGTCTCTTATATCCTAATGTTGTATAGAAATGTTCACTGCAGTTTTCATTAAATCCTTTAGTAATTGTACTTTGATTATAAATATATGTAATAAGGAAATAATTAACAATCAATTCTAAGCTTAATAATTGAGCGAATTCTAAATAGTTTTTTTTATCATTAAAACGGAGCACTGTACAATGCGTGCTGTTGTATGCGGTACAATGCAACTTTGTATAGAAATTAATAAATCTACGCAATGGATTATATATTAGTATTATTTGTAAGCTCTGTTATATGTAGCAGTAAACTATGAGATATTTAACGTTTCTATGAGAAATATTATCCATAATTTCTAATGTTGAACTTTAACTGCCATATATTTATAGATAATAATAAATAATGTTATTTATTTAAGTCAATAACATTAGAAAAATAGTTATTTATGCATTAATGTGTCATATTAAGATAATATTATTATGTTTAATTACATGTTAAACAGATAAAAAGTTTTATATTTAATTGTTAAAGAAGACTAAATTCATACCATTATAAAAAAAACAATCAAAATAACAGTCGAACATCGAATTCTATTTTTATTCTATATTCTATATTTCGAAAATAATTTTAGCGGAAGTATTTTTTAAATTCTCTTTTTTTTTTTAAATCTTCAAAAAGTTTTCATCAGTATGTTGTAATACGATCTAATATTACATTTATTTAGTTCTAATAAATAATCAATAATGATACCGACAGATGTACTCCTAAGTATAATTATGCCTTCATTAACTAACGATTTTGTAATACAAAAGACACTTTTTTCTAATAAAAAACATCGCTAAGACAATTACAGTTTACGCGAGTCGTTAATGATGCAGCCAGACATAAGAGTAGCGTTTTTTATCGCTTTATTTCATAAATGAAAAATGTTATTAACAATAGTTCTTTTGAATTGGGGTTTTGTGGAAAACTACAAACAAACCAAGGTACGTCATAACGTACTTTAATGGAAATTGTTCAATGCTCGTACAATGAACGTCGAGTTTGTGCAAAATATAAAAACATATTAATCTTTGATCTCTTCTGATTGTGTTAAGCGTGTGATTCACGTACGAAGCCAATTGTCAAAAGCACAAAAATAGAATTTAATGAATGTTTGACAAATATAATGTAAAAAATTAACACCATCCTCACCTCACAATAATACCTATTATTCAAATTATTGTCTTGCTACATTGACATATTATTAGTGAGCAATCGACGCGCATGTTTTTTATAGTTTTTATTTCCTTAATAAAAAATACATTCGATACCCCTCCCCCCCCCCCCCCTCCATTAAGTAAATTAACTAAATTAAAAAGTAATTTTTCGATTTCATCTCCGTTTAAGTAAAACTTACAGAATTATTTGTGTTATTTATTTTTTTTAAAGAAATCATTTTTTTCTTTATTTGTTTAACTTTAATTTCTTTTTTATAATTTGTTTGAAAAGAATCATAAGCCCAAAGAAATCCACGAAAAATAAAAAATTTGCATCTCATAAAAAACGTCTATTCTTTTTATATTTTGCACTACTCTGTACTCTAAAGTTTGTTACTCTGAGGCGAACGTTTTTTCCGACTATTTTAAGTAAAATTATCCCCAATAAAGTTACAATTAGCATTAATATTTAATAGTAAATTAAATTCATATTCAGTAAGACACAGTAGTATACTTTATTAATATAGGAAATGTTAAGCACTTTAATATTTAGCACCTAAATGAGTAATAATGAAAATATTCATGTTTATTTATGGATATAACATCGTCCTCTGCACTTAGTGAGGTCAATCACAAAAACACTATGCGAATTTATTGCTTAAGGTTATAGTTATAAATTGGCATGTCATTTTATGATATTGATTATATGGTTTATTAAATAATATCTAATGTTATATTTAAAAATATATATATAGGTACTTAATACCTACGTCACGATATAATAACCGCTACGCTTATAAAATACTCCAACTAATGTTATGGAAAAACCGATTTATAACTAAGAATAATAATTACAATAAAAACTTGCACAATCCTGGAGATATTAAATGTACTCATTTTAACTTATTATACAAAATTATATTCTTATAACTTTGTATATATAAATGTTATAATAATTAATACGGAGAAGGAAAAACCGCAGACGCTAAAAATATAATGTAATAACTTACTTAACCCCACGCCAATGTTATTCACATTTGACGAAGCAAATAGCAGCACTTTGTTTCGATTTGCAAATGAAAAAAAGTATGGAAAATTCTAAATTTATTTATATAATTGTACAAGATTTTACAGACTTTTTATATGAGACTAAAGCATGTTATTATTATAAATAAGCGTTTTATAAGTGTAATTGTCGCATTGAACTCTTTTCAACTGTTTTTAACAAAGGAAGACAAAAGACAACGAAAGGCTATGAAAACCGTTACAATCTACAATAACAATCCTTTTTAAAAACAATTGAAGTACAGATTTAAAAATAATAATTTGGTATCCCTTAAGTTAACCCTTTGGGTACTGAATTATTTAAAGAGTATCATACATCTGAAACGTATTTAATTTGTTGCTATCTGAAGTAGTATGATAATGCAATATTTTGTATGTAACAAATTGTTTATTTTAATTTAATACATAGTTTAAACCAAGCCCGTTTAGCTTGCGTTATTTGAAATGACGAGTCGGACTCGTCAAATGTTATTACGCCAAAATTTGCGCATGACGAGCGTGAGCCGTCAAATGTACCCAAAGGGTTAAAGAGTCTTACCGAATTCAAGTTGACCAAATTAAAATGGGACAGTAAGCCACATGTGTTTTTAAAATTGTTAAAGAAAAATTTCAATTTAGATAAATATTTTTAAAATTAAATTATATTAATATAATTTAAATTTACATGTTATTATTGTTTTCAATTGAGGTCTTTCCTTGATTATGCTGAGATTGATAATTGCATCTTGGACGCTGATTAATCTGTGTCAATTCGTTTGTTAAGTACACAACATGTTAACAGTCAATGACTGAACGCTGTTTTGAACGCGCGGTTCAAAAATCCTTTCATCTGTACGTTAGTGCAAAATAATAAAAACAAAATACAATATATAAAATATATATTTTTTAAAATCTTTTACAGATCTTAAATGCTGTCCTAAAAGAAAAGAAAGAAGTTATTAGTTAACGAAAACTATCGAACAAAATGGGGCATAAACAGTACTTAGCCGTCAGCCAATCGGCGAGAAATCGGCTGTTTGGTCTAACACCACGGATATCAGGCGAGAGGAATATGCCAATCAATATGCTGATATCTCAACAGGGAAAAATTAATGCGGGTGAGTCGCTTTCATTATTATCTAAACAGGACTATTTAATACAAGACTATAGATAGTACCAAGCATGCTGTCCGGGGTAGTACCACAACTTTCAAGCGTGAAATGACCTAGTCGGGATCAGCTTGGAAACTGCCAGATATGAGAGGAGTCTCCTCTCCTAAAGTGGGCTACAAGAAAAAGCTAATTTAAATACTTGCAACTCTTACCAATTACTATATGTTGAGTTAGCAATCAAATTAATTACGCCCTCTAACGGACTACATTAGTACTATACAGTAAAACCCCGCTTTACGCGACCCCGTTATGTGCGGTTTCACTATACAAATTTCGCGCTCAGTTGCCCCGCATTACGCGAAAGAGTGCATATAAACATAATGTAGTCATCAACTTCTCTATGGTCGCGGGAATTTCAGTTAACGCGATTTTTTCCGGAACGTATCCCTCGCGTAAAGCGGGGCATTACTGTGGTATATACTACTAATAAAATCTTTTGTTTTTTAATCACTACATCAATGTATGTACAAGTACATATCTTCTTAATGAAAAGTGTTTTTTTAAGTGCAATGACTTAACTTAATTTATATGTATATCTAATTTAATATTCTAAATAAATACATTATAAATAAACCATTACTAATTGATTATCGTCATAGTCCAGTCTATTTACACAGAACTTAAATGATACAGTATAACCTTCCCCGTGAATCACTCTATGTATTGGTAAAACCAGAATGAAGATCCTCATAATTGCATCTGAGATTGTCGCATACCTTGTATTAGCTTTGCCTAAAACAAATAAATAATACTCTCGATCGGAAATAGAAGCTAATGTCAACTTAAAAATTATTTTTAGTGATAAAGTCGCCAATTGCTCTGAATTTGTTTCTTATTTGTTAAATTGTAGTATTTTTTTTAAGCAATAAAGGATTTGTTATTTATATTATGCGAAAACATTTTCGATTAATACTAGTTTTCAACCAAAACTGTCTTACTTCCATTGTTTTAAAGCAATAAAGAGAACGAAACTATAATTTGGCATGTATCGACATGTAGAATAATTACCACCTTTTGATTCCTTCAAGACAAAAATATACCGGTTTATTGGTGTCAAGGAAACAAATTGTAACAATTTTATTAACAATAAATATTTTATGTATTTATAAATATTACGTATTCTTATATTCTCTGGATCAAAAAAAAAAAAAGAAAATCGGTCATTAAACTTTACTATAATAACCATGTCAATACTACTTCGCATAAAAAAATACACATAATAAACTAAATTACATTGCACAATTGTTTTAGGTCGCAGTTATTTAAATTATAAAGTTAATCAGCAATGCATAAAACTAAAACCAAAAGTGTTGCAATATCATTAAAATGGACTATTTACGTATCATGTGTTGCCACAATAATAACTGCTATTTAAGTTTACTTATTACATTAAAAAAAAACAACTAAATTTATACTCACACGTGTCTTTATTACTGTGGGCTTATCACGAATTTAGTCTGGCTTTCGAATCGAGCTGTCACAAGTAAAACGGATCCGTTAGCAATCGGGATCATGAATTTTTACTAACGACTAACGAGCACCAGCAATCTATCAAATGAACGAAAGATCGAGACGTTCAAAAATTAACAAAAAGTATGTAAAATATTGTAGTTCCAAATCCGTACGCGGTGGCGCTGCTTAAATTTCCATACAAATCGCTTGAAGCGAACTCGGTTCGAAAGCCAGACTAAAATTCGTGATAAGCCCACTAATCTAATTTTCATAAATGACTTCATTATAAATAAAATATGACGGTTGATAAAGGGGAGACGTAATGTGTAAAATATTATTAAAAAGAAAATTACTTAAAACATATTACAAATTATAACAAACAATCTAAGTCATGCATTTATGGACTTAATCACGAATAAGTAAAGTGGGTCGTCCAATTGTGCTGTATTTCGTAATAGTGTTGCAGAAAGGAACTCGTTGACCACACACACGCTATCGTACAATGTTTGGTCATAAAATCACGAATTCTACTATTCTCTCACTTCAAACGAATTTAAAATATAAGTAAGTCTACAAGTATCCTATAGTCATTATTACGATGTTGTTTTTTTTAAATTATATTCTTATTATGATTATCTCGAAAATAACAAAATTTTCCTTATTGGTTCGTGCATCTATAAAATGAATTTGTATTAAAGTTTTTAATTTACTCTGATGCGTTTCAATTCGATGTAATTTGATGCCGAATATAATGATTAATAAAAGTTATTTAAATAATAAGATTATGAAGTGACAGAAGCGACATCCTGAATGTATTCCATAAAAAAAAATTAAATAGATGCATTTTTAACATCACGAAGGAAACTGTATAAAAATAATTGTGTACATTTAGTAGTAGGTCAAGGGCCGACCTTACAGCGAGTCTCTCAATTTTAATAAATAATTCTGAATTACATAAAATATGTAGATGTATTTAAAATATTTCCGCATAAACATTATTTTTTTCTCGCGACGAATTTTGTCTTTGTATTTCTTCACAATGCTTTAAACGTATTATTACCATACCGTTATTTGTTTTGCGTTAGAAAAGAAATCAGTGGGCTTATCACGAATTTAGTCTGGCTTTCGAATCGAGCTGTCACAAGTAAAACGGATCCGTTAGCAATCTGGATCATGAATTTTTACTAACGACTAACGAGCACCAGCAATCTATGAAATTAACGAAAGATCGAGACGTTCGAAAATTAACAAAAAGTACCTAAAATATTGTAGTTCCAAATCCGCACGCGGTGGCGCTGCTCAAATTTCCATACAAATCGCTTGAAGCGAACTCGGTTCGAAAGCCAGACTAAAATTCGTGATAAGCCCACTGGTTAGTAGAGACAAGAATACATATTCCAAATTTAAAATAAAATTATATCATATTCGTGAAAAAAACATTATAAAAAATATCTACGTTTATAATCATTTGTATTCTTGTTATGGGATAATATTCGACCTTGAACTCTTCATGAATATTTCTTATTATTATTTTGTTGATTTGTTTGGATATTAGCGCTTTCCCGCTTACTCTAGTTTGAACTAGTTCCAGAACTTTCACTAAAAGTGTCACTTTAATTCGTATCGTGTTGTAATTGTATTCGAGACAGGATTTTTAGAAGGAAATAAATAAATAAATTTAGAAGTACCTAGCTGGAACCAAACTGGACGTGATTTTAGCAAATACTAAATACAGTCCGTTAATAAATAAATCGTATATTAAAAAAATGAAACATTCTCAATTATCCATGTATTTATGTATTATTTGGTTTATGTATGGATATATAAATTATAGCAATTAAATATCATAACTCTTAGTAGTGACTTCCACGTGGAGGCGCACGTGTTGAGCACATTAACGCGACGACCACTGAATAATTAAACGCAAATTATTGAAACAATACTATTATTATTATTACATTTGACGTTAATATTCTTTATTTAAAAAGGATGTATCTGAAACTAACGGGCGCTTATGTCGGTGTATGTTAACGCTTTCATACAACGCGGACGTCACGCTTATACGTGTTATTGTGGCTTAACTTAACTGCGCTTATAAACAGCAAACCGTGATCTCGGGCGACTGTTATCAGCAAATCTTAGAATAATTAATAATCGATTAAACACAAAGGACTCATTAAATGTCATTACAGAGTAGGTAGTGGAAAAAAATATATCGTACTAGCTAGTACCCGGCAATTTGAATATAATGCCGCTACAACAAATGTACAGTAAACCCCCCTATAACACGGTACACTTATAACACGATTTCATATCCCTCGTATAACACGTCTTCTCCCATATAACGCGTTTTCCTATAACGCGGAACCAATCTACCGTGTTATAGGGGGGTTTACTGTAAACAGAATTAGACCACCTTTTTTCTTTAAGTTTAACTATATCTCAATACTTATCAAAGTTTAATTACATCAGGATGTATGATAGAACGACTACAGAACAAACACAGTAACTTTTATATATATATACCTACAATAGATAAATAAATACAAATTATACATTAATTATTGCAGAAATCTCTATTAAAAGAACATTTATGCAGAAATAGATTAATAAAGTACGCTTGTTATCGATAGACTATGCGCGTATATGTAATTAACACAGTTCTGGAATCATAAAGAATGATTGGCAGATTGATAATTATTGGCTTGTTCTGTTGTCCCGGAGGTGATACCACCACTTTCAAATGTAACAATGTTAGCATACCGTCTGATGTCATATAACACTTCATTGGGAATGGGCACAACTATACCGAAAGTGACAAAAAAAATTGACGGGAATTTACCTCCGTTAACAGTGAAAGAAACGTGTGTTAAACATACGAAATGAATAAAATATGAAGAGTATGAAGTACTCTAAGATAGTGCACTATACGAAGGATACACCCAATGTGCAACAACTCGAACAATCCCCCTCATAAGAGTCAAAAAAGATGTAGACAAGCCAAATGATGTATCTCAAGTAGTAGTAAGTAATTTTGTTTTCACAATGACTTGTCATATGACCACATTCCGCTTGATGTTGATGTTGAGTTTTGAAACTTGAGTTACGCTTGAGAGTGCTGTTAATATCCCGGATTGAGACACTGGACTAATAACTATCATCAATAAATACAGGCGGTCCTCGTTTTACGGCATTTCGTTTTACGTCGTTTCGTTTACGGCAGTCAAAATTTTGACACCATTCCTCGTTTTAACGGTCTAAGATTCGTTTTACGTCGCGGAAATGTGTCTCGTTTTGCGTCACTATTCTCTGGTACCAAACATGACGTAAAACCGAAAACTGTCTATATTAGAAAACGCATTTTAACTTAATCAATTTAAAATTATTATTATTAATTCAATATTTAAAAGAAATACAGAGTTAAAACTGTATTAGGTACTTATCTATGTTTTCTTATAAGTAGTGTATTACAATCATTAAATTTTGATCGATAGTGGATGCATCAGTGGCATATGGCGGTAGAGTGGGGGTTGCTCTAGGCCAGCGGTTCTCAAACTTTTTTGGCGAAGGAAAAAGCCTTAATATAATTATAAAAAACTGATTTATATGTATTTATGAATAGTCATATTGCAATGTAATATTAGTTGGAATATTTAGATGTAACCTTATAATCTCCCTTTGGTAGGTATTTTAGCCCTAGAGTTCCGCGGAACACCACTTTGAGAATGGCTGCTCTAGGCTCGCTCATATCGTAAAGACACGATTGATAAACTTTTTACGCAAAATCGTATTTATTATGATAAATTGGATGTTAAGGTCACCGTGATGATTGCACTGATTTATTAAAAAAAAATGGTGCAAACTAATATTTAATTTTAGACAATCACGCAATAGCTACCAATGAGTTTTCCACCAAAACCGGTTTAGCATTACTCCATTCTAAAACTGGGTTAAACGTAAACGTGCATACAAGCCGTTTAAATATATATAGGTATATATAAAGTAAAAAGAACTTAGTTTTCATAAAAAAAAAACTATCAAAAACTTTATTCGCAAATTAAAATTAGCGCCCAAGACGCTCGTTTTAGTGCAATCTGTAATATATTGAAGTAACTAGTATCTAGAAAGCTAGAATACATTTTAGTCTGTCTGAGTCTAGTGTTTAATGTTATTCGCTAATATAATTTAACCGACAAGATCCTCTTAAACTCTTCCTCCTCCTACCTTGACAAATTAAACAATCGCACAAACAATTCCTCAGTCTTGCCGGGACCATGATAGTCGACTATCAGTCTGTGGTAACAGTTGTCTATGCTCATGCACTCTAGCTTAACATCAGGCGGAGTGTGGTCATATACTGGGCTATCAATAAAAAAAATTTGGAGTTTATTATTGTGTAAAAAGTTATGTTGAAACGATTCAGACATGTCGAAGTGATAATCAGAAAGAATCAAATTAGAAACACCTTTAATTGCCGGGCATGTATGATGTGGTCAACGAAAGTGATTTGGAACTCTTGTCTAGAGGTAAAGCTCGCTCTAAAAGAGACATCCACAGGAAATAACCAAAAATAATTTTGAAAAAAATACATTTATTGCGTTGTCTTGCGTATACATATTGATCGTACAGGTAATTATCATAGTACTGCAAACATAATAATATTATCATAAACAATAATAGGTAAATGACGTCATATATTATGAATTCTCTTTAAATAACAATCAATTTTGTACAACAGCACAAGAACAAAAAACAATAACGGATACGTACACTATTATTTTGCGTCAAAAGTTTAAATTATAAAATTTTGCAAGTAATATATTTATATTATCCATATATACATTAGCATATTATGTCTAATAAAATTAAAGTTCCATTTGACATCCTCATTAGATCTTTTATGGACCCCATATAACTTCTACAAAACGCTTCATACATACATGTGTGCTGCGGGCTGTCGCTGTAATTTATAAAACATAATGAAACCGGCAACTTTTTTACATTACAAATATCATAGTACGCACTCACACATATTTATACTTTATTCTTTTTTCAAATTATGCTAAAAAATGTCGCGTTCGATTGTTTTGACTAATATTTCTAAATTTATATTTGTGTATTGTCTAGTAATAAGCGTTTTAATTAGGCAAATTAAGTTAAGAAGATTTATTGAGTAGAAGCAGTGGTAGGTACTACAATACAATAGGCAATAGAAATAGTAAAAAAATTCAATTCAATTTACATATAAAACCAAAAGAAAAGCTATGAAAAAAATATTTAAGAAAACAAATAATAATTGACCATAAATTTATTACACTGAACATGATAGGTGAATTTAATGCCTTTAGGCGTTTTCTGCTAGTTAATCTTTAGATGGAACCTACATTGGAATAGAAGAATAGAGCAGAAAAAGTTAAATAAAGTTGAGAGTATAAAAGAAATTCAACCACGATGCCAGTAAAGCCTTACATATTATATATAATATTTATTTCTCTTATTCGGATATAATTAGTTTAAATAGCCACTAAACATCCTAAGCAAATATCTTTAACTAATATTCTTTTAAAAAACGGGACTAGAATTAACTTTTTTGTTGATAATTGTTGTGTGAACAAAAACGCTTGAATTGAGTTATGTGCCTGTCGATTAATTACAATAATGACCTATCAATCAAGTTAATAACAAGTTGTGGTTTTTTGGAGCAATTTTATATGAAAAAAATCTATTTAACATTGATGCAAGAATACATTAGTTATGATACATATATTAATGGCAAATTGCCAATTAGTATTTGTAAATTGATTTACAAACGTTACTCTACAGTAATGCCCCGCTTTACGCGAGGGATACGTTCCGTAAGAAATCGCGTTAACTGAAATTCCCGCGACCATAGAGAAGTTGATGACTACATTATGCTTATACGCACTCTTTCGCGTAATGCGGGGCAATTGAGCGCGAAATTTGAATAGTGAAACCGCGCATAACGGGATCGCGTAAAGCGGGGTATTACTATACTCACGTTTTTAATTTCTTGTAATTCTTATACATGTTTTGTGATTTTTTATGACTCGTTTTTTTAGTATTTTATTTTTCTATACTAAACTTGAGTTGTCAAGTAGTTCAAAAATCTAGTGTTTATGAACTCAGTATAAGTATAGTCATCTTCAAAAATAACTACACATATGGCTGTGTGTACACTTAGCATAATAAATTTAGATTTTTTTACATATAGATTTTATATATAGATATTATTATAATAACTAATAATACAGAGTAAAACTAATTAAGTTTGTATAGCTGTGTTTAATTATGTCACATACGTGTGTTCCATGCGTGACGTACACGATACAATTCTCTGAAAAACACAAACTCAGTGTGCATCCGTTTTATAAATTCCCAACGTCATTGTAAACGCACATCGTTCCTGGGGGGCTCAGGCGCACAAACTTCGGACGAAAATACGGACGTTTGCTACTCAGGAACATTTACGAAATTACGGATTTGACAGCAATATCACGACAGATTGGCTACTCAGGGCTTATTTTACGGACATTTGACAGAACTTTTTACGGGCTTATATGTCAAAATTCACGTAAGCTATAGAGGTAACGGCCGTATCATGAAAATTCGTATATGCCTGAAACGAGCATATGTGGTCTAACCTTAATAATAAGTAATCATTTTAAGTTAATTACTCTTCGAATTCTGTATTTTTAGACGACATTTATTGCGTCTTGCCTAATTATGCAACAAAACAGACTTGAGTGTGATGTCTAAAAATACTTTTACAGTTTACTTAATGTAGAATGATTTTTAAATTAATTTTTATAAACAAAGTACTTAGGCCGTTTTAAAAACTACGCCACATTAAAATTAATAGAATGGCATCAATTATTACATTGTGAAGGTCACATTTTTTCTAAAAAATACAAGCCTGAGGTCAGTCGGCTTCACTATGCCGGTTTATGGGTCCGTGCTTGTCTTTAATTGTTTTAAATCAAAGTTATATTGATAATTTAAAACAATAATAATTGCGTATCAAATTACTTTCGAAAGACTGAAGATTTGTGGATGTAGCGGTCTAATATTGATTTACAACCCAAACCTGAAACCTGATTAATTTTAGTACTATGGGTTTTAAATTGTAAATAATAAAATCAGTTAGGTTTCAAATTTGAATAGTGTTCTCGTATACCTACTTCTTCTGTTTTCTCTAATAATCTGTTACAACATCCGCGGCCGTGACAAGGGGAATATGTTATTCCGTTCTAGTCATAGTTTCTGAGTAACCTTGTCATATAATAATTA
The DNA here is from genome assembly GCA_028551675.1 of Tineola bisselliella. Classification (NCBI taxonomy): domain Eukaryota; kingdom Metazoa; phylum Arthropoda; class Insecta; order Lepidoptera; family Tineidae; genus Tineola; species Tineola bisselliella. The sequence continues at coordinate 80,657 of JAPWLS010001082.1, forward strand.
CGCGAAGGGTTTTTACGGTGTGGTTAAATTATATGTATGTATATATATATATCTAATCCCACGAATGCCGTTAACGCGCTTCTGTAAAATATGTGCATTGTTTTACATTCTTGTTTACTAGTTTGGTATATTAATTACTACATGACTTTACTGAGAATCAAACACAAGATTTAGATGTGACGTCCGTTTAGAAGAAAAAATACGTTATCTTTTTAAAAACTTATTGGTGACGAATATTTGCGATAAATAAATATTTTCCTCAATCCTATATTGACCACTATCCGATTGGTAAATAGATTCTGAGAAGTATTTTTTATTTAATTTTGAACAATATGGTCTAACACAATATCTAAAATAGCATAAACTATGGGTATATTTTCAGCATATAACTTACGTATATTTAAATCATTGTTAATATTTAGTAGGTACCTATAGCTGTTATATGACCTCAGTAGAGTTATTTTTAAAAATATTGCGAATGCAGTGGTAAGTAAGTATTTTTAATTCATTTCCGTTTCACTGAACAACAAAACCAAATATTTGTTATCTAGTTATTTCACAATATTTCAATGTGTAGGGTCACCTTAATATCTTTTTATTGTATCTTTGTGATATAATTACGCGTTTATTTTAGTTAAGATAAAAATGTAAAGGTTTATTTCTATTTATCTAAATGCAATCAAATTATGATATACACTGATACAAGACAAATTATAACGCGTACATCGCGTGAGATGCGTGTATTCTTTATAATTAAATTCTATGAATGCGTACTAGAGATGTGTGATATTACTGAAATATCGATATTAATATCGGTGACTGAGTATCGATATTCCGATATTTGCTAGTTGTGATCGATATTTCACCAATTGGTGATATTTCACCAATATCGATAAATATCGCTCATCCCTAATGCGTACATATATATCGCTGAGATGCATACATTACAAATGTCAATGTTCGCGTACGTTTGCAGCGTACGCATTTTATAACATACGTATGATCGTTAATTGGTTTCTTTTTAGGTGTGACAATTGTTAATAAATTTAAAATTTTAGTAGCGGCATCTAGTCTATTGAGTATATGGGTCAGTTTGTCTGTTGCAAGACACTTTCAACGTTATGTAAGTTGATCTGCGTAATGATGCTGTAGTACCGTCATTACTGTTGGTTGGACTCACTCGCCAATATTCACAAAGCACGCCACTTAAAAAAAATAATCAACTCTTTACTTAGAATATCAAATAACACGGAATCTAATTACAAATACATCATATTTTTATATTATTATTATTGTCGTAATTTAAATTTGTTTTTTTATTTCTTTATTGATTAAAGTTAGTTATTAAATTATATTATTTATTTGTTTTTATGCAATAAAATGAACATATAAATTTATAGAGTCGTTGTAAATAAATGATGACCGAATATGCATTGTCGCGTATTTCAATTTTAACCACTTAAAAGAACAAAAGACAATTTGTTTTTTCATAATGTAATACATCGTATAATAACATTAATAAATATCGTTTACTTTTGTATATACACGTTTAATAAATAATTCGTATGACGTGAAGGTTGAGAGCGATTTTTATGGACACAATTAACAGAATGACAACTTATTAAGCTCAGCGATTTATATCTGATGAGTATTTTTTTCTTTGTACAATAAATTAATTCGTGGAGACAATACAATAACTCGCTCGGAGGGTTTTTACCTTTGTGATGTAGCAGCTAGTTTGTTATCGATCCCGGAATATGATCTTGTTTTTTAAAAGTAGTTTTGAGTGTTAAAAGTTTGCTGTTATTATACTTATAGCTAGCTATAGTACCTACAATACAGAAAGTGCCTATTTTATTACGATTGATAATGTCATTTCTTTCTTTTTTTTTTACTAATAATACGTTTGATCGCTAACAGTCTAGTAAATAGATTTTTAGTGTACTTGGACATGTTGAAAATGAACCTTTAGAGAGTAAAGTAGAACCACAAAAATTAGCTACATCTGTGGTGTAGTGTTTAACGCGACAGTCTGTAACTTGCAACTCAGATTACAATCGAAATAAGTATTATATTTATTTGTAATATTCATATAATTTAAATGATCAACAACATACAGTTTTAAAGAAAAACAAGTCAAGATGATATTATAGTTTCAATCAGAGGCGGCTCGTCCTAAAGAGCGCTGGTGCAGTGCACTCCCACGAAAATTACAGAAGTAATCTATATTTCTTCATAATACATACTATCCTTACATTACATTCATTCTATTCTACTATGCCTATACAATAGTATATTATATTACCTATATCTACGCCGCTGTAATATAAGTTCTGTAATTTTCGTGGGAGTGCACTGCACCAGCGCTCTTTAGGACGAGAAGCCTCTGGTTTCAATTAGAACATTATATGTGTGTATATGCATTTATTATTTAAAAAAGTTCTTTGTCATATTATAATTATAATAATTTGGCAATCAGCCAGAAATCGTTAATGCAGGACAATGGCTTGGCAAAGTTTGCTTCCTGGAGGACCACTACAGGTCTTGTGTCCTTCACATTGACAATCTTGACATTGTTTGCGTTTCAACTTTCAACTCTCAATTGAACTTTCAATTATTTAATTTTTTTTTAAGGTTTTTATTATTTATCTCTTAAATTTTATTTTTCTTAAATTGATGTTTTGTTTTTTTTTTTTTTTTTAAATATTTTTTATCTATATTATGTATTCTTATTAGTACTAGTCTAGTCTTCAATTGTTTTGAACTTGTCTAATCCTTTAATAAAAATTTCATTTAGTTTGTATAATAAAGGTGTTTTTGATAATATACTGTATTGATGTTATTTTGTAGGGAGGCTTAACAAATAAATAAACACAACAAAAACTCCCTTATACTAATTTTTAAATATTACTATTAAACATTTAGACTATAATCATTAAGCGTAATAAAGCTAATGCAACTATCGGATTAAAAAAAATGAAGGCGACAATAAGCCGCTAAAAGTGTGATTTAAGTATCATTAAACATTAAGTAAATGTTACATCTCACATTAGGAGGCGTTAGACACCGTAGCTATTACGAATGTGGTCAGCTATTCGCTAACTTTGGATCCGCTCTGTTTGATATTTGTTTTAAATATTTAAAGAATTGACTGACGCGTTTCCTGTATAGACTTAAAGAAAACATTTGTATACTATTTATTTTACGCATAGACTAGTGCTTAAACTAGATAGTATAATTGTAATAATCAAGTAAATATGATTTGAGAAACAGAGAAACTATGTTGTGTCACGGAGGGCTCTAGGTACTAAGAGGATTAGTCCACTGGACCGATAACGTTGTTCCTACTATCGTCTCTACCATATATTTATATAAATATATAAAATAGGTTAAAAGAATTAGAATAAACTAAACCTAATACTTAAAAATGCAACAATGTAAAATTTGAAATTAATTCAAGGCGTCTGTACCGATCTAATTGAACTAGATTGTACTATGCTTTGTTTTAAATGTTACAGTAATCTTGGATATTATTAATTGTGATTCTGATAAAATAAATTATTTGCAATGGGCATAAAATTGATTTATTTCAAATTTAACGTGATATACAACCTAACAACCACTTAGGCGAGAAAATTTCATCTTCAACAGATCCTCAACATCCAATATAAGGAATGAGGAATGAGATTTAATATTGAAAAACAGTCATCGACTTCCGCATCTACAATGTTATTAGCAAACTTATTCGATTAGTATAAACGTTACAAAACAAATTTTATTAACTACCAAAATCCAGTTTTCAAAAACGACATAAAAAAATTGACACAAAAAAATTGTATATTCAAAAACTTCTTAATATTATTTTGTTAATAAAAACTGTCATTTACATTAACAATAAGGAAAACAAAAGAACTGTATAGACTATAGACCTTTAGTATTTATCAACAAATACTTGAAGTCAATGGTGAAATTTGTTTTTTTCTTACTCCCGCTCAAAACGCAAATTCATTCGCATTGCCGGGAATACCCTACACATAGGGTTCCACCTATCTTATTATTATTTAATCGTTAAATTTTTATGTTTACTTTACTTTATTATCTACTATATATTTAAGTGTAATTGAACAAATTAAAAATATCGTAATAACATTTTTTATTTGCATACCATACAATATATTATTTACTTTAGTCTGTAGCAGCATTTTAAAATCGTCTATTGTTATTTCAGTTTTAGATATTAGCAACAATGACTGCAAAGCGTTCGAAAAGTCTGATTAAATAAATAAAAAACAGACGCTATTATAAGCCGCGAAAATTTTTAAATATTTAAACAATGTAGCGTGACACTAATTTTTTTTTTTTCATATTATATTACGTAATTTTTGTGTTTTTAGTTAGTTTTTAAATATATAAATAAAAGCTTTTGAAATGCTGAGAAAGAGGTGTGTCGAGTGAGAATAGTAATTTTAAAATTAATACAATATACAATTAAAAAGCACAGATTAATATATAGTATGTTTACAACAATTATAGTTTGTTAGTAGTTTCAATAATCATTAAATATTACAATAACTATACAAATATTATATAACATTATATTATACTATTTTATTTTATTATGTCGTATTGTATACTTGATAGATAAATAAATTAATTATTATTCAGAATAAATAATATTTTTTCCTTAAAAACGATATCTCTTTTTAATAATCTCACGTGAGTAATGTATAATTTCGGAGAACCACTGGGTCGCTTTTCAAAATCGCCCTTGGCCGCCTTCTAGAAGTAGTTTTAGAAAAAAAAGACATTAAAATGGACTTTATATGACGTCAATATTATCCTTGTTTGAGGTCATCAACCTTTTTTTGGAATACACGTTATTTTATTAATGCATATTGTTAATTAACCAAACGAGCCAATATTCGCGAGGGCGAATGCACTTTAGGTATTTTTTGCTACAATTGTCGTTTAAATTGAGGTGTTTAACCACTTAATAACTGTAGACAAAATTATGTTTAAGTCTGAAGTACTACAATTAAAGTAGGTACTCCAAAAGTTAAGTGTGATATGCATAAATAACATATTTTGCATCTACCTATATAATGAACCATGACTTTAAAGATGTTATAAAGAATACAAATTACACTTTTTATTTATTTATTTAATATAATAAGATGTATATTAGATTAACAATGACGATAACATTATGATTGGTACCATCAAAACAATAAAAAACCTAAATTCGTCAAGCAAAGCCATCTTAACACGTTAAGATCGGAGTCGTTCGCTACTGTTCGGTACATGCCACTCCGAACAAACCCATAATATATTTTATTTTTAATAGAGAAGATTTATTTCAAAAAAGTTGTATAAATTGAAAAAAAAATTATTGAGTAACCACTTAAAGGATATATTATTTAAAGAATTGTAAAATGCGTTAATTTCAAATTCAATTAACATCACATCTAACTCGAAATTCAAATAACAAAAACAATTGAATAACTTTAAAAAAACATTATAACATTATGACAAAAACAAAAACCTACTCCAATTATATAAATTACATGTTTTAAAGTTATACATAATTTAGTTTTTGTACGTTAATTTGTAGTCAAAATCGGCGTATCCTATGTATTATTAAAATAAAAAAAAATATTCAAAATTTTAAATTAATTATTAATTATTTTCCTAATGATTCATAATTATTATTTGTTCGTGTTGAACTGCTGTCCTTTACCTTGAGGATGGACCTTCACGCCCGTCTTCCTTTTCAATGGACAAACTGACTTGATCATTCTTCAATTATTTTAAAAACTCTACAAGCAATTTTAGAAAAACAAAAGATGACCCTCTGACAATGTGAATATTCAGTATATTTCATGATAATTCCCCATTCAATTGTTTATATATATATACACATTAGTAGTTTTTTTTTTAATTATTATTATATTCAGGCCACATAGGCACGTGTCTTGCGTGACGCATCTAAAGGCACGTATATAAGTAAATGTAAAGAACGCTTTTAAATAGTCTTGTGAAGACTAAGGCGCGTGTTATGCGATCTGATCATTAATTTCACAATTTTAAAGTTTCGACATTCGTTATTCAAGGTTTGAAAAAAATGTGTATCAAATGAGCGCAAATCCAGAGATAATATAATTATATAAGCTTCATAAGAACAATAAAACCGTTAATGCAAATGTTACATGCAAACAATTTGCAACACTTTTATGCAAAGTCATTTGATTGGCTTATTAAATAATTTATTAAAATTATTGTATATGTTATGTAATGTACAATAAAAGTTGAACAACTGTCTTCAATTATCTCGGGCATGATGTCCTATCGTATAATTAAAATTACATTTGGTCCTTTTTTAATAAATAAATAAACAATTGAACCACTTACGTTAATCATTTAGACTTTTTGCGGTTTATTACCGCAGTTTGCTTTTTATTATTCTAATCTGACATTTTGAAATTATTACAGACATCTTCTCGCTACGACCCCATAATAAGACAATACTATACTTAATACTACTATTGTCTATTATACTATATACTCTACTACTCAATAAAATACTATAATGTGTCATGTTTACTATTACACTAGGAACCAATATGTCAATGTTGTTCAGTTGTTTCCATAGTTGCAATAATTAATAATAATACAGTAATGCCCCGCTTTACGCGAGGGATACGTTCCAGAAAAAATCGCGTTAACTGAAATTCGCGTATATCGAGGTTTATGATTAAACATAGTTAAATTTAATACAAAAAAAATACGAATCATTTTAATCAATCACTTTAATTCTAAGAACATTTAATGCAATACATACAATATTAATTATTTTTGACGGAAAAATACATCTATTGTCTTTTGGGTAGCGATTTTTTACGTTCTTATAAAATACGTTCATAACACCCAACACTGTTTTTAATTGTTTGACACACGGTCAAGACACGGTCATCATTATTGTCTATACTCTACAATAAGTCCAAACCTGAATAAATTTTTGAAAGCGAATATACGCACTCTTTCGCGTAATGCGAGGCAATTGAGCGCGAAATTAGAATTTAGAAACCGCGCATAACGGGGTCGCGTAACGCGGGGTATTACTGTAATATGTTTTATAAGTTCATATAACATGTTAATGATCAATAAATTATTTGTTAGTTGTTGTTATGTTTCCTCAGGCACTCCATAAGACAGCTGTCCGATAGCTTATTGTAGAAACAATGCTCACGATAGCCGTCACCCTCTCTCAACTCCCCTCAAAGTTATTCTCTTAAAATAGCTTTATATCAACATCTAAAATGTACTACACGATTTTAGCAACTGCAACTGTTGTTATATTTGCCACATACAATACAAATATAGAGATATACTTCAATTATTCATTATTAATTGTATTGTATATTGTTTTCAGGTCGCCTGGCTGTGGTTTTGTTCAGCATATTCACTGTGGTTTTAGGAATTATACTATCTTTTGTTCCTTGGCTCGACTATATTATATTCAGGGTAGGTGAGTTTATGTTGTTATCGAAAGTGAAAAGAAAGAGTGCTGTTCATAATTTGTTTACTAATTTTACTATTAATAACCTGACATATGAGCAATCACACATCACCTGAAGTAAGGCTTGGGCGGAGGTAACTGCTACCACAGGCAATTGGCTGCAGGTAATAGTTACCTCCGCTATGGAGGAAGAAGCTAATATACGCCGTCTAGATTGATCCGGCTGCTTCCAAACTTCTTTTGTTTATTAATGATTTTGTTAAAACAAATTGTAATAAGAATACTCTCAAATTGCAATTTTGTGAACTAAATTGTCTCAAAGAGAACTAAAAGAAAGAGCAATAAGATTCAAACCCTTTTTTTGTTTGTAATTTATTCTTTTGTATTAATTATTATAAATTTGTATGTTTCAGGAATTAAAACTATGGAATGGCTCATTAAGTTACAGTTATTGGCAGAAGCCCGGTGTTTCAAGATATACCAAAGTTTATATATTTAATGTAACAAATCCTCAGGGTTTCCTCGAAAATGGTGAAAAGCCTAAACTCGTTGAAGTCGGACCTTTCGTGTACAGGTAACATCTACTCGCATGTACATATATATACCTATAATAAAACTACATGTAACAAAGTTGCAATGTATATATAGTTTTCTAGTGTAACTCTCGATAAATGATCAAGTAGGCTTCCTTTTTCAAATAAAAATATAAAACAATAATTAAATAATAACTTCTTACAATTGTTTCTTTATATTTTGTATTATTTAAATAGTTTCGACTTTCTCTTCTATTTACTAGTCCATTTCTGGCTCTATACGTAATGATGAAACAAGGAACAATAGGTAAACTTTAATGTATTTAGCTAATTCGTAGTTACATAAGAAATAAAAATAACATTAGTGTTCTTATGCGGAAAAGCTGAAGTTATTCTAATTAAGATAGAACCTGCAGTATACAAATATGACCTAGACATTGAGGTAGGTCAGAATCCTTAACCTACAGTCTTTGATTATATCAGAATAATGCTATATACCAATGTATTATATTTTTGTCAAGGCACGTACAAAGGTCTAGATTTATCTAAGATTTATAAATTGTCTTTTTGTAATATTTCTAATAGTAACAATGTACACATAATATATTTTTACTATGTACTAATATAATACTATGTACTATATTATGTAATATACTACTATGTAATATAATAATATGTATTAATACTAGCTTTTACCCGCGGCTTCGCTCGCATTTAAGCCATTAAATAAGTATCAGAGCATTTCAATAGAAATGAATCAATATGATTCCAAACAGCTGAAACTATAGTCAGTTAGAAACTATAGTAAAAACATATTTTTTAAATAAAAAGTATCTTATGTTACTTCTAGTACCTCCAAAAATATGTGTATAAAGTTTTCTGATGATCGGTCAAGTAGCTGTTGCGTGAAAACGTAAGTAGTAGGGATTATATGCAAATGTTGTTTAACAATTATTTGTTTTTCTCGTCAGGGAATTCATGGAGAAGGTGAATGTGAAGTTTCACGACAACGATACTGTGACGTTTCAACATAATAAGATATTAAGATTCGTGCCAGAAATGTCTGTTGATAAGAACTTGAAATTGGTTGTACCTAACATTCCTCTATTGGTAAGTTGTATGCGCACTTATTTATATGCATATCACCGGGTCCTGTTAAAATGGTTTCATAATATAATTCTCCATACTATGAAAAAAAGGCTCTGACTATGCACAATAACGACTTTAAATCGTTCTCCTGTAAAATTGTGAATGTGAATCTCCTGTATAATAATATAATATTATTACTTGTTAACGCCTGAATAATTGAATAATCTTACAAAAAAAACAACAAAATTTACATCGAAATGTTTTTTTCTTCAAACTATATTTGTATACCTAAATCTGATCACAATATACCTAAAAAGATAAAAATTATTTACTTACTACGACACACTGCATAAATAGTTTATGACAAAAATTTTAAATAAACTAATATATACTACAATAATAACTAAACGTTTATTAAGGGATTAATTACAAGCTAATAATAAAAATATTTTTAATGCGAAATTTGAGCTTGATGTTTTTTGATAATTTCATTTATATTTGGTCGTAAAAATGCGCCGACTTGAGACATATTCCTATTGCTATGCACGCCGCTTCATCATAATTTGGCACTAAGAAAAAACGCGTTGCAAAGCAAATAATAAAATAATTTATTTTTTTGTGGATTTAAATATATATTCATGTTAAAAATATTTTTCTTTTTAAATGATATAATTTAATAATATTAACATTATTATATATTTGCAAAATTTGGCGGCACACTTTTGAAATTTGGCGGCACACAAAAGTGCCGCGGCACAGTGGTTGAGAATCACTGACCTACTGTCTTTGAATAGTGCCCCGTATTAGAGTACTATCATAGTATCCATGATAGCAGTCGCTTCTGCTCATTGATCGTACTCAAAGTGAATTCAGATAGTTGTTTAGTAAAAAATGTATGGTATAGAGCAGCCATTATACCTACCAAACGGAGATTATAAGGTTACATCTAAATATTCCAACTAAATATTACGTTGCAATATGATTATTCATAAATACATATAAATCAGTTTTTTATAATTATATTAAGGCTTTTTCCTTCGCCAAAAAAATTTGAAAACCGCTGGTATAGAGTTAAGAAAAATATAATTAACACTAGGTTTACGGGACACGTCAATTTGACGCATTTTGACTTTCATCAGAGAATTACCAAAAACTGTTTAAATTTTTATTTTATCTCTTTGTATGACTTTTATTCATTGATCGAGGGAAATATATATTGAAGTCAATTTTCTTTAAAAGTGTTGAATTACTGAACTTGTCTATGTGGTATACCTATCTCTACGATCTGCGTCAAATTGACGCGTTTTAGTAGAAGTAGGTATATAGGAAACGTCCGTAAACCTAGTGTTAAACTATTGTTTGTATGTTTGAACTTCCATGAGCATACTGGCCTAATTACAATAATAATAATAATAAAACTCTTTATTGCATAAAATAGTACATAGGCGTTAACCAGCTAACAAACAGTCAGTGTGAGCGGTGATATACGGTGCAATGATGAGAAAACTAATATATATATATATATACCTATATATACTGTATTTATATAATAGTACAAGAATTTACATTAAATAAATCAGTTATTCAGGCTCTACAGATTCTACTATAATTGAAATTCCTATAAATTTTGTTAGATAGCAAAATTCCTTCTTGATAATGTAAAACAAGCATATATAGTATAATATTTATTGGAAGAAATATTTTCTTTAAAAATAAGAATTCGTTAATATGGTCTTTGTAAGTCTCTAGAGGCGAAAATTACTTCCAGCGTCTAGTCATCAGCTGTTAGGACTTCTACAGTAATGCCCCGCTTTACGCGAGTGATACGTTCCGGAAAAAACTGAAATTCCCGCGACTTTAGAGGAGTTGATGACTACATCATGTTTATACGCACTCTTTCGCATAATGCGGGGCAATTGAGCCCGAAATTTGAATTTCGCGTTATAGTGATACCGCGCATAACGGAGTCGCGTAAAGCGGGGTATTACTGTACTAATGTTTATATGTTGTTAATTTGCATGTTCATCTGAGTGTTTGTTTTATACGATTTCAGACGGTGACTTCATTCTCTCCGAACCTGGGTGGCTTCCTCTTCAACATATTAGTATCTGGACTAGCGCTAACATATAAAGACAGAGCTAAACCATTTGTTTATGTGACTGCAGAACAACTAGTTTTCGGGTAAGTTTAATATCATTGTAACACTTCAGAAACAAAAGGAATAATTCGGAAATATTAATAAAACAAGACGTACTTTATTTTGTTATTATATGTTTTATTAGCGTCCGTAAAAATATGCAAATTTCAAAGAAAATTGCAGTGCAAACATAACCAAACGCTAAATGTTGTTAGTAATATAAATGTTAGTAATTAGCACACAAAAAATAATTAAGTTAGTAATTGTTATTTAAAAATTGATGAATTAGCTGCATATCACTCGGATGTGCTGATTTGGTCGACGAAAGTGCTGATATCGTCATCTACGTTCAGAATGGTCGCCTTCACGATTAATTGATGAATACCATACATAATTAAATCTCTCCTGACGTTATCATACATCGTTCTTATTTTGCTGGCAATCATCAAACCGAAGTAGTGGTATTGATCAAGCTGAAATGTCCTCTCTAATTCGCTTTCATTGATGCTGATTTCACTGTCTTGAGCATCGCTATCCTGAGTGTAGTTAGTTTGGACATCGCTGGCTTGTGCAGCGTTGCCTTGGCCATAATCAGCTTGGAAATCCCTGGATTGTACATGGCCGAACTGGCCATAGCCAGCTTGTTCGTCCCTGGATTGGACATGACCAAATTGGTCATAGCTAGTTTGGGCATCCCTGGATTGTACATGGCCGAACTGGCCATAGCCAGCTTGTTCGTCCCTGGATTGGACATGACCAAATTGGTCATAGCTAGTTTGGGCATCCCTGGATTGTACATGGCCGAACTGGCCATAGCCAGCTTGTTCGTCCCTGGATTGGACATGACCAAATTGGTCATAGCTAGTTTGGGCATCCCTGGCTTGGACACGGCCGAATTGGCCATAGCTGGCTTGGACATTGCTAAATTGGCCATAGCTGGGTCTGATAACGGTGGGTGGGACATATCTGGGTTGAGCTACGCTGACTCTGCCATAGCCATGTTGAATAACGCTGGCTGGGGTATAACCAGGTAGCACAACGCTCACTGGAGCATATCCAGGACGAGCAACACCGGCTCGAACATAGCTGGGTTGTGGAACATATGCTTGAGCATAGTTGGGTAGCACAACGCTCACAGGGGCATATCCAGGTTGGATAACGTTGGCTTGGACATAGCTGGGTAGGGCACCGCTGGATTGAGAAGCGTTAGCTGGTACATCCCCACCCCGGGCACTGCTGGTTTGACAAGCAATGGCTGGGGCATCCCTAGTTCGAGCACCGCTAGATTGAGAAGCGCTGTGTGGTGCATCCCTGGCTCGAGCACCACTGGGATGTGCAAAGCTGGTTGCAGCATCTCCGGCTTGACCATGACTAGGCCCTGCAACGCTAGTTGGGGCATCCCTGCCGCGTGCGCTGCTGGGTGGACCAACGCTCGCTGGGGCATCCCTGGCTCGAGCACCTTTGAATTGAAAAACCCTGTCTGGTGCATCCCTGGCTCGAGCACCGCTTTGATGAGCAAAGCTGGTTGCAACATCTCCGGCTTGACCATGACTAGGCCCTGCAACGCTAGTTGGGGCATCCCTGCCGCGTGCGCCGCTGGGTGGACCAACGCTCGCTGGGGCATCCCTGGCTCGAGCACCGCTTTGATGAGCAAAGCTGGTTGCAGCATCTCCGGCTTGACCATGACTAGGCCCTGCAACGCTAGTTGGGACATCACTGCCGCGTGCGCCGCTGGGTGGACCAACGCTCGCTGGGGCATCCCTGGCTCGAGCACCTTTGAATTGAAAAACCCTGTCTGGTGCATCCCTGGCTCGAGCACCGCTTTGATGAGCAAAGCTGGTTGCAGCATCTCCGGCTTGACCATGACTAGGCCCTGCAACGCTAGTTGGGACATCCCTGCCGCGTGCGCCGCTGGGTGGACCAACGCTCGCTGGGGCATCCCTGGCTCGAGCACCGCTTTGATGAGCAAAGCTGGTTGCAGCATCTCCGGCTTGACCATGACTAGGCCCTGCAACGCTAGTTGGAGCATCCCTGGCTCGGTCACCGCTAGCTTGAGCAACGGTAGCTTGAGGAACATTCGCGTAGACAACACCACTCCTGAATGGCTGAGGCCGCTGCACAGCCTCATAAGGTGGTGGTGCATTCATTACTTCTATGCAGCAATTCGGATTCTCGCAACGCAACTGTAATTAAATATAAATATTTTTGTTAAATATTTTGTATATGTCCCATCAGTTATGGATAGGTAGCCAGTTAGTTAGTATATATATATATATAATCGATAAAACTAATTCTCTGTTGCTAAATTACTATTTAAAATTATTAAACAATTCTTAGTATTGAGACCTGATATTAATTTATATGAGCTTAGATTATTCCAAGAAATGGGCCTGAAACTGTAATACAATATAACCCTTTACTTAGAACAATGGCCTTTGGAAAAAATATTGTTTTGACTTAATACTTCGTTATGAATACAATGTTTTAGTTTTCAAACAAACAATACCTCACACGTTTTGATCCTAAATATAACTATGTAAAATTTATTCTTACATTAAGTGAGAAAACGTGCGTAAATATGGTTAGCTATTAACTAAAAGCACATTAATAAATTCCATGAATGGTATGAATGAATGGTACCTATATATTGAATTGGTATATATTAAATTAATAAATTTAACATTTAGATTGATATATGAGGAGATGACGGCCTTATCGCTAAGCGATAAGCGATCTCTTCCAGGCAACCAATCTCAAGAATGTTCTTACTTGGCTTTTTAAAATGAACATAAAACTTATTAAATATTAATTGAAGTATTGTTTTATAGTAGATGTTAAGTAACAACGCGGTCTATGAGCAGACGTTTGATTCCACAAACAAATGTATTCTGCATTAGTCGCCTCCACGATGTCGGTTTGAGGAAACGAGTGGACTCCGTTCAAATTAGCAGGGTTTGATGGCACTCCAAGCTACTTCCAAACTGATTCCGAAACGCGACTAGGTCACTTCACGGGTGTTACGCTTGGAAGCGGTGTTACTATGGTGCTTATGCTAAATTGCCAATTACAATGTACTGCATAACATTGTACATTTATTTCCAAACAGATTAATTAGTTAAAAACAAAAGAAAAGAACTCACCATGCTATCATCGTAGATTGCCGGGTCGGGACCGTAGATGTTTCCGAGGAAGCTATGCATTAACGGGAAAGCAACCCACTGGAAACGTACGGGTTTGGCGCTGTTCACATGCCGATGCAGTTGAAAGACATACTGCATCGTCAAAATATCGCGATATTGTTTGAGCTCCTTAACCGACGTTCTGAAATTCAGTCCCAATTTGATGCGATTCCAAGCGGCTGCTGTAGCATCCATGTTCAGAAAATTAGGATTATAAATGTCCCAGAGGCACGATTCTTCCCGGTATTTCACAAGGAAGTTCATCACTTTTTCCGACGCCCAACTCATTTTCTTAACTTCTTCTCTCAAAGAGTAACTAACACGTCAATCTAAGTCGCTTGTCACTAGCTGAATAAACGTGCATTCGGGCGCTACGCGAGCGTCCGTCAAGCGATGCCTTAGGACCCTATTCACACTGTAACTGTAAATTAATTTTTAGTACTTAAAGTCACGTTAAAGGAGTCTTCAAAAATAAAGGATTATTTGAAATAAAATAAAGTTAATTGAATATTAAGCTAAGCTGTAATGAAAGCATATTTGCTGAAACTATCTGTATATTTTATTTTTTTGTCAAATGAAGTTATAGTGATTTTATTTTGAGTTAACATCTAAAGTACTCAAACTGTCTTTTGTTTAAACTTTTTTGTTTGTTTCTATGTTAAAAGTGCGCAAAAAAGCATACAGTGTGAAACAGCCTTAATTCCCCCCCGCTTCTGTCGAAGCATGAACGGCGCGGGCGACTATGAAACTTCAGGGCGCCAACTTGACCACATAAAATTTTGTAATTTTAACGTTTTTGGAGTTTTTAAATATTTTCTTTTTACATCATACTTTATTTTTATTAATAATATGTTGTTTTTTATAATAAAATCTATGAACAGAGAGACCATCGTATGTGAATCAACCCATACAGCAGTCGTCTCCGCCATGTCTGCTTGAGGTCACGACAGAGCACACATCTTTTGTTATACCTTGTCACTTTCATGCTGTTTCCGAAACTCGTCCAGGTCCCTTCACGAGTGTTAAGCTTGAAAGTTGTGGTATTACCATGAGACGACATATAGGAATAATAACCATTACCTGTGGTACTTTTTAGTTTTTAGTGTGAAATTATAAGTATGAAATATTCAAATGACCCTTGTGAATTAATAAATGAAATGAAATTATAAAATGTACCTACGTTGTTTCTACGTAATATGACTCATAAACGTTCAAAGTTCAACAACGCTTCGGATTTTTTCTTTATAATGTAATATAATATTTAAAAGACACGACACGTGATTATACCAAGTTAACAACATTGTTATTAAGAACAAAAACAAAACTTTGTTTTAATTAAAAATTCTGTGATCGAGTTCTATTCTAACATTTTGCCAGCTATTATAATACTAATTCACATTTTTCAGTACAAACGTAACTTTATTATATGTTCTAATACTTTGGTTGCTCAATACCTACAATATAACATAGGCATTAAAAGAGTGGTAGGCAGACTGATGGTTGTACATATGTAGTAGTATGTAGTATCCGTAACAGCATTAGTAAAGTGGCCTTTCAGGAGCGTTTCAAAGTCACCTGATGCAACGATACACGCAATACACAATGTTCATGAACTTATGTATATATATATTATTTTAACCTCCATTTTTTCTCATTGAATGATATCCCTGTTTGCAGGTACAATGATCCTCTGGTCTCTCTAGCGCACATTTTTTATCCAAAAGGAAAACGTCCAAACAGCCAAATGGGATTGTTGCTTGCCGTAAGTTGTAATTTTTAATCTGGGTACACTCTATACTAATATTAAAAAGTGGTTGAATTTGTTTGTATATAGAGAGCGATTGATTCCTAAACTCTTTCAATAATAGAAAGCTACATTATACATTACCACAGAATACCACTATAAGTTTGCAAATATTAAATAATTTATATATACGATATTTTTAAAATCTTAAAATAATACAAAGAAACCTTAGAGGTAGTTAATTCCTTAATAAAACAATACATAACATATGCTCAAAAATAATAATATTATATTGTATTATTTATTTATTTATTGTATGAATCAGTGTCTTCGAAAAAATGAATAGGTGAATGAGATATAAGTTTTATTAAGTACAGTAAAATCTCTTTATTCACGATTCCTTTACTCGCGATTTCAGTATTCGCACATTTAAGAACTGCGAGCACTCTTCCTTCCATTCACGGCTGAAATTTACTATTTAACAATTAACTTAAGCAAGTAGGCATCAAAATACTTATAAAAAAAAACAAATCATATTGCTACAGTTTATATTCGCGGCATAATTATGGAACGGATACTCCGCGTATATGGAGTTCACTGTAATTAATTCTTCATTGAAATTGTATTTCGCGATACCTTAACGTTAAAACATATAAAAGAAAAGTGAAACTAAAAACTAAAAAATTAATATTAAATTATAAAAATAACAATAAATCAAATATTGATTCATCTTTATGTAATCCGCCTGCGACTCAATGATTGAGCGACGTACATCGCTCGCTCCTCGCGATGTTTACTTATTCCTTCTGATTGTACGCAGTTAATGTACTCTTCAAGTATATATATAATTTTAGTTAGGTATAATAGTAATAATTTTTTACAGAGAAACGGAACTCTTGATGAAGTATCGACGATATATGCAGGTAACGATTTGGAAAAATTTGGCTATCTCAATCGAATAAACGGATTAGATCGCCTACCTCATTGGAAGAATAAACCGTGCAATGATATTCTGTAAGTACTATTTTTCTAACTAATACACCGATGTATAACGTTTTCATTCATCTCCTTAAGGTGACTGCAGACTTTTTGTAGTAATAATTGCCTCCTCCATTACGGATTGCATTCTAACTTCTAAACTATAGGGTCATTACTATTACAATGTGCTTATAACAAGTTATACTTATTAACCACCCGCGTCGATTAATAAAACAAAAAAAAACATTTCAATAAGGAAAATAATATATGTTTTACTGAGAAAATAAAGATGTCTTTGATAAGCATAAAGAGTTTCGAATATCCAACAAGGTGATTAAACATGTAATCGACTATTTCTATGTATGTACAATAATTAAATACACATATTCGTTTCCTGTTCATATTATTTGCAGCCGTAAATTTTATAAATAGGTCTTTGTTTTGAGGGGTCTATGTTTATTTTTATTTTATTTCATTACCACTATGTATATAACAACGGTATTACAAAGTGTATGCATGTATGAATCATGTATGAGAGAGTAAGAGGACTTTTAACTACATATATAAAAACTTAGTATCATTTGTTTTTTTGCAAATTAAACCTACCACGGCACACTGATGATGACATTAGCCCAGTATGCCGTCCTGGGGAAGTACCACCACTTTCAAGCGGAACACCCGTGAAGTGACCCAGTCGCATTTCAGGGTCAGCTTGGAAGTAGCCGGGATGAGGAGAGGAATGTGCCCTGTCAATTTGGGCAGAGCACATTTGGCTCCTTAAGCCGGCATAGTGGAGTCGACTGTTGCTCGCAGACATCTGTCTGTGGTAACAGTTGTCTCCATTCATGGACTACACTCCAGCTTAACATCAGGCGGAGTGTGGTCATATGATAGACTAATATAAAAAAATCTCAAATGGCGGCAAGAAGTTGTTTCTATGACAAATTTTGACCCTGTTCGAAAACATCGTAAACCGCTTCGGGCATATCGTATACTTTATTTAACGATTGTACTTTATTTTAAATAATAAGAACTGTAGTGATGATTTTTTTTATTATGATACAGAGCGTCTGAAGGTTCGTTCTTCCCACCACGTGATGTCACAAAGGCAGACATAGTCTACATCTACGACAAAGACTTGTGCAGGATTATGCCGATGAAGTACAGAAAGGACGTCTATAAACATCGTAAGAACACTTTATATATTAACATTACTGTGTATTTGATAAAATAGAAAAATAATTAATCTAATGTTTAATTGACAGATATAAAAACAAACTTGTATACACCGCCATCTAGTATGTTGGAAAGTGCGTTGTTGAATGAAGATAACCAGTGTTATTGCGAAAATGAGAAGTGTCCTCCTCGTGGACTGCAGAACATTAGCCCTTGCCAATACAGTATGTATCTTTATTCTTATGTTAGTTTTTATATAATTATTTAATACTAGCTTTTACCCGCGGCTTCGCTCGCATATATAGGCAACAACCGTTTCCGCTATGCCGGCTTATTAAAACCAAACATTCATTTTTTACAGACGCACCAGTGTATCTCTCGTTTCCGCACTTCTTTGACGCTGATCCAGCTCTTCTCAAACCTTTTGAAGGTTTGAAACCTGAAAAGGAACTACATGAAACTTACTTCATGATACAACCGGTAAGGAAATTGTCTTTCGTACTTACCAATGCACAGTTATAAGTTGTGTTATCACATAGTTAACTTTTGTTTTAGAAATTGGGAGTCCCTTTGGAAGGTTTTGTGAGAGTTCAATTAAACATCAAAGTAGATCGCGCCGCCAACATCCGCATAAACCAAATCAACCAGTTCCCGGATATAATATTCCCGGTTATGTGGTTAGAAGAGGTAAGTTCAATGCATACTTTTCAATAATCCAATTTAAGTAAATATGATTAGTTCGTTTATAATGTGTTAATATTTTCAGGGTGTCCACGAACTAACGCCTTCTATTTGGAGATGGCTGTTCCTAGCGACACGTGTCGGTCCTGTCGCAGTACCTGTACTCACTTATTCTATGATCATATTCGGAGCCACTATCCTTGTCTTACTCTTCGTGAGAGCTTACAAAAAAATGGTATTTAGTCCCAAAGTCGAAATATATGAGATCGGTCGCGAAACTATTAGACGTGGCTCAACGCTGATTATCCAAGGAGCACATAAACTGTTACCTGATAGAGAAACGTCGTATGAGCCTTTGGATCAAGTCGACACGCCAAATCTAGATATGACCGAGATGACCGAGAATGACCAATCGCTCTCGAGTCATCCATTTCCAAGAACTGACTCTTTTGTAAGAGCAGAATTTCTAGAAGACGAAAGTGAAACATTAATACATTCTGACAATGCCTTTATAATGTCAGAAAGAAGGCGATGTAGTCTTTTATTCAAATTACCAGATACTATTGTTTGACCGCGGAATGGTTGAATTAGACATATACCTAGGATAACATTGGTACAATTTTAAAAGCGGTACATACATTTTTAACGTGTAAAAGTACTTTTTACACTTATTAAAATGTAATATGAAGTATAAGAGCAATATATTATAAGAATTTGATTTTACGAAACAATTTTTTTATACATATAGTAGAAAAAATCATTTTAATTTATTTAAAAATGTTGCGTTTACACCTGAATTTTTAATTAAGCAATACATCGACTTGGTCTATTTTTTTTATTTAACTAAATTATCAGGCGTCATGCTATGTTTGGACTACGTTTCCGAATAGAAAATGATTTCATTAAAATTACCTCTTATTAAATTGTTTCTAAAATTGTATAATACGGATCTAAAACTAAAATTTCAAATATTGCTCTTAAATGTGGTATCGCTTTAAGACTATTCTTTTATACTTTATAATTATGAATATTAAACATTCCATTTTTAAATGAAATCTATTTTTCCTATTTATAAAAACTATTTAAGATTGCTCACGTAATATTAATTTCTTATTAAATCCATGTCCAATGTTCCACATTACGCTGACGTTTCGACTACCTTGATTCCTTTGCTCAAAATCAAGTGATCTCTTTGTTTTTGTTTAGAGAAAATACCAAGTTACTTTTTAGTTTATTTGAACGGTAATAACATAATAATTATTGATGTAATACTTTTTACCGGAGTTTATTTTTCTTTTATATTTCTATATTTGTGGACTATATATGCTAGTCGACTGTTTAGTTATAAATTAGTTGTAAGTATTTTGGTTTTTTAATTAATTTTTTGGCCATAAATGCCTTTGGTAATTCAACATAAGCAAACATTATTGTATGTGATATAAAACCATTACATTATAATGACTTAGTTTATATTTTTGGAATGTTTTAAATTACTACCTATACAACTTTTATATGTGACCTAAATTATGATCAACAATTATTATTTGTATTGTCATCGATAGTTCAAAGTAAGTGATAAATGTTAATTTAAAATAAGTTTCCTTTATAATAAATAAATAGTTTTTGTTTTTAAAAGCAAAATGTGCGTAGGAAACCACAGTTAATATTATTTAATTATTAATGTAATTATTTTGCAAGCTCGTGCACTGCGAGCTCTGTGTGCACATGGTCAGTTCGATGCAATCGTACAAAATAATGACACTTTCGTCGTAAAGCAACAGTTATGACAAAAAACGTGTCATCCTATAGTTAGGTTAATTTTATGAATTAATTGATTCTTTTTTGTACGTTTTTTTTAGGATGTATTATGACTTTTTGTTAACTATTTATTGTATATCATTATACAATTTAAATAAAATACTTAATAACACACGTGACAATTTGAAAGACTTTGTATTTCAAGTAAGCTTGGTTGAAAAACAAAACCCTGATCAAATTCTAACTTTAATTATTATTAATTGGGATCCAAATACTGTATAGGCTTGGACCCAAAAAATCCTGCGTTCCTTTAAAAATTTGCTTATCCATACGGAACAGGGGGGCTACTCAGGCATATCCGAAGTTTCGTAATACGGCCGTCAATTCTATAGTTTATGTGAATTTTGATACATAAGCCCGTAAAAAGTCCTGTCAAATGTCCATAAAATAAGCATTGTGTGGCCTATCCGTCGTGACGTCACTGTCAAATCCGTAATTACGTGAATGATTATGTAAGTGTTCCTGAGTAGGAAACGTCCGTATTTTCGTCCGAAGTGCGCCTGAGTAGCCCCCACAGTATTAAAAATGAACGCGTCAAAAAACTATCTCGGGCGGAAAGTAAATATTGTTCTTTATTTAAATTGTTTAGTGACATTTCTTTTAAGTCTTAAATAGTTTGGTGGCATTGATAATAAATTATTCACGTCGTAAGCCCTTTGCGTTTTAGCAATAAGGTTTCTTATTATTTTCTTTAGAGTTAATTTAAAATTGGGTGTATAAGCTTTAGGTACTTTAGGACTTCGGTGCTGGATATGTATTTACTCGGACAAATGGTATATTTGTACCAATAATGTACATTCCAAATATTAAAGACAGATTATTAGGTACATAATTTAATTTATTTTTAATATTTTTTACAATAAAAATCTACTAAATTAAATTGGATAAGAAGTGATTTTTATATTTATTAGCTAAGAATTATTATTGGGCGTATAAAATTATTAATATTTAATTTGATCGAAATTTTCGAACTTTTATTTATTGATAAGATTGTAAAACATTGTTTCCAGTGTTATTGTTAATTTAAAAAAAAAATCGTTTAAATAAATTATATAAAGTGTAATTTAAAACCTCAATTTTACGAATTTTGAGATTAGAAAAAAAAAACAATTGAATAAACCAACACTTTCATAAACATGATTTGATTAATTTATAAAAAAAAATACATACGAATTCCAATAGCGTTTATTTCGGTTATTTTCATTTTATTGTACTGACTAATTTAATATTTAAATTATTATTTAATAAATTAAATATGACTTTTACATGCACACGCTCATGAGTATAATGTCAAAAGAATGCTACAGTTGATATATTAGCTATGGTGTTATTTGTGATATAACTAGTTTAAATAAAGTATAGAATTTAATTGTGCTCAATTTTTTAAAATATACTTTAAGTCTGAAATAGAGCTCTTGAAAAATCTACCTTCCTAGATGTAAACAGTAATTATTGTATATAAAGACTCTCTTATACAACGAATATATTTTTATAAACTATTAGATAGATATATTTTGAGCTTAAAAATGTATTAAAAATTAATATCATGACTTGGTGTCTGTCGGTTAATTTTAAGAAACTTTAGCAATCTAGACATTTTAGCTAATACTAGAAATGAATTTGGTATATATTCCACTATTGTCTAAAGTAATAAACTTTTTATAATGAATTTGGGTTTTTTTCCTTTTCAAACACTTATTCACCACACTACTGACACACAGTATATACATGTGACATGTTGAGAATGACAGCTGTTAAAGGAGAGAGATCAAGAAGTAAAATTGGTTTTCCTTAAAACCTTAAATACAAAATTAACAAGTTACAAAGATAAAACATGTATCTACAGAGCAATTTGGAATAAATAAACAAATGCCAATTCACGCCTCTGGTGTCTCACATCTCTCATCTTAATACTCTAAGATACTAGTCATATGTTTTGTTTCATTTGTTCAATAATACAGAATAATCCATTTAATTAGATTACCAACTTTATATAAAAGTCCGCTCTCCCCAGAAGTACTATTACTACTACTGGTTCAATTATAAATATAACAATCCCATATGTTAGCCATGTTACGGTTATGCATATAAAAAAACAAATGAACAATAATACAATATTACACTATTATAGGATGAAATTAAACAAAATTAACTTGCTGAAGTATTTATTGTTAGATCACAATTAGTACTATAACTATATCTCATATGTATGCATGGGGGTAGCCAAGGTGGGGCAGAGTGGGGCAGTTGCCCCACCCTGGCTCTGACCTATAAGGTACCTAATCAAACCTAAAAAAACTTAATTATCTAGGTACTAACTACAATACTTAATATCCGTAAGAAAGTTCACAATAGACAGTTGTCAGTCGACACAAAAAAATTAACCATGGTAAGACCATGGGTATAGTTTGCTGGTTACATATTATTTTAGACTGCTGCCCCACCCTGAGCCCATGGCTGGCTACGCCCATGTATGTATGTAACAATTACAACAAAACAGATATTGAAATATACCTTAACATTACAACTGCTTATACTAGTAAAAACAGCTCAGCATATGAAATACATTATAATAGACACTTGTTAAGTTGCAGCCAAATATAATCATTAATGCTGCTTGCTTTATCAATAAAGGATATAACAAAAACTTCTACACTGTTTAATATTACTCTTTACTATATGCTTCAAACATGTCTTCAGTCTTTATTGGAAGAGTAATAATAAATCCAACTGATCAAGACTGACTCTAAGTCAGTGTTTCCCAAAGTAGGTCCCACGCCCCACAGGGGGGCAATTTGATCGTTAAAGAAGGCAATACGAAAATGGATTCGACACGAGCCCTTTCGCTCGGGGCCATTTAAATGCAATACTAGATTTCGGTACCAAATTAAAGAAAAAAGCAAATTCTTAAATAATTGCGGTAAATAATTATTAGATATAATTTCGGTTGACAAAACTAAAATATCAACTGGGTGTTTGGTTACATAAGGGGGGTCATAAGAATTTTTGAAAGGCTAAGGTGGGGCATGGCACAAAAAAGATTGGGAAACACTGCTCTAAATTGTGACTGAACTAAGACAAAGGTTACGTTTGGCTGCACCTTACCAATTTTTAAACTGTTTCTTGACAAACGCCCAACTTCTTCTTCATTGAACTCTTCCGACTTGAGATGATTAGTTAAATTCTGTCTTGTGTAACCCAATCTTTATCGAACGCGTCAAACATTGACGTGCGTAGTCTATGACAAAGATCAAGGCTATACAAGATAGAAAGAAACTGTATGGTTTTGAGTTGAGCTCGGAGACCAGACCTCGACGTTGCAGATTTGTTCACTGTAATTGAAAATAAAACACAAAGTTACTGCATAATATTAGCTGTTGTTTTACATATCATATTATGATAAGAATCATGATAAGAAAAGTAAATAATTTAACCAGTAAAAGTAATCAGTTTCTCAAAATAAATAAAACAAAAGATTCTTATTGGTCCAAAATAATACTATTGTATAAGCCTGTGTACTCTTGTTTAAGAATAATGTTGATAAAAAATGAACATCAATATTGACTTCAGTAAGAGAAAATTCAAGGTTAAATTAAATGCCTGGAATCTCACATGTTAAATTTGCTCAATTAAATTAATCAACCAAAAGTATAAGTAAATTAAGCAATACGTATATTGGATAAAATTGGACTGAATATTTACCTTAATATCAAGTTCCAGTACTAGCACACCAGCATGCACACCAAACTACTGAACAACAAATATAATAATAAGATAAGACAAAAACACTATCCACAAGAAACGTTAACAGAATATTAATCAATACAACATTGGCTCGCGTTTGACAATTTACTTTTTAAATTTTGGTTATAGGCCGTGATGTCGCAATACCGAAATTGTCTTTCAATTGTTTATTATTAAATTTTTGTTTAAAAAGAAATAAAGATACTACGATATTAGTTTTCAATTCATAACTTATTGTTTATATATATAAATCTGACGTTTTTCTTGTACTGTTCCGTTTAAGTGAATGATTTCTAGTTTTATAACCTAAAACAAATGAGTGTAGAAAAGTATTTGAAAAATAAAATAAAATTTGCTATTTGAATTACCTCAAAAATCAATTTATTATATCGTTTATAACTAAGTTCAAAGTTACTAGCAGCTTGAGTATGAGTTTTAACTGTAAATAGAGTACTTTACTATGTTTAACGTTTAATTTAACGGTTTGTTCAATAGTATAACAAAAACCTCAGACTCATGGCAAGATTCATCAGATGTATGAATGAACTGTCACTTTGACAGCTTTAAGTAATACTAATACTAAATAATGTTTATGAATCCTGCCACTAGGGTCTGTCTGTGTCAATAGTACGCGTATAGTATCATACTTATTAAAATAAATTTATAAACGGCATATATACTGAACGTCTGAATACTTAATTCACATCTGTTTGCAATTTTGTACTTAAAACAGCGGAGAAAATATTATAAAATAAAAAGAGTAGGAGGCGCTCGGTCTCGACAGATATTGAGTGGTGGGACGGGCTTAACATGCGCAGAGATAAATTAATCACAAAAATTAAATGTTTTTGAACCATAATTAAGTCACACCAAGACGGACGCGTACAGTCTATGACCTTTAATATTCAATGCTCATAAATTAATATTATTAAAATGGGTTTAAACCTGCTTATAAATGCCTCATTACGCAAAACGTTACGCCGCTGGGCGTGACATCACAAATCAGTCCAGCTCGTCTGAAGACAGCACAAAGTTTTCTGTCCTACTCAATTTCGATGTAATATACGAAACAGGTATAGTCGGGCATGTCGGCGCTGATCGTCGAGTGTCGAGGGTGTCGCCATTTTCGTTTTGACGAATATTGACAGCGTACCAGACAGACAGACAGTGGCGCGGTCGTCGACGCAGCGTCTGCTACGCTACTTTTATTTTGATTATAAAACAAATTTTAATAAATCGCTTTATTAACCCTTTGTTATTCTAAGTAAAAGTAATTTTAACATAAAAATAAAATAAAAGTACGACAGTGAAAGTTTTTTATCTTTGATTTTATATCTAATTTTTGGTGTTAACCTCTTTTTTGTCTTCAAAGTGTTATTAAAAAGAGACTGATGTCTGTGATCAATATCTCGGCAAGATGAACAAAACCCTGACTCATCTGTTAATACGGAGAAGTGTATTTATGTGGTAAGTGTTTAAAACTAGTACTTGAAATACCTATAGTCAGTGACGCCACGAACTTCGATGTGTTTACAGCTATACCGAATGATATTAGTGTCTTATATTGTCTGTTATACCGGTAATAAGTGTTGTGAGTAAAACGTTGCGGTAGCTCCAGTTTGTTTACGAACTGTCACGGGCAGCTACAGACCCAAGATATATTGTCTGGGTTGGCGACTATGCGTGGCATTTTCTACAGTCGATTGTAAGCCTTAGCACTTTGTTTTAAAGACTACTTTTGTGATGTATAAATTTCACGATAACAGCCCGTAGAATTAATTTATCACATGCCGCGCTTGACAAGTTGAAAACATAAATTCGACCTTGGCGCTCCACGTGGTTTAAAGCCGTACTATTTATGTTTTGTTTTGTTTTGGAAGTATTTCTCTTAATAATTCTAATTGTTGTCGTAATTATTAATTGTCACCATCACTGTTTCACTGTTATTAAATGATAGAATTCGATTTTCAAAATTATTTTAACCTTGTTGATTAAAAACAAAATTTAAAATTGTACATTAATTAATGAATTTCATTTGTTAAGGTAATGCTATAAATTGGCAACTTTACCAGTATAGAGATAGCGTAAATTTAAATCCTAAATATAATTATGCCACATGCCAAACGTATTATGTTCAAATTAAAATATTGTACGTTTTTAAAAGTAATTTTGTTAATTTTTCCTATCCATTTCAAAATTTAAACTGTATCTGTAGTGGCTTGTTTTAAACAAATATATACCTAGTTTTTTTTATATCTGTCTAAACAATAGCATTTTGTTCGAAATGTTATAAATGTACGGCGAAGGACCAATATTTTCAATAAAACAAGTTTTCTTTTCGTGTACGTGTTTATTCCTCGTTGACGTAAAATCAAAAATTAAAATTACATTTGTTTATAAAAATGTAGAAATATAAATAAAATAATTTATTAATAAATAATAAGGGCATCATCAGGATACGTGAAGTGGTGAAACGCGTCGAGACAAATTACTGAATGTTGTAGCGGGAATTATAGGCAAAATAATTTTAAATAATTTCCTATAAATCAATTTTACTTGGTTAATATTTTTCTAATGCAGTGGTTCACAAAGTTGATTGGGTTTCGACCCATCTAACAAAAATTCCTAATCTCGAGACCCACCTTATGGCTGTCTTAAGAAAATACCAATGCTCAGATTACCTAATCGCGAGTCGCGGAACCACTTAATGCAGTCTATTTTGTTCTAATTGGAATAAAAAAAACAAGTGTTACTAATATGAATGAAGGACTGTTCTATAACACGTATACATACATACATATAAATTACATTTTGGGACCCACTGGTATATAACAATAATGTGTCATCACACTATTGTCTCAACTAGAAGAGATATGGATATGGAGTTATTATTTGTATTGCAAGATAGGTTTTCGATACACGTTGACGTCGGTCTCTTTCTCTTAGAAGTTTTGGCGAATTGCCAAATTGCCTTTTTCTCACTACGTATTATAGGTAGGTATAGTCGCATTAGATGTTACCCTATTTGTGCACGTATTAAAGTTATTGTTGCAATATGTTTGTGTTCGGTTTGTTTTGCAATGACCTCTCCGATTATTTATTAGCTTTATCAAACACTAGCTGTTGCCAGCGACTTCGATCGCGTACTAATGAAGATATAAAGTACTATGAAATTTTAATTTTAACATGAAAAAGTAGTTCTTGTGACATAACTGTAATAGTTAGACATATGGTATCGCACACTTTTTTGTAGATATTGATGTCCTCTATAAAACTGTAGTACACCACTTTGCTCTATTGTCAATAATTTCCGCAGCGTACGCAATATAATGATTTTTTTTTTGTATTTTTTTCACACTTTGAGTTACATTATTGAAATTTTCATCCGGGTTTTTGAAAATATTCTATAGCCTATGTTCATCAGGGATAGTGTAGGATTCTAATGGTAAAATAATTTTTCAAATCGGTCCAGTAGTTTCGGAGCCTATTCAATACATACAAACAAACAATCAAATGTTTCCTCTTTATATAATAGTATAGATAATAAAGTACGTACAAAAGAAATAGCTATTTTATACACATACAGTCAAAGCACATTAAAATACTTGCATGACTTTAAAGATATACGTGACCACGAACTTTACACGCGGGGGTAGTTCACCTATCATTATGTAACATGCAATTTTAACACTTTTCATAATGCCAACTTTACCAATGTTTTGAACAATTTATGTAAGTATATTGCGATATTAGGTGAACGATTCGATAGAATGTTTTGTTATTCATTGCACCTGCACGAGTTATCGTATTGTTTTATCAATTTTTATAAAATTATACCTAACGTATTTGTTATTGTGTTCAGCTATTTTAATTCTTAGTAATTCTGTTAGGATTTCTATTAGTAATTTGAAATTATATACGTGTCTATCTGTAGGGTAGTGTCGTCAACAAATCTATCCAAGTTCGAGTGTCAGGTCAAATTGAAGGAAAACTCCGCTTTGCTGCGGCTTTATCGAATCCGGTGCTCTATTGAAACTTTACAATAAGGTCATTCAAGAGGAATTCAACTTTAAAATGTTTTCTAGTGAAAGCTTTGATAAAAGAGAATTTTATAGGAAAGCCACGTTTTCAATTCTTTTCGACCAAAGAAAGTTTTATTAAATATTTTCACGTTGAGGAAAGATATCATAAATACATTTTAAAACAAAAGATCAAAATAACAGGCGAGCAATTTTGCACAATTTCGCGTCTGCTCCCGCCAAAAAATCGCACTGACAGCTAAAAACGCGGGAGTCCGACGCCATTACGGACAAGTGACGCTCTGCCGCAGAAATAATTGGCTTCTGCAAGTTATGGACAGATTTTAATAACGTCGAGCCAAGAATATCTTGGGGGATTATTTGAAAACTACAATAAATGTAGCTTTTTCTTGAGAATTTTCCCGGACAGCCAGACAGCACATTATTTATTTTAAAATTGCTGGGAGCCATTGTTCCTGTCGAAATACAATTATGTTAATTATATATCGTTAACGTCTTTCAAGTTAAATTTTAGTTATTTGAGTTTACACAAGGCAACGTAACTCAGTATGATGCTCAAGCAAAACAGGCTATGGCGATGTTCATAGTGGCTTGTTAATTTATACATTAAATACAACACATAATGTTCTAGATGGAGTTCCATTATGCCCAATTAGAATGGAATGTACTCGTATACTTTTAAAATGTTCAAATTGATTCGATCAGTTCACTATGATTAGTATGTAAATATGTTTGCATTGGTTTCGTTGCCTCCACGTATTGGAAAATAACACGAATCCAAATAAGGCTACCAACACTATTGCATCCGGTGGAATAACCTCGTATGTGCAGAAATTACTTTAGTTGCTTTGTTGGTTTAGAAATAGATGTTATGATTTAGAAATAAACATATTAAACCGAGTAAATTCGGCGTAATAATTGTTGTTTTTGTTAGAAACATTAAGCATAGAATTTTAGTAAATTCCGACACAAACATCTACAGATGCTAGGAGAAGATTTTTAGTGAAACATGCATTGCGACAACAAATCGATTGCGCAGTCTTGGGCCAAATTCTTATTCACGAGATGATCACTGTTTTCTACCAGTTA
Organism: Tineola bisselliella; assembly: GCA_028551675.1. Classification (NCBI taxonomy): domain Eukaryota; kingdom Metazoa; phylum Arthropoda; class Insecta; order Lepidoptera; family Tineidae; genus Tineola; species Tineola bisselliella. The sequence goes on from JAPWLS010001082.1 coordinate 110,381, forward strand.
ATATACTAATATAATCGCCTTATCTGTCAATAATTAATCTTTTGTTTTATATGTGTCAAATGACTACACAAGTATTTGTAAATATCTATATATAAAATATATACCAAGCTACATAAAATATATATCAAAACGTTAAGTTAAATCGTTTAGAGTTACTTCTGGTCAAATGACCGCTCCCGACTTTTATTGTTCAAGTTTCTTGCTGTAGCTTTGTTAGTTGCGGTCTCTTAAATTTGACAAATTCGTAAATGACATAAAACGTAAGTGAACGGGAGCGATGTTATTCCGATTCTATTCACAACAGGAATAGTGGTGTGAGGGTTTTGAACGGGGTCTGTTAAGGGTGTTTACCCTCTGCCGTGTCTCGGGGAAAGCATTAACTTGTCCGCTTCGGTCCCGACAATCTATGCACTAGGGATCATTTTCGTCACTATTGTAAATGAAACCTTCTATTGTAAAAATATCTACAGAATTTAATAACGTTTCCGACTTAATACGCACCAAAATGTATTTAGTATTTATTTTCATTGTTTAGTTTATAACTTGATTTTTACTATTGATATATTCATACATGTATCATTGGTATATAGTTGTATATATTAGCATGACATATCCACCATTAGTTTCCACACTCCGCACACTGATATTAAGCTAGAGTAGTTTTGAGAGAAGACAAATGACTGCGTTCAAAATCGCCTTGGCTATGACGGCTTGAATAACATAGATGAATATACATATAACGTCAAGAGCGACGGTACATTCCTCTCATTATTCCCAGCTAAGTAACTTCACGGGTGTTACGTTTGAAAATGGTGGTATACTCGGGACGACAAACTGGCCTAATAACCATTATCAGTCTACTGCATAAATTGCTTGTATCAAATTAATTTATAGCTATTATACAGTAACAAAACGTATTATTATAACAAAAACATGAAGTCTGTTTTATAATTTCTGCGAACAGAACGAAAACAGAAAACGTAATGGATAAGGCGCAGCTGGCAATAGTACCCTCTTCCCAATTTATGATAATATTTAGTAAATAATAGAGAGGGCCTGTATTAAGATACAAATTTCGACTTTGCCTAGAACAGAAAAATATAAGGAACGGAGAATTGTGCGCTGAGCGGGCGCGGAAAGGGTAAATTTTGTGTATAGTGATGAGCTTCTTTTATATCGATGAACATTCTTTTTTTAAATATCGAAATAAAAAAAACACACACGATAATTTGTTTATATCTATATAGGTATTTAAAATGCACCGTAAATTGCTACGTTAAGTTGTGGCATTAATAACAGTTAGTGTTCTGCATCATAAGATTTAATTACGTGCAATTAGGTTTTATTATAATTTATTCTTATTATGCTACCTTACACAATGTTATATAATGTTAGCATTGTTTAGCATTTCCGCGCCACGGGCTTATGTGCTTAAGTGTTGTATGCTACTTTGATTTAAAATTAGTTCACGCAAGATAGCATGATAGTACAACGAACAAATTAAAAATAATAACAATACAGATATATACCTCCATAATAAAATTTGTCTTTATCGACATCTGGGTCAATTGTGTCACAGAGGCGTTGAATGTTGATAATTAAAAATTGCTATTGTAATATGCAAGTCGGCAGTAAATTATCAGATTTAGTCGACGTGGCCACATCCCTTGGTCGGGGGTATGCCGACATTTCCATGTAGTACGCATAAAAATAACATTTTCGCCTACCCGCCTCGCAGGCACATCTGTTCAAATATTGAGTAGGATGTCGGTTCTTCTGCACTGCGCAACTTAACCTCCTATAACTAGATCATTTTATATATACTCTTGAAAACTAACATGTTCAATTGTTAGGATTTATTTCTTTTTAAAAAATCCATTAATAAAAATTTTAACCAATAAAACGATTCATCGATATATATATCACCTCAATACACATATAAAAAAGAGGCTGTCACTGGTATTATAACAAAACGAAAACAGATATAGTATACATAACGCAAAGTAACCTATCTGATAAATAATTCATTCACTTGGAGGGATGAAATGTTTCTGGTCAAGTGAGTTTTTTTTAATAAAATTGCAGCGAACCCTTCCCGAGACAGCGTTTGCTTATTCGACGTTTTCTACGTTTTGCTGCGCTAGATGGATTTCAGGATACGCTTTAACCCCAACGGGCGGAGTTGCCATTTCGACCTGAAATAATGATACGTATTTCTAAATTAAACCCCATTCTTATACCGCAATCAAGTTTTGTATTGTGTAACAAATGAAAATCTAAAAATATATTTTAATAAAACATTAGAGTTATTATAATAGTTGATGTTACTAATGCAATACATTTTATTATATAATAATGAAAAACATGTAACGGGGCAGCTAAAGGCAATAATACAATGTATGACATACATTTATATTATAGTTAACACAGAGCATACACGCATCGTAGCGTGCTTGTCACTTTGAAACATTGTATGTGTGCATTTAATTAGTAGGGTGTTTCTATTAAATTGAACCTGCATGCTTTAAGAACATATACACATGGAAGTTCTAGACCAGTGTTTCCCAACCTTTTTGTGCCATGCTCCATCTTAGCCTTTCTAAACTTCTTATGCCCCCCTTATGTAACCAAACACCCAGTTGATATTTTAGTCTCATCAAGCTAAATTATACCTAATAATTATTTAAGAATTTTTTTTTTCGTTAAATTTGGCACCAAAATCTAGTATTGCATTCAAATGGCCCGGAGCGAAGGGGTTAAACTCGTGTCGAGTCCATTTTCGAATTGCCCCCCTGTGGGGCGTGGAGCCCACTTTGGGAAACACTGTTCTAGACAAAACTGAGATTAGCATGGTAGGCGGACTGAATATTAGACCAATATTCCACCACTTTGACTACATTCGGCATAGTCTAGTGTTTGTCCCCGCTCATCTAGCTTAATTAACATCAGACGGATTGTGGTCATATGTCAGGTTACTATAAAAACATTTTTTTTGTTTTTTGCTACTAGTTGAAATCAACAACAATTTAATGACTAGTCTGAATCGTTTATTGATATATAGTTTTTATTTATATTATTTAATGAGTCCTAATTTAAATGATTCTAAAATTACGAAAATTTACAACATATATATTCCTTATAAGTCCTTTTGCTTTGTTGCGATGTTGCTCCAGGGTGAACCCTTTACTGGGCACGATCATTCAGCAGCCTCTCACGCACACATCTAATTGATGCCTCCTTTTTCCATAACTAAAGTAATTTAAATATTCGGCTAATAATGGCTCTTAATTATAATATTGCAGTCACGCACGTATAAGATTCCAGCGGTTCATATTAATGCATTTTATTTAGAGGAATTCTTAAGACTGCAAATGTTTTATCAAACGGATCTAGGCTAGCAAATCCAAACACACAAATGGCTTTATGTACCTATGTCATTTTAGCGAGTTATTACACTGTTCTACTTCTTGGTGTGTATTGAGTTTTTAAAACTCATTAAGTTGGGCTTTAACAAAGAAGTGTTTTTGCAAAATGCTTGTTTTTATTCGGTGTCAATGCTGTCGTTGTCCCGGCATTGTACTTCACCCGTCGCATACTAAAGCCAGATGACGCCTGTCTAAAAGTTCGTTTCAATAATTCCCACATTAAGTTTTCAGCGAGCGCCTGGCATATACGTGTGTGTGTATTGTTGTAAATATTCCAAATTCGAACGCTCTGTGCACGGTCCGGACGCGCCGCGCATTCAAATCGGGAACTTATATTTCTCGGGTAGAACCGAATCTTGTCTAGTTTTGTGATGTCGTTTTTTAATCAAGGTTTTGTATCGATTGTTTTTATTTTTTCAGTAACATTATGACGACTAATATTTGCATGATATGTTGTTATAAATTAACACTAATAATAACATTAGGCATAAATAACACATCTGTATTATATAATCGCACGCTATGCTGGGAAACATTAGTATTAATGCTAATGCGACGCAAATTTTAACATAATTTTAAGTCTTCTTGTATCTTATATTTGCGAAGAAAATATATTATTACGTTAGAGGCAGACGCGAAATTTGATGTGCCTTTCGTGCAACCTAATTTTAGGCAAGTGCTATTTAGACATTTATAATTTATCATAAACGCAGCGACATATTTAATTATGGATCTATAATTAATTTTATCCATATTTGTTCACTACTACGAGTTCCATGTAGTCTCGTTTTCCCTTTTAGTTTCTTTTTAATTGATTTAATAACAATTTTAAGGACGTCGAGTATAAAAAAATATGTTCTAATACTTAGCTTATAAAAACCGTAGAACAAAGGATTTGTCTCGTTACATGATTTTTAAATTAATCAAGATCCAGCTGTCAATTTTAATATAAACAAGACGGGTTGAATTATTGATTTGACCCTATGTATTTAGTATACCAGCCGTCTCAACCCACGACATTTACAACTGTACCAATATACGATAATAATTTGTCACGTCCGCTTGTCACCGCGCTGGCCAGGATTCGCGTTTATAAATTGCAACGAAACGGCTGTTGCTCGTCATAATATCCGCTTTTTATACTCTCTTCTGATATCATTCGCTTCGATTATTATTATTTATATAAATATATAAAATAGAATTTATAGTGAGGAAAGTTAGCTGATTTTTAATAATAATAATAAAACGTTTATTTTTTAAATAATTTTTTACAATATGTTGCCTTGGCGCCAAAAACCAGTGATGGTTTGCCTTGGCGCTGCACATTCGTCTTACATTCTAAATATAACTAAAATTAATATAAAAATATGTTAATATATACAGCAATATAATAGAAATTATAATAATAATAATAATTCATTAAAGGAACCGGATAGCCCCGCCCCAATCATGAAATAATATTGCATGGCCAATTCTAAAGTAAAATTCTCGGAACATTTATAATATTAATCAAAAGCTATTTCATAAATATGACCTCAATTGAAGTCTAATTTCATAACAATAGTTTAAGAACGTTCTTAGTATTTATACATAAAGCATAAGACTTTATTTTTGGCGGTTGTTGTAGTTATAAATATCCTTAAGAACAATGACTCCATAGTCACTGTAGCATTGTGTGAACATAAATCTTGCATTGTAGTAAATCTTGCTTTAAATTGAAAAATTATATAATTGACTTGGGGGAACCGGCCTATATTGGTTACCACGGTACCAGGGACGGGCTCAACTCCTCAATTAGCTGCATCCGTCTGCTGATCTCTCATGTCGCTAGTTCAAACCTGGTGGCTGTACTGCGATGGTGTGTTAACTGTCGATCCGAAGTCATACCCAGTGGGCATTATAAATTAAATTTTTCTAAGAGATATTTAATTCGAATTTCGAGAAACATTTAATTTGTGTGTCTTAGTTTAGGTCGAATTTAATAATAACTTGAAACATACGTCGATTCAAGTAATATTTTAACGTATTGAAAGAGAGTCTAAAGCAAAAATATTTGGTGCGTTATTCAACATAACTATATTGAAGATAAGTATTAAAATTGCTTTTATTTTATCCCTAATTTCTGTTGATTTGCAAGTCCCCGCGTAGGTATATTACCCGCCTACCGTCTAGAACCATTACAAAAAGGAATTGTCCCTACGCTCATTCCTGACTTCATTAATGAATGCTTTATTCTTAACAAGGCACTTCTAAAAACGATATGTGCTCCTTTGTACTGTTATGAGCTTATTTGTTTTAAATGTACAAGTAATTTATTAGCTGCATTGTATAACAATTGTGGCACATACAGTATATGCCAGGGGTGGCCAACCTGCGGCTCTTTGAAGGATTATTTGTGTGCTCCTTTGTACTGCTGTGAGCTTATTTGTTTTAAATGTACAAGTAATTTATTAGCTGCATTGTATAACAATTGTGGCACATACAGTATATGCCAGGGGTGGCCAACCTGCGGCTCTTTGAAGGATTATTTGTGGCTCTTGTTAAACGTACCCGAGTTCTCTTTTCATTTTTGTGCTATTATATTTTTACAAAAATATTATCGTTCCGTATGTTTCAAAATGTCTTTTAAATTACTGACAACAAATATGAAAGACTAAGTGCAACGTTTTTTTAATACCTTTTTTGCATACCTTTTAAATACGTATTTAATTGTGACTCGCGAATAGTTTCACATATTGAAAAATGGCTGTCTATCCCTTGGTAGTATATAATATACCTATATATAGAATAGTGTTGTACTAACCCAGGGGTCGGCAGACTTATCAACCAGATGAGCCGAATATTAAGTTTGTAGATTTTCCCATGCCTTCAGAGAGCCGCAACATAAACTCTATTATATACTATTGTATTGTAAGAAGAGCCAGATAATCCTATGGCAAGAGCCGCATGCGGCTCGCGAGCCGCGGTCTGCCGACCCCTGTACTAACCTATATGTACTGTATATATGGTAGCCAAACATATATATATATATATATATATAGGCTAGTGCAATACGTCATTAATTCGAATTGGTAGGCAAACTCAAGGGTAACACCCGTAAAAGCACCAACTTCGAAGTAGTCAGGATAATTAAAGCACTGTCAATCTAGATAGTGCAATTCATCTCAAAACCGCATAGTAAACGCTCATGGATCACACTCTTAATATCAGAGAGAGTGTGGTCATATGTCAGACTACTATATAAAAAAACCTGTGGCACACACAGTACTTACTAGTTTTAAGTGTTAATATGTTTCGAGTGGGTAAGTCTTAGGAACTGAATACACAACGATATTACAAATCATGATCATATAATAATTGCATGCACAATTCATTTAATTGCATCGTGTAGTGGGGTGCTTATATTCTTCAAAAGGAAAATACGTGACGTTCTTAACGTACTTGAATCTTCGTTCCCGTAGTTAATATTATAATTAGTTCAATTTCCAAATTCGCGCGTTCCCTTTGAGACGTTTTTGCATAAAATATACTTCTCTTGTTTTTTTTTTAATTGTAATGCCTATTTCAATAGTAATATTGTGTAATCTTAAAGTTTATTTTTCTTTCAACAATTAAATTTCGTTTTCTATAACGTATTATTGAAATATATATTTTCCTTGTACGCTCTAGATTTATAATATTAGTTTTTCGAGAAATTTATAAATTATATTCTAACTAGCTTTTACCCGCGGCTTCGCTCGCATTTAAGTCATTAAATAAGTATCAGAGATCATTTCAATAGAAATGAATCGATATGATTCCAAGCAGCTAAAACTATAGTCAAATAGATAAAAAAAGTATCCTATGTTACTTCTAGTACCTCCAAAAATATATGTACAAAGTTTCATGATGATCGGTTAAGTAGTTGTTGCGTGAAAACGTAACAAACAAACTCATATTCACATTTATAATATTAGGGAGGATTTTAAAAACTTTTGTTTTTTAATTTAATTTAATATTAAATAATAATAATAATAAACCTGTATTGCATACATTTGTTGCAAAACTTTATGCATACAATATCAGAAAGTTAAACAAAGAGAACGTGTGCACCCCCTTCGTCTAATGACGTCTACACCACCCCGAGTCGCGTCGTTATAAAAACTTTAAAGTTAACGTTTAAGTTCCCCAGCGGTCCTCTAACTTCATCGCGTACAGGTATTTTAAAGTTATATTCTTAAAATTATACTAATGCCGAGTCACTAACGCAAAACTCTTAGATTTATATATCACGTCTCAAATACAATATCGAGTGGAAATTTTATAAAAAGAAAATCTACATTTTAGAGGGTAGAAGTTGAATTCAAACAGCGACTGCACTCAAACGAATAGACCGAGAGCCGACACCCTTTAATAATAAAATAATAATGTTTAGTATTTAAATTCGAAATAAGAAGAAAATTAGTAATTAAAAACTATAGACAATCGAAATATTTGGACTAACTTAGTCTATTTTAATAATAATATAAATATCTTTCTATTAAGGTCATAGAAAGTAGCGCATTTCCTAACTTGAAGCTTTATAAACCATTTTACTTGTTCTATACGTTTTCGTGACGTCATGTACAACTGTAATGAAACTGATTACGGATACCGCTATTCTAGTAAAACTAGTTTATCATTAAATAATTGAATTATAAATTAGTAGCAATTGTTTTTTTTTTAACTGCGGAATCTGAAGACACGGGATGCCGGTCTAAGCTGTATCCGTTACTTAGCATAAAACGGCAATAGACTGAGTTAGCGTTTGAGATCGACAGCGGACGAACGTGAACGCAATATTTTATCACTATAACTTACTATTGTAACTGTGAAATCTTCACCAGATTTAACCATATCTATGTATGGTAAGTTACTCACTATTGCTAAACTAGCAATGAAGTATTTCTTGCTTCAAATCCGGTATTTTTAGTATATTATGTAATATTTAAATTCAAACATTAAAAGCGGACAAATGTACAATCACGAAATAAATGCGTGATCTACCTTCATATTAATTCAATATAAATTACAAACAATTGAAAGTCGCTAAGTACGATGTTAGTCATGTAGATAGACATTGCTCTACGAAATATTGGTCGAGGGGGTAATATTAGTTTGGATATAGTGTTAGATTAGAATTTAATCATAACTAAATCATAAAAAATACAGGGTTATTAAAGCTGGTTTGATTCTTTGTAAATCAAAAATCAAGAAAATGGTTCCTTCGAAAAGAATGTATCTATTTTTTTATAGTTCATTTTTCTCTTATACAGAGGGAAAAAACATTCTATATATAGAAATGTATTAATCATAAAGGATATCGAATGTCGTAAAACGAATAGAAAATGAAGAATAAATTCAATATAATTTAAGTAAATCAGCTCTCTCATTTCGAATGTGCATAATATTTTTACAGCTCAGAGTTGTCAGAGTCATTTCGCATTGAAAAAAATTCAATATTGCACGTAATGGAAAATGATATAAAAATACAATTTAACGGGATTCAGACAACGTTCATTTCAATTGTTAATAAATTAATTTTATTTGCTGTACACAAAGCAAATATGACGGTTAGAAAACAAATTACATAATCGTAAAACGAATTAAAATCATAAAAAAAATATCATCTCCTTGCTCTCCCTACAAAAGAGGGTGTATAGAGGGAAATACGGTATCTTATATCAATCTACTGGCAACATTTGTGATGAATGGTCTCTTGTAAGCGTTTAATATCTCTTTTTATTGTTGGCAACTTGTAACGATACTAAGAAATTGTACGATGTTACATCCACTTACCGTTGCTTTTCTTTTTCTCATCCGCCCTTATTCCGTAGAACAAATGTATGGTTGAGCAAATTATTTTTAATTGTTGTTTATTACCGTTATTGAAATTATGAACTATTCGTTCTTTGATATTATGTTTTTATTGTCATAACCTTTTAAAATTATACCTATGATGTTAACCTGTTTTTTATACAACACTAGTATATTTTGTGATCATATTCCACCTGATATTAACCTTTAACTACTGAGGTGGATTTAATTTCACGTAAACACTGACGTGGGGGCCTCAGAGACCCACCCGTACATATAGTGATTGTATTTTTTAAATCTTTAGGGTTTAGTCTTTAATATTTAAATTCAGCTATAATTTATTTGTATATAATTAACTATCATTTCAAAATTTAGAAAACACTTAACATTTTTTTGGAAAAAGTCACATGAGATCATAAATCAGCAAGAAATAAATAAAGTTATTTTAAAAAATCAACAAATTAACTAATTAGAGCAATTCGAAAATTTTATTTTCTCAAAATCTCTCTGCAGTTAAAGGTTAACTTAAAGCGCGAGCTGTGAGCGGAGACAATTGCTCCAATACAGCTGATCCCAAAAAGGATTAGATCGCAAAGAGCACAACATTACAAGGCATTCTGACCCGTTACTGTTTCTTTAACGCATATTTAAATATTGCTGTGTTATTATGGCTAACAATATTAAGCGACAAATTAAAAAAGTTATTAACTAAAAATAATTTTAAAACGAGAGAGCTCTGATTGGCGAAGCACTGAAACGCGAATGAGGTGTCGGCCGTCGCATGCAAACGTCAGGCGAAATGTCAAAAAAAAAGGCCGAGGTTCCTCTCAAATTAGTGCTGAAGTGGTGAATACTAGCGTGTTACTACCTTGTCTTATCGCAATCTCGAGGGCGAAAACTTAAGTATAATTACTACATTTGCCTCCCATCTGCCTACAACTCTAGATAAATTGGCACGTATTCCAATTAAATAAATAAGATGTTATTTTAAAAATAAACAAGTGAAATTAACAGTAGTTAGAACAAATTAATTAAATGAAAAACAATAATGTCTTTTTGGTTACAAAAATTCCGTATAAAGTAGACGTCGATGCAGAAAGGTACTATATTCTGCATAAATCGATATTGAAACGGATTTGAATTTATGATCGTGTTTTGTTTGAGATTAGTTTGCGATTTGTATTTTAATTAATATGCATGTATCTCTAATAAGTAACAATAAATGAAGCTCCTTGCAAAATGTAATTTAATATATATTATATTACTCGTTTTATACAGACGTAGGTACATTACTTACGTATATGATATAGCGTACATCTGCGAGTTTCATACATTACAAATGTAATTGTAAGTTTTAAATTTACAGTTTAAAATGATGCAGCAAATTCGAGAATTAACTCTTCGAACTTTCGCTGCAGTTGAGCAATGGTTAATTTGATTTTGTGAATAATTACTACAAAGCGTTAGTTAGCCGGATGCTTTTGAAGTTTAATTTGTACTGTGAAACCTTTGAAGGAATTAAATCATTAGGCGATGGATTTATTTATTTTTTACACTAACAACTCTCCACCATGCCGGTTTTAGGATACAATTATCCCTACTAATATTATAAATGTGACTGTGAGTTTGTTTGTTACGTTTTCACGCAACAACTACTTGACCGATCATCATGAAACTTTGTACACATATTTTTGGAGGTACTAGAAATAACATAGGATACTTTTTATATCTATTTGACTATAGTTTTAGCTGTTTGGAATCATATTGATTCATTTCTATTGAAATGATCTCTGATACTTATTTAATGACTTAAATGCGAGCGAAGCCGCGAGTAAAAGCTAGTAATTATATATAATAAAAAATAGGAAATAAACCTTGTTAGCTGAAACTTGTTACAATTTATCTTTGAATTAGAGACATCGGCACAATAGTCATTGTTCGTATCCTTTTCTACCGATTAAGGATACACAAAGACCGCAATACAGAGCGCATTGTCCAATTCACTTCAATGTTATACGGGACATGTCTGCAAAACGACGGGTTATTCTCGTACATTTATTATAACGATTCGAATTCGATTTTAGAACGCTTTAAAAACGTTTACCAAATATGAAGTATTATAATGAATTAAGCATAGTTTTAGTGTTCATGCATCAATTGAATTGATTCGGATCTCTGCTTAACTTCAATACGTATAAAATAAAAAAATCGATTTGTAATAACGACAAGAATAGACACCCAATTATAGTAATCTAGGATGTGGGTAGTCATTAAACGTTTCCCTCTCTTTCTGACAGATGCGGCTTGGTGGGTGAATAGCGGGATGCAAGGCGCGGCGGGTGGGGCGCCCGCTGATACGGACGCAGAACAGGCGCAATTCGAAGCAGATAAACGAGCCGTCTACAAGTGTGTATTTCACCTTTAACTATGTTACTGAATAAAGACGATTGGCCCAAAGAAGCTTAATTAAACTTTGAATGTATAATTTAGATTCTTATAAGAACAAGTCTTTTCGGAAACATAGGTAAACTCTTTTAGACGTTTGAGTTGACTATCGCTTTGCTATTAGTTTATGAATATACTTATTAAGTCTATAAACATAGTAATTGAACCCAAAACAATTTTGTATCATTATTGTTTAAATGCTAGTTTTTCTGTTCAGATCGATCAGCAGCAGTTTTACCTCGAAAGGGTGATACCCACTCTTACTTATAAATGAGTGGATATGACAATCATATTTGAACCGAGATTACCGCTCGCTACGTTATTGGAACATTCTTTTACTATTTTTAATTGTCTTTGAAAGCCTCTTTCATTTCGAACTCGCGTTAATTAGAACTGAATTTCTTTTGTTTTTGAATAGAAATTTGAAAGACGATTTTAAAGAGTAATGATGTGGAATTAAAATTGACTTCACGTTTTCTTGTTTTGGAGATTCGATTATTATTTTATTTAATTCGCTGGCGGTCCTACTAACACTACATACTAAATGCAAGACTTTGAATTACGTTATTAACGTGTGTGTTATCATTTCAGACATCCATTATTCCCACTATTGGCGCTGCTATTGGAGAGATGTGAACAAGCCACCGCTGGTGCTGAACCACCAGCTGCGGATGCCTTCGGTGCTGATCTGCAGGCCTTTATACAACATCAACGGCGAGACCGAAGACCCTTTCTCGTAGATGATCCAGAAATTGACGGACTTATGATCAAAAGTATACAGGTAGATTAACTTATTGATTAGTATAGAGCTAATATGTTAAAATTGAAGACAATAATAAATTTATTTTTATTATAGGTGCTAAGAATCCACCTCTTGGAGTTGGAGAAAGTTCAAGAGTTGTGTCGCGATTTCTGTGGAAGATACATAGCATGCCTTAAAACTAAAATGCAGAGTGAGAATTTACTCAGAACTGATTATTCTGGAGGTAATATTAGAGTCACAAATTTTCCAAAAATTCGCTGTTTTAGGCGTAAATACAAGTGATAATGTTTTAACAGGTGGCGTTGAAAGTAACAACAATCTTTCTGGCACGTTAGAAGATCATTCTAGTACGTCTAATTCGCCGCAGTATCAATCCCCACCTGTAACGTCATCAGTGGTTACACCGGCTTTTGCCCCAACAACAGCACCCGTATACAACACACCGGATCTCTATCCACCAGTACATAGAATAGAACCAGGTATGTGATCGATCATCAATTTTGTTTCTCCTATACAAAATCAAATTTTTTTTATAATATTGTAAAATAAAAAAATCAAGTATAATTTAGTTTTATTGTTGTGCATTCTCTTATAGCCGCCATTGTAGTCCAAGGATCGACTCCTATCAGTCAAATTGGTGCTGGCTTACTCTCCGCTGATTCATTTACAGGTATGTAGAATTATGTTATTATTTGAACCAGTATAATGGATGAACAAGAGTGATATGTTAATTAAATTCTTTAATTGTAGATAGTTTTGTAATGTTAGTGCATGCAGTGTTCACTGTGCATAGGGCCTACAATTGGATTGTTATAATTCTTAGTACGATGTTAATTCCTAGTCTAGTTGTAGAGCCCTGTTTGTGAACCCAATAAATAAATAAATAATAACATTAAATACTCAAACGTAACAATACCCTCAACTCTAATTAGGAGTAACAACCTATACAAAACAAATGACTACTTTTTTAATACTTAAATAAATGTCTTCAGATAAAATTAGAAATACATTTATTTATATTTCAGGAACAAATTCAAACAATTCATGCTCGTCAGTGAGTGGGTCGCCGCCGCCAGAGGAAGAGTTGTGCGATGAGAATGGAGGCAAGCGAGGTGTGTTACCCAGACATGCGACACAGGTTATGAGGGCCTGGCTATTCCAACATTTAGTGGTAATATTACCTAGCCTCTTATTCATACATAAAAGTTCTTTCTATGGTTCTAAAATTTGAAGAGAAATATGACATGTATCTAATATAGCAATGCGACTTTTAATTATTCCAGCATCCTTATCCGACAGAGGAAGAGAAACGTACACTTGCATCACAAACAAGATTGACGTTGCTACAAGTCAACAACTGGTTTATCAATGCCCGGAGACGTATACTTCAACCCATGCTCGACTCCAACGAAAAGCCTGGTATGTATTTGTTTATTTAAGATTTAACATTTACAAAGAAAATGTTTGTCATTTGTTCAAACTTCTTTGTTATGGAACAGTTGTTTTTTAAAGGAAATTATTCAAGATTATTTTGCTTATAATTCCCGCTACAATATTCAGTAATTTGTCTCGACGCGTTTCGCCACTTCACGTATCCTGATGATGCCACGTGAAGTGGCGAAACGCGTCGAGACAAATTACTGAATGTTGTAGCGGGAATTATAAGCAAAATAATTTCCTTTAATATGGATTTCCGCAAAGTAACGCCTGAAACAAATAATTACAGTTGTTTTTTGTTTTTCATTCGAATATACACGGAAATATATATTCACAGGAAGCAAGAAAAGCAAGAACGGATCTTTAAATAAAAGATATTGGCCAGACGCATTATCCAATCCGCAATACACAGCTGGTATGATTAATTTATATTATTACGTGCTATGAGCATTGAGTTCAAGATTTACAGAGTGTCCCGTAAGAAGTGGACCTTATTGAACACCTTGTATACTTATAATATATACAAGATATATAAAACATTTACTATAGTAATGATCCAACGAAGGTCTTGTACTTATATACCTGTCAATTATTTAGTAATAAACTATAAGTATCATTATCTTACTCTGTTCTTGTATGTCAGGTCTGCTGTCATCATCAGAAGATGAAGGTGACGTTTCCGAGACTGAGGATAATACGTCAGATGGGCAACCAAATTATTCCATACCGCAGCCTATGCTGTAACAGAAGTTCAGTTTCTACAGAAAAGTATGAAATAATAACACGATTAATTCTAGTATTATACATAGGTTAAAACATGTCCATGATCCTTTTTGGAATGTTTGTTCGGTTTTATCTTCCAATTTTAGTTTTTCTTTTTTGTTTTGGTATCGAAGTTCTTCCTCTACATGCTTGTTTTATAATATTTTATTGCGAAAAACGCTTTTTTTTATCATATTATAATAATAAATATTTCGTATCAAATAATATGTACGCACTTATCACTTATTTAGAATGGCCGACACGCCTAGCGCGTCCGTATGCTAGGTATGCTCTTTTTTCAATATAAAAACTACATATTTGAACGATGATAAGTAGATGACAGACGGCGAATGTTCACAAATATTATTATTTTGTTTGATTTTTCGTCAAAGAGCAAAATGTAGATAACGTAAGAAGTCTGATTTTAAATATGTTATAAAAAACCATTTTCCGCAATAAAATGGGTCGTTTTCATAATAAATATTGGCTTGTATGTGCAGTAGCTCACAAGTAACTAAACATGCTTTAAAATAACTAATCAACTCGAACTGTGTATAAACAGTTTGTATAAAAAATACCTAGTCGCACGTACAGTTCAAAAAAACACAAGGTCCTGGGAAGACACTTGTTACTGTGACAAGAATTTTCTTGCTCAGTGTTGACCTTAGTACGGATTTGAACTTGTACCGGACAGTATGTTTGTCACGATATTTTTTATGCAAACTGTACAAGTGAACTGACTAAAACCATATTGATATATAATAAAACAGATGATATATATATATATATATATAATATTTATACAGAGCATATATTTTTCTATAAACGCAGATATACATTTGTATATGTAGAATTGCGTCCGTCAATTACAATTAGCTCGTATCTGATTCAAGGGGGATTAACTCAAACAATCAATACATAGTCGTATATAAAATTGTTTATTCTATATACAGATATATATTGATTAGCTTTTGTCAGGAACGTTTGATAACTTCACAAATACATGGCTTTGTTAACAATGGGTGCTACATAGTTTACTTTAGAGTTGATTGCAATATTAACCTGTTAACCGGGGAATTAGCTATTGGTCAACTCGTTTCAGAATGGGGACTTTTTGTTCGCAGCGATAACTAATATCACACCTCAAATAATAAAAGAATATGGTTTTTATTTATTTTGATAAAATATTTTATATTTAAAATATATTACGTTCAATATATTAGAATTAATTTCCATGACGAAAAATGTCGTCATGCCCATTGCAGTAAGCTTTTATGTATGACGAAATATTTCGTCATACCCAGTTAACAGGTTAAAACAATGTGATTTAATAAAAAAAGAAATGTGTGGTGAATGTGTTCATTACAACATTCCTTAGTAATAGAACAGTACGATGCCAACGTATTTAAAATTGTTATTATTCCATTTATATGTGTAATATAATAGACGATACGGAATTGTATACCTTGATTAGGATAAGAGTTCGGATCAAATTTTAATATCGATGGTGTACTATTAATAAGGCACAAAATATTATAGTCAATTACGCGCTGTCTTGGAGTATATTAAAATTAATAGAGTAAGAATTGATACATCTAACTGTTTATATGAATAGAAAGGAAATTTTAGCATTAGCTAAGTGATATTTAGCAATAATAATATATGCGGAAAATTGGAAATAGCTTAAATAGCAATAAACTATTCCCAATGTATTGCAATTTAGGATTAAAGTTGTGAAACGCTTAATAAATTATAATGCTGTAGTATATCGAAGTGGGTTCCTGGAGGTAGAGGTCATAGGCGTATGATTGGATGTGCCTTCGTCGGGCCATTGTTCCAACTGCATATTGATTCATTGTTTATTTGCTATTGGAAAAGTGGCCTCTCTCTCTCATTCTCTCTTCTCTCTCTTTCTCTACTAAAATAACTACGATAGTAACCTCAGACATATGGATTTTAAAAAATTCACATCGGTATTAGAATTTGAGTCGAATAATTTAGTTTTAGTAACTTGTATACGTAAAATCATACCTCAATTTAAAGAATGTTTATTGAAAAGTAATAATAATAAATATATATTTAGGCTCTCTCCGTTTGTTGGTCAATTTGCATCCGGTTGTGAAATTGTTCTATTATATATATTCTGCACCATAGTCTACTATTATCCTCACGCGACTGAAATAGTTAATAAGAATGTTTTGACCATAATTAATTATTACACACTACTTACTATAGCAATACCGTCCAGAATAAATATTATAATAATGTTTATATATTTAGTTTTCGACATATAACTCTATGAACACTATTGAGCCATATTAGATGTTAAGCAAGTTCACTTATAAGAAAATATACGATTTCACATACCATTAAATGTATACTCGAAAACTTGTTAAATGTATACGCGAAATTTATTAAATTATTATTATTGTCCATGTACATTTAATAATTTTAGACGTATTTTGTATTGTGTTTTTTGTTTTTTTTTTTTTTGTTAAACGAAAATGTAAGTTATACGATGAAAACGATATACGTAAAATGAATGGTCAATAATGAATAGTATTAAATGTTATTATTATACACGTCTTTTATACGTATTAAGCTTTGTGTAGTATTATAAAAGTATTTTTATGGACATACAAAATACATTGTACTCCAACATATAGTGGACATCATTTGATATCATTTTCTACGTGTTACGTGGTATTCAGGAATTTACAATACGTTTGAGAGTTAGTCGCGTTTCGGGAGCTTGGAAGTAGCCAATAAGGCTGGTAATACATCAGGCAAAGTATTATTGGATTAGACCATTTCACGTTTGAGTAGAAAGTGATTGATTATATGTTTCAATTGTCGAGTCGATGTACATTATAAAAAGTCCATTTTCAATATTAATTAAAGTGCTTTGAAAATTTGTAGATTTAAGCCGTGACCGAAAGTTAGATATAATTTGTTACATAATAAATTACTAGTCAACATATATTTTTCTTTCGCCTTATTAACACTGGCCGAATGCATCGACATTTATATTAAGAGATCATTTTCTCATTTACTTAAAGGAATCATCTCAGGCAGCAAAAATGTATTAAATTATCTATCTCAATCTGCATCTAAATCCAAAGCAAAGGATTAATTTGTTTAATGTACAAAATTAACATTCTCTGCCATCTAACCTTAGTCAGTGTGAGCAGTGACACGAAAAAAAAACAATTTTCTCTGGAAATGTCTCCACGTATTAATATAGCAAATTAATTATTATTATTTGCTTGTTTTTGTGATATTATGTCGATGTATTGTCCAGTAGATATAGTAGTGTATGTGAGCCCAATTTCCATCCATCAGCGGATGCCATGACAGCTTCCAAATTATTAATATTAGTCATTTTAGGATTTAATGTCATCACAATATTGTGCGCTTATAAATTAAGATAAAATTTAAGATAGAGTTTGTGATAAATTTACTATTTTGTTCTAATTTGTAGTTTCACAAACAAAATTAATTGGTATAATAATACCAAATTGTTTAGCCGTCTGTAAAAATAGATCCAAAAAACCCGAATGGGTAAATTTATTGCGAATTCTATTTGGTGTGAGATAGACGCGTTTAATACTAATAAATTTATGGATATAATTGAGTATTTTTTTAATTCATTGTATCATGTTAAATAAGTATTGTTCTCTGTATATGTTATTTTTTATGAATTCATCATTTTAAATAGACTATAGAAAAAATGGACTGTACATTTGTTATTAGTGGTTCATATATAGTCAAATCCAGCTTTTTTTCTTTAATATGATAAAACTCATCAATTTAACTATGTTTATATTCATGAGCGAACGACAATCTTCAAATGGATACAGATTGGACTTTGAACTGGAAAAAAGGGATAGCTACATTCTTATCGTGTCGAAGTTGAGGCATGTGCGAAAGAGAGATATCTCCTTTGCCTTTCACGACACCGCGATCATTTTCTTTCTATCGATATCGCTTGTATACCTACAAAAACTGTATCCATTTGAAAATCGCCGTGTATACTGTAATAAGCTTGAGAAAATACATTTTATTTTTATTATAAGTTTGTTATTAAACTTATTATTATTAAATTTATCAGGGTTTGATTATTATGCCTGCTTTTAACAATATTATATTTATTTCTTATCTATACACCAATATATACACATAAGGTAATAACTTAGACAATGTGATTTAATTTTATATAATGTTATTTATCTCATCATAATATTTTAGTTAACAGCTGGTATTCAGTTCAAAGTCTTCCAAATCTGTGTTGCACAAACTTTTTTATTATTATTATTTTCACAAGCTGTAGGTACTGGCCTATTCAAATGTAATTTCAACCTAAGAAATGGCATTTGAAAAGGATAGTGTATTGTAAATAGAATAAGTCATTTTATATTTAGCTTTTAGTCGCCAATCGATGCTTTTATAATGAAATTCAAATTAAATTAACAAAAATATTGTGCTTTAATCAGATCTGAAAAATGTAATTTTTATTCAGCGACTATTAACGCAATAAATCAATCAAATAAAACTGTTTTTTTTATTTACAGTTACTGCAATAGCAGACATCTGTAAATCCTATATACCCTATTATATCCCTGGTCTTACAATAAAGCATTAATATGGTCGTCTCTATCAAATGGATATAATCGCGTGGAAACCTTTTACTGACCCATAACTAACAGTTAAAATAGTGTGTTTATTTGTTTGTATGTTAATTTTTTATCCGTATTTAGTTTTTGAAAATTACAATTGTAATTTAGTAGCAGATTGATTCGCTCAGGTCTTAAATCGTTGCTGTAATTAAAACGTATTTTACAGGCTGTATGGGCTTGATTCCATTGCCTAAAAGTGAACTAAAAATAACTATTTTATGAAGCAAGCAATATAAAAAATATTGTTCACAAAATAAACTGTCAAAATATGACAAATAACGCGACAGTAAAATAACTATTTCTGTAATTCAAAACATGCTGCTTTTGATTTGTTTATGACAATGTATATTTAGTTGTTAATTAAACTCTTGTTTAACAATATAAGTAATGTCAAAATCAATAAAAAATGGACGTGCGAGGTCACAGCTGGATTTCTAGGGTTGGTAGTTTGAAACTTCACCAGACTACACTCATAAAGGTCGAGAGTAGCCGTAACATGTTTTCAATTTAATTTTTTCAATCAGGAATAATAAACAATTAGGTGGATCTCATTTTCTTCGAGCGTTCCCCATTTTAATCATGCATTTGTTGTTTGTTTACTGACATCGACCTAGGACCCCAACAGTTTATTAGAGCACTTCTTACTGGAGTGATCCGTTGTTTATTTTTAAAGCGAAAAGCCTAGGAATAATTGGAGTTGACATAAGGGAATTAATTACCAGAAATAAAACAAAAACATTTAGTACTAATTATATTTAGAAAAGACAAAAATATAAGATAATTTTACAAATAGCATTCTGAGATGGTAACTGCATACATCTAAACGTATCACCTCTGCGAACCCTGCCTGTGTAAATTATCTTACCTACTTCTTAAAACACACAACACTCATTATAATATATATTAAAAACTGCAAATGCAGAAACACGTGTTTCTTAGCTACTAATAAAAGCGAATATCGTAGAAAGCACTTAAACGACTAAAGATTAAGACAATATTAAATTGAAGACAAAACACACGAAATTACACACTAAAGGGTGTAAATAAACACCTAAGTTACCTATTCCACTACCGGCATATGCCTATTCATGTTTAACTTCTACATGACCTACAACTAACTTAATGCTACAATAATACATTGAATATTAAAAAGGACTAATTAGTTAATAATAAAACTTTATAGAATAAGATTGTACGACTGGTCGGATACGCTAGAAAAAAAATTAAGTAAAATCTTAGTACCAGTATTCCCACAATACTGATTATCCTAATACTAAATATAGTCGCGTTCACACCACAAAAAGCAAGAATAATATTTAAAAAACCTTAAACCTATCCTTAAAACAATTCTTACATAAAGTGTAGACTTTGATATTAGACTAAGTTATAGACTTACTTGAATATGTAACAAATAATTTAGACTTGGCGGTTTACTATGGTGTTCAATCTTAATTACCTTAGTCCGACGTCCCGAAAGCTTTCGGCCGTGAGTCTCGCCGCGACCACGATGGCTGCAAGCTTTCGGAACCTCGGACTAAAAAATAATAAAAACTATACGCGTGGTAAGCCGTATAAGTCAAAATCATCTGCATAATTTCTTAATAAATTTTTTTTTTTTTCTAAAACTACAATCAAATTAAATTTATATTCTTATTATCGAAATTCAAACAAAATTAAAATTATATTCTAATTCTTAAATTCTAATGCTTAAGTTTAATCAATGCTGAGGGGCAGGCTCATATCTGAATAACTGCTTTCAAATGCAGTTTCCGCTGTACGACCTGATTGCTTCAGAACTGTGCAATGACGACAAAACTCTTCAATGTCGATCTCGCAAAATTTGTTATTCAGTTCATCAATATACCTCCTCGCATTCGCATATCCGGGATGTTTAGTGAATTCAGTGAACTCAGTAAATAAGAAATTTACCATATTATTCCTCAAGTACCGGCCCTTCTGCAAATTCAAGACGGCGACGGTCTCGCCTACGACAACAAAGTCTTCAAAACCGAATCGCTTCAAACCGCCCGAAATTTGAATACAAATAATATTTTTGCGATCGTCTGCTAAGTAAACATGTTCATAAGTCGAAGTACTATTTACTGCCGAATTAAACTTGGCTGGTTCGATCAAAAATACCAAACCTACGGTATCAACTTCATTATAATAGGACCATACGTGTGAATAATATATTAAATCTCTTATACTGTGACAAAGTCTTTCCGTGGGTTTCAGCAATTGTGCAACCTTGTGCTTAACTGCGTGCCTCGTTATTACAGAGCGGTGTCCCGTAGACAGATGGATTCTGCTATTTCTGAAATTAAACAAATATATTTAAATCAACACTAAAAAAGAATAAGCTATTTATTTTTAAACTATGTTGCTCATACACACCTAAATCTGCTAGGGAACACGTTTGTTACTGTAATAAACGATCCTTCCTCCACTTGATAGTCTTGATGATTCCAGATTGACAATAATCCTGCAACGTGCCTCGAAACTGAACACGTGCTAATTCTTATATTCTGCAATGGTATGACATTACAGACGGGCTGACCACTCATGCTGTTCTTCGCAATCTTAATCATTTCCTCCGAATCCCCATCTCCATAGTTAACGAACATGCGTTTCAGAGTTGATGTCAAATCCGTCTGCAAAAATATTACTCGTGTTAATTCAATTCATATAATTATTATCAATTGGAAACGTATGGAATTGAAAGTACTATTATTTACCTGAAGTTCTGCTGCATTTCTCGAGTGTTTCATAGTACTAGCGATATGTGATCCAGTTCCAAAGGCATATCGCTCACTCCCGCGGCTCTTTGTCAATTGCTGAGGGGATAACACAACAGTTATATTAAAATAATAGGAGAACACATACAGCATTTTTGTACTTGTGATGATTGTTATTTATTATTAAATGCATTATAATATAAATTAAAAAATACAATGAAACTATTGTTTGTCTTAAGAGTAATATTCTGACATAGAACTTAATCTATTTGTTATCTTATAACATGCAAATCCATTCCACGGAGAACCTGTTTTGATTCTAAGTTCAAACAAATCTTATATATATTGTTTCGAGTCCGAGTGTTGTATGTTTATGTAAATGTAAAATATGTATAATGTATATAGATATATATTTATTATTTGACTATACCTCACTGAATACCACCACCGTGTGTCCTGAAGATTGACTGGTAGAGAATGCTAACCAGAGAGCACCAAGTCCGTCTTTGTAAACGTGCGAATTGAGTTTTAAAAAAATATATATTATAAATGAAAATCGTTATCACAAATTATGGTCATATAATATTAGCATGAGATGAGCATGCATGTATTAGATATTATAATTATTTTAGGTTACCTGGTTGGAGCGTTTACAAACATTCTTGACGACTCCTTCCAGATGCAATTGTTGGTCCCTCTTCTTTTCGATTTGATACAATCGTTCCGCACGTTCTCTACGACTCACTGAAGACACATTATTATATGTTACCAAAGTGGTAAAAATAGCAATGTACAAAGCGTGTAAAACGTAACAGTTCTTATAAATGGATAAAAAAGTATTTTATTTACCAAATCTTTTGTCCTCAAGTTTTTCCATATAAAGTATAGGATAAACCCTAGTGACGAATACACGCAAAGAGGAGATTTTGCCTCCGTCCATGTGTACAGATGACAGTGACACAGGCATGCTCTTAATACCATGGAAACCCAATCGAGTGTGCCAACGGACGCGACGAGTGGAATTTCCAAATATCTTCAACTGCACTTCATTCGCGTCTTCCTGTAATGAACTATTTGTTATTCACAAGATAAAAATGAATCTATTTCAAGAATGTGTAATGTATAGTTTGCAACAAAATCATTTAGTAATATTAGTAGCCCTAACCTCCCAGGGTTCCATTCCATGGTTACATTTCATCAGTTCTGCTCCTATGATCATTAGCTTGGTGCCTACAACAATCTCATTCTTTGCCACCATTTGAGCTAGTAAGTTGTCAATAACACTTCTGATACAGTACCATCCATCCGTCAAAATCAATTCTATGGAAGATCTGAAAGTTGTTATCTATTAAATGTTTTTATTTTTTAAAAAAGTAATTATATAATTACTGCTTACCCTAAATCACGAGAAATCTTTAGGACAGACAACACCATGGGTCGACTACTAGGTTCTGATCTCTGATACACCTTACGCAGAGCTGGTATTTCAATGTTACATAGTTCTCTATCATATCTGTACTTAAGCTGATGCAACAGTTCTCTAGCATTACAAACAAACATGTTTTCTCCAAATTGAAATTCATATGAAATTAATTTCCACAATATTAATCTGGCATGGTTTTCCAACCATCGGTCTGGAATTATTTTATTGTCAACAGAATTTTTAAAAATGTCCAATAGAGTTGTGACGCTTAATTTGTTCTTAGTAATGTCATTGCGTCTATTTTTGAAAGTAATCATCAACAGATCCTTATAATTATATTGGAACAAAAATGAATCTCTATGGCCATTGAGAGTAAATTTGAGGTTTTTCAGCTGCACCACTGTCTGTTTTTTATAATTCTCATCAAAAGTAAATTTTACATTAGCTGCTACAGTTAGTTGTCTCTTTTCTAATACTGTGCTATTGGACAACAAAACAATTTCATTTGATTTTTCTTCACATATAAGCTCCTCAAAATGTTTTGTAATCTGAGAGTCCAACAATGATGAAAGGTCAGTGTCTACAACACTAATAGGGTTGGTAGCGTTGTCAAAAATCAAATTGTTGTTGTCAGTCCTAGCTTTTTTGATGGCCGGTTCAAAAACATGTGAATTGTCTGTTTCAGCCAATGTCTGTTTTGTTTCCATACCAATAGAATCACTATCTTCACATAGATATCTGGCTCTTTTGATAGCAGCTTCAGAAACATGTATTTTCTTACTATTTGCAGTAGTGAATCCAGTAACTACCTGTTTTGCTTTAATATCTTTAAAATCAGTGGCTTCATACATAACCCTAGCTTTTTTGATGGCTGGTTCAGAAACATGTATCTTTTTACTATTTGCAGTAGTGAAACCAGTGAATGTCTGTTTTGCTTTTGTACTGGCGGACTCCATGGCTTCATATATAGATCTCTTTGTACGTTTTTGTGGTAACTTTTGTGGTACATGCTCCTTTATGTTATCAATATTTTTAAATCCGTGATATTTATGTTCAAATACATTAGTGTCAGTCTTGTATTTTGAACATTTTCCACCACAATTTCCATCTTTTCTATTACATTTTGGAAAATTTTTGGTGGATTCTGTACTCGTTTTTCCCTGTGCATCAATTCCCAAATTCGTACTTCCTTCGTATCCCTTTATATCATTTATATTTTTAAACCCGTGATATATATGTTCAAATACATTAGTGTCAGTCTTGTATTTCGAACATTTTCCACTACAATTTCCATCTTTTCTATTACATTTTGGAAAATTGTTGGTGGATTCTGTATTCTTCTTTCCCTGCGCGTCAATTGCCAAATTCGTACCGCCTTCATATCCCTTTGTGGCATTTATATTTTTAAACCCGTGATATATATGTTCAAATACTTTAGTGTCAGTCTTGTATTTTGAACATTTTCCACCACAATTTCCATCTTTTCTATTATATATTGGAAAATTGTTGGTGGATTCTGTATTCGTTTTTCCCTGTGCGTCAATTGCCAAATTCGCGGGTTTACAAGTATTCATTTCCATAAACTGTTTGCCGTTATACTCATTGTCATTGGGTTTTGAAGTTGTAGAATTGTAACCATTTTCAGATTGTTTTGATGACTTCCCCGCTCGGTTGCCATCTTTTTTGTCCTTAAAGGTTGTGAAGGACCCGTCCAAACATTTGCCCTTCATATCAACCTTTTGCAAGTACTCATCTGCCCAATTCGCCTTCTTGACATTTTGATTCGAAGCCTTATTTCTATTTATATCATTCTCAAGAAGCTTTGCAAATATGTATTTCTTACTATTAGTTCTTTTGTCTTGAATGAATTTCGGTCCACAATTGTCTCTCAAATAAAGCATGAAATCAGAATGAGAAGATCCTCTAGATGATTTCATGAGTCTCATAATAAGTTTTTCATTGTGACCATCATCCTTAACACTTAAAGAGGCTACTTCGGACTGTTCTACATGTTTATTGTTCAAAGGATCCTTCGCTATGTCATTATTATGGATTCTTGTTATTGAAGTTTTACTATTTTCAACATTTCCATTGATCTGCTTTTTTGACTTGGTGGGATTTTCCAAAACATTGCGGGAACGATCATTATTCTGTAAATTTGTTCAATATAACTCACAATAGAATCATTTAAAAAACTACAAGCACATTGTGATTAACATTATCATAAATCAATCTTTTTCCACCTTCAAAGACATATTAGGTAAAATTTTAATTAAACACTATTTCATCTCATCTTAAGGAAGCATAAAAAAGGACTAGTACAAATTTCAAATTTACGACATTAAGTAAAAAATACTAATTAAAAATAATCAAAAAGCCTATAAACAAACAAACAAATGATACAACTAGTTTCTACCAAAATAATATAAATTAACAAAGAGATTATGTTAACATGACTGTGACATGACTATCAAACATGGGACTTGCCAACAGAGTCCATGTTAGACTAAATTATATGATATACCAACTCGGGCAGTCTATGCCAGTGCCACTCTCTCTGTCAATGAAAGTGTGAAAAGATGTATTTACATTAAAGTTAATAAGTAATCATAAAACAAAACAAAAATCTACAATAAAATGGCTCTTAACATATGTATTAAGTACAGTTGTAACTGCAGTATATCCCAGCCGCCTCACACAAAAATACCATAGAAGACACTAACCCACAAGGACATTACCAAAGTGGTGTTAATGTTTCATAAGTTTTAACCATTGCGGTAATTAAATTTTAAAAAATTCAAAATCATTAAGAAAATTTAATTTCATAAAACACAAAAATAGTTATCAGTTTGAAATGTTTTTCCAAATTACATCTAATAGTAAGAGATTATTTTTAATATTTTCATTTACCATTATGAAATAGCATCAAGAAGTAATTAAAAATAAGAACGCAATTTATTTATCCCTCCAAAACTCTGATAAATTAAATTATTAAGTTGCAAATTGTTACTGCTAAAAAAGGCGGGAAAAATGGCGACAAAATGGATTTTTGTTTGAGAAGCTTCGCGAAGGCTCCTTCCTTAAAATGACTCTTGCAACGATTGTCAATCGTAAGTGAATGATGTTTGTCGATGTAACTGATTGATTCGTCAATCAATTGACAATTGACTCAACTAGCTTAAAACAATGACTGTCAACGGCGTAACAATTGTCAATCGCGATGGGTTGTCTTCGGATCAATGGTGAGGGGCGCGGGACCACATAATTTATAATAAATGTTTACTATTTTACTTAATCATTATCTTTTCCAATGTTATTAATTTGTCACAATGTATTGTAATGTATCAAAGCAGATTTCACTTACCTGAGAGTCCTGGTTTAACGCAAAAATAGGCACCAACCCGTCGTACTTAGGAGTCTTGTACCACTTTTCAGTCGGCTTCTTCGTATTGCCGGTCAAGTAATAGGCGACCACAGACTCTTCAACGGTTCGTACCACATCAATTACAGTGAAGTTGTACAGGAAGCTACTTAGACCATCTTTGGAATAAATTCTACTACATTTTTTAGGTTTGTTGATATAAATAGAAATAAACAGATCTAAATCATCTCCGCCGATTGCTGGAAGAACGAATCTACCATTACGCACAAAGCGGGCGGCCATTTTTACGCGCTACATTTCGATCGATCGCCGTCGCCCTCCTCACTCGCGATCACTTTTACTTTGAAATAGAATAATTAGCCATGTTGTTAAACATGTTTTATGACAAACTGTAATTTACCGAACAATTTAGCTTACAACAACGACATAACACAAAGCAAATATTAAAAAAACAAAGAAAAACAGCCGGACCGCTTCACCGGCTACATCCCGCAACGACGCTCCGTTGGTAAAGGGTTACTAGACGAACGCTGTGAAATAAACACCATTTAAAACAAGTATTCTTCTCCATAACTAAAATACACAAAATTATCATCATAGTATAATTTAAAAAATCTTATTATGTGCTGTTGTTATAAACGTAGTTAATAAAACACAAATTAACAAAAACTTAATCGTTTCTTTAATAAAATAATTACATTTTTGTGGTAACTTGTTTTTTCAATATGGTAACCCTTCACAACCTTCTAAAAAGAGATAAATATTGTCAAAAATAATGTAAAGAAAAGAGATGGATATATCTGTTTTCATTTTTCACTCAACCGTTAATGATCGCGTTTTGTTTCGGCAATTTAACAATTTTTGCAATAAAAGTTATAATGTTTAAATGAAAACAAACTTTAATATTATTTAATATATTTCTAATTATTGGTTTGCATGTATAATTAATAGAATTTCTCAAATTGTTGCCAATTCAATACTTTTGATTTAAGTCTTTGCTCACTAACATCTTAAATGGAAAAACAACTAATTTGACATAAAGTGTGGTCGCAGGTTCTTACTATATGAGATAATGGATGCAGCTAGTAGTTTTTTTAGGGTTTACGTGTATATTAAAATTTTGTTGTTACTTGAATAATCGACATTAGCAAAATTATCGGCTCATCTTTTATACATATGTGCGCGAATTTGAAATTGAAAACACTGTTAATATACGTGAATTCATGCTAAATGAACATATTATTAAGTCTCAAACACCGGAGCTTACTAAAAAGCGGAAAAAAATTAAAAATACACTCACATACCATTCCATGGAATTGTGCGTTTTACTGTGTGTTTTACCTTGTTTTATACGATTATTTCTGTACAAAACACTAAAATGAACTTTAATAGACTATTTTTGCATCAACATTTTACATAATTCACAAAATAAAACCCTCACAAGCTTATTACCAGTTTTGTTTTTGTTATTGTTACTGACAGCAAAGAATTGCTATGACAGGAGACATTGCTTTTTTTAAATTACATATTTTTATTGTCATAAACAATATCAATCTATAGAGCAGAGCTTAATATTGGCTCAATTAAAACATAAAAAACAACAAAAAACGGCCGGCCGTTTTTTGTTGTTTTTTATGTTTTAATTGAGCCAATATTAAGCTCTGCTGTGTAAATTTTGCTGGAGGTTAGAAGTAAGGTTTGGCTGAGGACCCCTAGACTGTACGAATAACGAAAAGGTTAGGTTAGGTTAGAGTTAGCTCTATATAAGTACGACGGCCGCGACAGCGGCCGTCATAAGTTGTCTTTTTATTTTTTTATGTCAAAATTCGATGCCTTTGCCTTGAAGTAGAATTTTAAAAAGTAATGTCACCTGTCATCGCAATTCTTTGCTGTCAGTAACAATAACAAAAACAAAACTGGTAATAAGCTTGTGAGGGTTTTATTTTGTGAATTATGTGAAATGTTGATGCAAAAATAGTTTATTAAAGTTCATTTTAGTGTTTTGTACAGAAATAATCGTATAAAACAAGGTAAAACACACAGTAAAACGCACAATTCCATGGAATGGTATGTGAGTGTATTTTTAATTTTTTTCCACTTTTTAGTAAGCTCCGGTGTTTGAGACTTAATAATATGTTCATTTAGCATGAATTCACGTATATTAAAAGTGTTTTCAATTTCAAATTCGCGCACATAGGTATAAAATTTTTACCAAATTATCTTCATGAGACCTATGAAGGCATTAATAAAGTAAGAAGATTGCAGCTAAAAGCTTTCACACAACCTCTCTCAATTTCATATGTATAGTGCATATACAGAAGTAAATGCCAATTAGCCATAGTATTATATATGTTATGTGCAGCCATTTAGAACACATACACCTATTCATCATCCCAGTGTAAACCACAAATATTATGAAGTACGAAATACTATTTTGAAAATGACATGCGCAACTTTTTCTAACACATGGCCTGAAACAGATGCTAACCTCATAAATCTGATTAAAGGTTAGGTTTTAGTTCAAAACCATGGATGTAACTCGACTTTATTTTCAATCATGACCAATAGTAGGGTTGAGTTCTTTCTTTGCCAACCCAACGATTGCTGCCAATAAAAAATAGTTCAGGTAGCTGAATAGGGGTGTTTAATAGAAAAAAAAACAAGTTTAGACGCTAAAATTATTATATTTAATAATAAGATACCAGCAGCGAAGAGTGCATTTAGTACAGAATAAAAAGAAAAGAAATCCACACTACATAGTACATATGATACATCATTTGCACTGTAGCATGATGCGGGTAAACAGATACTTTTCTTAAAAAATAAGTTCACTATACGTATTTTAAAATTTTTGTAATTAAATATCTATGGAGTTAAATGAAATAATAGAACATACATAATTATGCACGAGTATGCAGTGTCCCTGGTGCAACTTTTACCCACTCTTGCAGGTTTTTAGATATTGGTTATGCATTAAATGCGGTTTTTTAAAAATATTTTGAATTAAATATATTTTAAAATAAGTTTATAATAACAAATAGAACGAAATATATGCTGCGATAAAATTGATTTGAATAATACCTATTTTCTGTTCGTGTGAAACTGACATATGTCAAGCTTTACAATAATTTTTAAGAAATGAATGAATATTTAGTTAAAGGATATTTCGCCACTGGTGGTAACTAATTTTATTACAATGCTTACATTTCTAGAATTCTACTTTAATCAATAATATATATGCCAGCGCCGAAAGTACAAACGACAATCTTTAAATGGATACAGTTTGGACTTTGGACTGAAAGAAACAATCATTAGAAAGGGACAACTATATTCTTATTGTGTCGCCTGCGATCATTTGTCGAAATTGAGGCATGTGTTGAAATGCTGCTGTGAAAGAGACACAAATATCCCCTTTGCTGTTCACCATTTGTTTCTCTTTACATCGCTTATATATCTACAAAGACTGTATCCATTTAAAAATCTTTGTGTGTACATTTAATATAAAGAGAAAAACAAACAAAACACTACAGTTTATATGTTAATACGAAGTTTTGAAATATTGATTCATAAAAAAGAAATCGGTTTAAACTGTTGAGAGCTGCCTTAAAAGGATTCTTCGACACTGGCGACTACTAATCAAAATATAGCTTACATAGTTACAATATTACTTTATTAAATATAGTATTTGGTAATCAATAGGTACATAAATTAGCAAATACTTTGTATACCAGTGGCAATGGCAAAGAGTGCATTTAGTACAGAATAGAGAAACAATTAGCAACCCAAACTACATATTAGCTGTGTTAAGTTCAAATAGTATTTAATAAACAAAATAGTATTAATTTTGATCCCACTTGTCAGGCATTGCCTAGTGTGGGACCATTGAAAATCTCATTGTTAATGTTAAGTCAATAATAATGTAACAATATTAATAAATTTTCATTGAAAAGCTGATAGAAAACTGGATTAAAAGAATGCTTTGCCACTGGTTTATATACTTACACTACTACAATTCTACTTTATTCAACATTAATATTAAATATTAGAGATGAAAAATGGAAAAGTTAATGTGAGCAAATTATTCGACCCAGTTGATGTCAAATAATTTCCTCACAATAGATATTACAGACATTACAATTTCTAAAAAGTGTATTAAATCTTAACATATAATAATTTGAAATCCCAATGCAAGATTTTTATAGACAGTAATATAAGATGTACCACGATGTACGATTTTAAGACTATACACTATAGGCAGCAAAAGACGTAGGGGATCCTGTATTGTTTTTACAGATTACTTTGAACTGAGTTTATCAACATTATAGAACATTACTTAAAGAATAATACTTTAGCTTCAACATTACCAAGTCATTATTACTTCAAAAATAAGCAAGGCCAGGTTTGGGAAGCACAGGTTTTTTTGTTTATCAACCTCTTCCTATCTAATAGAAATTCGCCTATAAAATCTACTTTATGGCCCACCATATATTTTACGTAATGATAATATATTTCTGTATATGATGTTATAACATTTAGCCTGAAATTTTCAATTAAAACTGCCTTAAAAACATAGATATGGACTAATTTGGCTAAGGGGTAACCATATATAATAAAGTTTTATTCACACAATTAAACGAACATATGTCCAGTGCTAACTAGTAATAATATATAAAAATTATCGATTATTTAAAAACGAAATTCGAAATAGAAAATAAGATACAATTGAAAAATCTAGCTTTGGGATCCTGTATACACGTACTACGAGATTTATAATCTTAAAAACTAAGTTATTTTTAAAAGTAGAGAGACATGATTATAACAATTGATTCAACTTAAAATATTTAAAACTTAAATAGGCGGCACGCCTTGCATCCATTTTAGTTGAAGAACACATCAATTATAGAATCACAATTATACTTTTATTAGCATTGCTATTAATGAAAATTAAATTGTGAAATTTATATTAGACTTATCGATGTCTTCCTCCCGCATGCAACATATGGCTAATTTGCACTAAGCCTATGTTCACATGCCTAAAGATCTATTGAATGATAGTGTTCATTGCATATGAGCCTAGGGAAATTAAAAGTGCCGATCATCATATGTTTAATTTGAACTTTGACATATACAATCAATCTTATAAATAATTCTTATATAAATAAACATCATACATATTTGTTATTGGTTACTTGATTACGTTACGTCACGATTGAGTCAGTTACTACGCAGAAGAGAGCGTTTTCGCTTATGTAAAATTTGAAGTTAATAGGAAAAGTTTCCAAGTTTTTTTCACTGTTATATTCGACGAAAACTAAAGGATTTACGTTAATATGAAAGCAGTTGTGTTTAATATAAATATTATTTCGCAACGTAATCAGTAACGTGGAAGCAAGAACAATAAACATAAAGGTAACTTTAAAACAATATTAATAGCTCCAATACAATAATCATAATAGTTTATATTTTACTATCAACTACATACTAATAATAAGAGAGAAAAGGAATAATAACTTTATTAAATTACAATGTAGTGACTATTTTTTAGTAGTTGACTCAATTTGGATTTTAGTAAATAAATGTTCTGTTGCTTAGTTTGATATGTTTTGAAATATGTGTACAGTTAACCTGAATAGGTATCTAAGAATGTTTCTATTGGCGTGTTTACAATAATTATATCGTTTCGAGCAATGTCAACTTATATATATGAGACTGCCTAAGAGTTCACCTTCATAGTAAAATTAATAAAGTGAATATAAGATTTCAAGTAAAATTAGGTTTTAAAATTATATCAAAGAGTCGTTTAGTGCTTCTAATGTAAACAGATATATATTATGAATTATATATGGGGTTTGATTTATACCAAATATAATAAAATAGAAAGAAATGTTATGGTGTAACTAAATTTGACAACATATAATGCACACTAGAAGCACAGATATTTGAAAGAGCCATTTTCGTTAGCAATTGTCGTCGAAAGTTTTAAAAGATCTCACCATGTACAATTCTCTTGTGTTTAAACGCCTCTTCTAGAGTCAGATACCTTGTCGAACAAATAGTGCAATGATGGCACAGCAATTCGACCGCATTGTGAACCACAACTTCATGCCGATCGCGAGTGATTTTAATCTCAAATGCAAGGGGACACCTAGAACATTTGAACGGCCGTGAAGTAAGATGTTCCTGAAATGAAAATTGCACAGTTATTTTGATAATAAAAACAATACATTGCACACAATCTTATTTAGTAAACAGAGACTTATGCAATTTGATATAAATGTTAGATTTGAGCACAGGATGGGGAAAAGAGGAAGAAACAATTGCCAGGGAAGACACTATTGCTGTAATATATAATAAAAAGAGCTATTTATAATGCGTCTTAACATATATGTACAAGCAATGCTTTCCCCCAAAGTCCAACATTTAAAATTATGTGCTATGGACAGACAACACAAACATACAATACAGAATATATTATGTTTTAAGACCATCATCACATTCTTCGATTTAATGGTGTGATCCTTTGAAATATTTATTAAATTTAGCTCACCAGGGTGTTTTAATGAGCTACTTTAGATGCTTAGCAGATAGTGCTTCACAAAGAAGTTGTCTTTTAATGGATTGGAAGGTTTAGATTTAGCTGTTAATATCTTGTTTTTAAAAGCAGGGATAATAAGTGAAACTATTAATTGAGGTTGTGAGTTCTTCTGACCACACACCACCCCACCCACCCTCGGACTGTTCCAGGACTATTATTCATTCATGCATTTATTTTCATCAAACCCTGGAGCCCCTGTACTACAGGGTAACGTGTTAAGCACGGATAAATCTGATAACTAACCTCATCCCTGTGTTTCTTAAATTTGTAATACTTGTGGAAGGCTTTAAAGCATACATTACAGCAGTACGTTTTCTCGTAGCCGTGTCTAAGTTCGTGGGCGTCTAGTAAAACACTGCTGCAGAATCGCTTAAAGCAGGTTTGGCATGTCTTAGTCCTATGACAAATTTTGTGTCTAACCAGCGAGATTTTCGTAAGGAACTGCATATTACATACTTTACACACACGGTTCTTAGTCTGTAAGGGAAAATATTAGCAACCATCTCATGATACATAAATGAGAAAAATAATTTCCAATGTTACTTACCAGATGAATGTTGAAATGTTTGTAGAATGATTTTAAGTATAGAAAAGTTTCCTTACAAAATGGACAACTATGTGCACCATGCTCATCTTTCTTGTGATCTGATGCCGCTTCTAAATTAGGGAACATCTGAACAACAAAAAGAACTCAAAGAAACTGATTTCAAACTTAAAACTATACAAAATTTAGCTGAGCATTAAGACATACCTTTCTGCATAAATTGCATTTTATCTTGTATCTATAATAGGCTTCAGACCCCTCATCTTCCAAGTTGTGGACCACTCTTACACTGTTTGCATGCCACTTCAAGTGTTTTGCTAATTTTTGACGGTTTACAAACATAAGTTCGCACTTGTTACACTTTATCACGCAACCTTTTCGGAGAGCTTTAACAAAACCCTGATCTGAAATATGAAAAGATAATCAACACATGTATGGGTCCAAAAAATCAAGCTAGCTTTATATCAGATGGGGTATGTTTATGCCAGGCCACAACAAAAATACGAGTTGGTCAGTAAATCATTGATGAAAAAACATATCTTGTAACATTTCGAACGAAAAAGAGTCTCAAACAATGAAAATATAAGGTCCAGTAAAGGGCGACGACTGGATATAGCTGCACATGCGCATGACACTGCAGATTGACGTCAATAGGCGTGGTAAAAATATACCTTAACTTTTTTTGCTTCTTCATCTGATTCATCTGGTAAATATCCCGAGTGGAAAGATATATATTCAGACAGTTCTGTCATAAATGATGGAGAATTAGAAAATTAGGTCTAATCTGACGGTAACGCTCTCAACAGACTAGAAAAGTAATAGATGTAGTTCTATATAGAGAGAAGTAACAGGAGCTCATCTCTGCCTACCCCGAAAGTGACCCCTGAGCATAATAGTAATAGAATATAAAAGATAAATATATAATGATGCAAACAAGTTACCTAGTTCTGTAATGGGACCGTTCTTGGATTTCAACTTCCTGAATAATTTTCTTTTCTCGGTGGCATAATCAAACAATCTCTTGGGAACCATCGCAGTTTGATTTACAGAAGTGGGTTCAATTTTGCAATTTACATCAATTGAAGGCCGCACGT
Organism: Tineola bisselliella; assembly: GCA_028551675.1. Lineage (NCBI taxonomy): Eukaryota > Metazoa > Arthropoda > Insecta > Lepidoptera > Tineidae > Tineola > Tineola bisselliella. The sequence goes on from JAPWLS010001082.1 coordinate 145,497, forward strand.
TTGTTGATGTAGTAGCATTATTTGCTTCATTTCTATTCATCTCTGAGATTATAACTTGATCAGAGGTGTTTCTTGTCTGCTGCCTATTAGTGGTTATTGGCTGACGTTCATTGGGGATGTTGTCTGTTGGTTGATTTGGCTGAACGCGCTGAGCCTCTTCAGGATGTCCTGAGGGACTTTCTAATTTAATACTTGGTACAACTGTGGGGATGTCACCTGTTGGTTGATTTGGCTGAACGTGCTGAGCCTCGTCAGGATGTCCTGAGGGACTTTCTAATTTAATATTTGGCACAACTGTAGGGATGTCACCTGTTGGTTGATTTGGCTGAACGTGCTGAGCCTCTTCAGGATGTCCTGAGGGACTTTCTAATTTAATATTTGGTACAACTGTGGGGATGTCACCTGTTGGTTGATTTTGTTGAACGCGCTGAGCCTCTTCAGGATGTCCTTGGGGACTTTCTAATTTAATATTTGGTACAATTATGGAGATGTCTTCCATTGGTTCATTTTGCAGAAAAAGCTGGTTATTTTCTGCATTTATATTAGGATCATTTTGTTGATGTACATTTTCTCCTTCAATGTTAGGCTCTTGGATTTGGTTTGTGTTATAAGAAATGGCCTCCTTTTTCTTATTTTCACCATTTTTTGGCACCGATTCCTTTTTCTGAGTATTCTTTTTTTTTTTATACGTTTTTGGCATATTTTTCGTTCTCTTACTTTGAGATGGTGGGTCACTATTTACGTGTATTGTACGGTATCTAAGATTCATGGTTTTTGAAGCAGTTGTTGCATTTAATTCATTTTTTGATCCCTTATCTTTAGCAGGTTCTTTACCTTCCCCTTTTTTAGTAAAATTATTATTTGATTCTGCACCATTACTTTCGCATTGTACATTATTAAAATCAGGAAACACATTAGAATCCCGAAGTGAGTTATTCTGACCCAGAATATCATTTAGGCTTAATATGCCGTTTGTACCTGTCAGCCCATTAGCATTCAATAGTTGATCCATGTCTTCAACTTCCATTGACAGCCCATTGTCGCTTGCATTTCTTTCTTCTAATACATCACCTAAATGGGCATCCTCATTTATTTCGTTTAAAAAAAAACCTTGTGATTGATTACCAGTTTGTTTTTGGACATTGTCATTTGGGTTTTGTTCTACCGATTCTCCTGTGATCTCTGTAATGTCACATTGCATAATCTCACGGCTGTTGGATAAAAAATTTTTTAATTTATTTTCTGTCTTTGCATCAAGAACCTGACAGTAATTCTGAATTGTTGTCATCATTAGTTTTCTGTTATATATATTCACATCTGCATTAGTCATACATATATTCACATTAGAGAAATCATAAGGTCCCATAGCATCAACAGCTTCCTCTGAGGGAGGGACTGTTGATGGTAATGTCACCCTTTTTTCATGGACTGGCTTTTTAATGGAAGCAAGGGTCTTTTTGGTAACAGGAGTCTTTTTAGCACTAGAGGCCTTTTTTGTAAGAGGAGTTTTCTTTGTAACAGTAGATTTTCCTTTCTTTGTTGTTTTATTAGTAAGATTGAGTACCATATCATTATTGAATACATTTTGTGCGCCACTTGGTGTTATTAGGCCTGGCTCTGAGGTGGGATGCAGTATATAACCCAAATTGTCTAGCGGTGGACCCGCATAATTTGCTGCAGATGTTTGGGGTCTAAAATATGACGTAAATGTTAGTGGTTGCGCCTCATAAATTGGAATGGACACTGATGGCATTATAGGCACTGGCGCAGGCGGGGGCAAATATGGCGCATCATCCAAAGGGTCCCTCACATATGATGAGACTGCTCGTGGTCGACCTCGCATCATTATGGTTGTTGGTGGTCGAAGCATAGGGTATTGAAAATTAGGCGGAGCTCTACGTGGCACTCCAGCATGCGCAGATGTGGATGATATTGGTGAACTGCGCCAGGTAGATGTCGTTACGGTAGCATTACCGCTGCTTGGCTGCTCGATATTCGCTGGACTTGAATTTAAATGGCGATATCTAGTGAAAATACCGTTTGGAACGGTAATCGATGGTAGAATCGGTGGATGTTCATCTCGCAATCTATAAGACACTCCGTCGAAATACATTTTCACTGTTATAAAGTCCACTTCTATTAAAAAGTTTATGGATACCAATGAAAATGGGGCACCAACTACACTAGCCCATGTCGTCGACGCAAGCAAAAATCAATCACTGACAAAGCAAAATGGTATCCGCCATTTTGAGATCAATACTTAACCCCTTTCCGCGGGGTAACACTAATGCCGATTAAAATAACATTACTGATATTGTCTAAATGTTTTCCAGTATTTGCAATATAAAATAATATGTAACACTTAAGAATCCTTTATAAACCTAACTTTCAAATAAGTGAAACGATAACCAAGAACACACCCGGTCCGGCCCGTATCGTCGCAAAGAAAGGAAGATACTCACTTTGACAACGTATTTTTTAAAGCAAAAAAAAAAATCACAGTGTTAAAATCACTGATCGTAATCATATACGTCATTTTTTGTATGAAGCGAATATAATGTGAAATAAGCTATAAACCAAAAAACATAATACAAAAAGTTTTTGATAATTATACTTAAGTATATTTTTGACGATATAATCGCGTTTTTAATTTTTAAATTGGCGTTCAGAATCAGTTGTAGTAAAAGAACAGCATTCAAATTAAACAATATTGCAATAATAACATTTTAAAACGTTTTGATTATTAAATAATCTGTTTTATATAAATTATAAAGCACTCTACAATAAAATATTAAATGAAATTTCATTGAATCATTTTGATTTTATGGGGTTAAAAATCACATAACTGTGATTTCGCAGACTCATTTGTTTTCCTTTAGACATAGATAATTTTACCAATAATGAATATTCGAATAATAGCTCTCTACTATATACTACAGGTGATATTATATAATTAAAACAAATTATTTATTTAGTGATTATAATTCAAAAAGGATTCAATTTTTATTTCTCGATTATATCGTTGTCTATGGGCTTGGGCGTGCGTGCTATTTGTGGTCGTATTTTGCATTTTACTCAAAATTATGTTTATGATTTGGTCGTATTATATTTGTTTCGACGTAAGTATTTACGTGTAATTAAATACTAGAAACTAAAAGTAATTGTATTTATAATTATAAAAGGTGTGCTGCCTTTTAACAAAAGAAGATTCGTGTTTGAACCTAAGGATTATTTTAAGTAAATCAAATGTTTGTTTTGATTAATTTCATAGAAAAATATAGCATAGTTTATATATTCATAGTAGTAACATGATATAATCTTTTGTTTTAGATGTGCGTGTCGTGATATTTATGCGTTACGACCAGTATTAATTCACGCGCTGTTAGAAATGCCGCTGAACCCGTCTATTGAAGATTATTTTAAGAACATGACTCCTCTAGCTAGAAAGATGCATGAGGATGTATTGGAGGCAAAATCGGCGTATGGGAACCTGTGGGAATCTTTTACAGAAAATCAAAAGGTAATTATGAGTTCTGTAGACTTTAGTAAAGTTTTCTCATGAGTTGAATATGCAGGTTTTTTGTTACTAAATGTAAATTGTGTTCTTATACTAAATATTCTGTCTTCAAGTCTTCCATAGTTTGTGTATGAAGTGATCTCAACAGATTAGTGAAACTGTTCAAGTAATTTGTAATAGTTTTTTTTTTAAATGTTAAAACTTCTTTATATAATATTTTGTAAGTTTCTACTTCTATTTCTTTTAATTAATTGTAATTTCAGATTGAAATACTTAATGAATCGCTAATTAAACCGGAAATAGCAATACAGTATGCAACATTGGACAACTTTGATTTGAGCAGCACTCCGATTAAAAAGGATGATTATATATCGTTCTTTGGCCAAGAGCATGGAGCCCGACTTGTGCATGATGACAATACAATTTGGAGAGATGAGCATTCAGCACCATTCTTATACCAAAGCAAGAGTCAACTAAATCTGTGTGTTTTAAGTGAACATCGTGAAAAGAATCAATCTCCAGTTATGTCTGACCTAGCTATCTCTCATTCTAAGGTGCTATGTGAATTGAAAAATGCACTCAAATCTCATGATTTATTAAAAAATGCCCATAAAAATGATATTTTAAAAGAACCAATAATGACTTCAACTGCCGGGTTCATAAGTAAGCAATTTTCCTATTTGCCCTATGCTCATGGGTTCAACCAATCAATAATAACAATGTTGATTAATAATAATTTCAGGTAAATTAATGGGGAATAAGTCGAAGCATCGTGATGATGACAGAGAATGTCTGGTCACTGAAACTCCCACCCCTGTTGTGGCATCCTCCGAGAACTTCTTCAGAACTAACTTCAAGAGTCCAACTAATGCCAATAAGGTCGACAGAGACTACAGGAGTGTCATGCTTAAGTCTAACAGTGGTAAGTTTAAAACACATGTACATTAATAAATATCAAAACAAACAGATGCTTCTAAATGCTGTGGTCAACATTCAATTGTTTATTATCTAGCTATTGATTAAATGCTGAAACGGATCGTGCTATCAATTGCCAAAGAAATTTTGACATTAACATTGAATGTATATCCAAAAATTGTCCTGACTAATAAATAGTTAGATAAACAGGTGGTTCTTAACAGTTTAGTGATGTGGGACCATTTTACAAAATTTCTGTCTTGCTATGGGACCACCAACTGTTTCATGGTAATGTACAATAAATGTAAATATAAATAAAATACACATAACATTGTTGAAAATCATACTTATTAACGAAATAATGGAAATAGTATATTTTTAACGGAAGTGTTACATCATTGTATAAGAAATTATAAATTATAAGTATATATATATTAGGGATGTTACGGAACTTGGACACCGACTCCGATAAGTCGGAACTTCTGATTGATATTGTACCTTCGGTTTCGACTTTGGTTCTGACACTTTGGACAAATCGGAGGTTTTCATCGGTGGTCGAAACATAGCGGATAGCGGCGGCGGTGACGGAAGGCGCGTGGTTGCGACAGGTTCATACATGTCACTCGGGATATTCCCCTCTCTCCACAAGTTTTCAGTCATCGATTACTCTCTCTCGTTGTTATACTTATATATATTTAAGATAGCTTTCTGGATCACTTCGAGTGCTTTCATGGACCACCGGTTAAGAACCACTGTATGTTGTTTTGATTTTCAGATGTGTCAGACGAGCAACGTGGCTTACTGTCCAGTATTAGTCATGGTTCCTCTACAGAGTTTCATTCGTGTGAAGATATAGAAGTGAAAACAGAGTCCACAGAAACACTTACCACTTCCTTGCCAAAAACCGGTTTTGATTTCTTAGATAATTGGTAATTTGTTAAAGTTATTTGTCTCTGTAATGTGTCAGTGTTGAAATTTTGTAAAACTAGCTCATTACATTTATATAGTATTTCTTATAGTGGAAGAAAATTGTACTCATTGAAAAATATCTCTGATGAGAATATTATTAATCATTTTTTGTAAGTCTCTTTGCTCTAATACTGTTTACAATTAGCTATTATAAATAATCCCTTTTAAATAATGGATTGATTTATTAGCATTCTTACTATAATCTCACTTTTCTGTGTTGTACATGTAGATTTTCAAATAATTTTTGCACAATTAGTGGGACCAAAGCAAATTTTCTAGTTTCAATGAAGATATGAACTTCTGTTTCGTTAAATCACCTATAAAAATAGAGTGTCCCATGGTAGATTAGGGTTGTTGGCAGAATCAATACAACTTATGGCTGAAACAATATTGTATTGCTTACGCTAAGGTGACTAGACTTGTGACTTGTTCTGTATCATGTATGTGATATGTATCATGAGCGTAGCCAGCCATGGGCTCAGGGTGGGGCAGCAGTCTAAAATAATATGTAACTAGCAAACTATACCCGCGGTCTTATCTAGCTTATTTTTTTCATACAAAAAGGTTACACCTACACCCTGTATCTGTATGTATCTTTTTGTATTGATCACATTTTTTTTGTGTCGACTGACGGCTGTCGAGTGTGAACTTTCTTACTGATATTAAGTATTGTAGTTAGTACCTAGATAATTAAATTTTTTAGGGTTTGATTAGGTATCTTACAGGTCAGAGCCAGGGTGGGGTAAGCGCCCCACCCTGGCCCACCGTGGCTACGCCCATGATATGTATCACATAGAATCATCTTAACTATGTTAGTATTTAGGCAGTGTTAAAGATGAAATAGCAAATACTTTATATGGTATAATTATTTTACATATCTATTAGTCATAAATTTGGCATTGGACACTATATAACACTTTTCAACGCTTAGTCTTCAACATCATGACAATTTAACTGTAATTCGCATTTATGGCCAGTACTTCAAGTTACTGTTTGTATTAGTATATGGTCTAATTTAAATCAGAATTAAGATATTGGCCTTTAAGTCTCTCTGTTTACTCACAGCGAATGCTGTATAGACTTGTTAAGTATATTATGAAATACACAAAGACTTGATTTAATATTGTAATGTTTACTCATAATCCTATGTAATTTTATATTAAATGCTTGTATTGGAATTTGTTCTTTACTTTACCAATCCTATGTATTTATACGTCTTTTACTAAAAACGAAGCTTCATAGCTTAATTTTCGTTCAAAAACGAGTTAATAAAGTTTCAGTTGTGTAATATAATAAACTTCAATATATCAAGTATTATTTTTAATGACATGTGGTTACTATGTCATGACTAAAGGAAAAGTAGACAGACTGATGATGATGAATACAAGTTTCAAGTGTGAGTCGGTGGATATAGAGTATCAAGTTTGTATAATGGAGGTAATCACGACATCTCACCAATCGGCCAGACAGCAGTTGTACTTGCTCATAAAGTATAGCCATATGTCAGACTAATATAAACATAAACAAAGAACAATCACTCCTTCCTTTGGATAGTCACTAAAAATGTATGATATCATCTCAGAAACAAGGATAAATAAAAAACTATGTAGATTACAATGAATATATTATATAAAAACACCCTATAATGTATTAATAAAATATAATTGAACCTTACAAACACTACTCCTTTTGTCGCATAAAAATATCCCAAATGGATTTAAAAAAGTATTTAAATAAAGAATAAAAAAAGTTAAAACAATTACACACATTCACATTTCTAAACCCTAAATACTACAGTTTAATAAGGGTTATACATCAAAAGTTTGTTTTGATTAATTAAGGACTATTCATGGCCATTCCCCTCTCTACAGCAGCAGCCTTCTCCTTGCCTGCCAATAACTCAATGAGCTTCAATCCGAACCAATAGGCTGTTCCTGGGCCCTATAAAAAATATGAATAATTAACAATTAAGTTTAATATATGGCATGTTGGTGATATAGAAAACTCACTCGGCTGGTAATGAGAAACTCATCAACGACAACACGCTCTCCTTCCACATACTCATATTTGCTCGATATCTTGTCCTTAACGCTCGGGTAAGATGTGAGACGTTTGCCTGTAGCAATTCCATGAGTCACCAGAGCCAATGGAGCTGAAATAGAAAGTATCATTAGCACATTATAATTAAAGATAACAATTTATTAAATCAATATTACCAGCACATATAGCTGCGATGAGTCGAGATTGCTTCTCATGAGCCCTGAGGATGGTTCCAACGGTGCCTGATTTGCACAGACGTTCAGTACCACTTATACCCCCAGGCAGCACCACCTGTATAACATTAAATCTGTAGAATATTGTATTAATGCATAACACTTTAATATATGACTTACACAATCATAGAGTGGTTTCTCAGCCAGTGCATCAACAAGTGACTTGTCAGGTAAGATTACAACACCGCGGGAACACAGCACCGGTTCTGCGCCCTCCAAACCCGCCACTGTCACCCACAGCTGTATATAAAAATAGAACAATGTATATTAATACGTCTTAGACCTTTAACATATGTTGACTAAAAGCTAGCTGCGCCTGGTCTTTCAGTCTATGAGAAATATTGAGACATAATTGAAGGTGGAAAGAAAGTAACACATACGTGTATACATGGAGGTCCACCATACCTGCCCTACATTACTATGAATCAAGAATGTCATAAATAGGTTAGAATTCAGTATTAACAAACCCCTCCACGGCGCAGCATATCGATCGTAGTTACTGTTTCAATCTCCTCCGCGCCCTCAGCCAATATAACTAGAACTGTCTTGTCCATTTTCCCTGTTCGAGTGATATTAAATGCATAATTAGAAAGGACAGCACTAAATCTCCACAAAATTACACTTACATTTAAGTATATACATTTTAGTATTGCTTTGTTGCAATTGGGTTACACCCATGATAAAACCGATGATAGCATATAATTGAGTTAACTAAGATATTCATTGTTCACAAATTAGTATTGTTTTCTTACCTTTGCAACTGGTTACAACTTCAATAGCTTGAGGATTCGCTGTTGTAATAAAACCAACGTTTGCAAAACTTGGAGAAGACCGAGCCACCGCGCCGGCTACGCCGAAAATATTGATCGAACTCTAGTCAAAGAACAGTTTTACAGTTTATTGTACGTACGTAAAGGTATATGATATAGACTGGCATCATGACGATGTTTTGTGGTCTTTGACGAAAACTCGCCATCTGTCTTTCCCGAACAGAACTAATCTTATACCAAAAATATTTGGTAGAACTATACAAAATTAATATAGCATATACAAATGAATTGTTTTTAACTTAAAATCTATCCATTTTTTGTAAGACTATATGAGAATAATAACTAAAATATTTCAGTTCAGGTTTAAATTTGAGGTGTTTGGAGTAGCAAAGATTTTTATAAGATATAATGCCGCGTCTCCTGCTCCTATGTTTTCCAAACATTAGACAAAAACATCGAAACATTGGGGCGTGGCCGTATACATTTTTGTATTCATAGACAATGTTTTTTGTTTTCCGTGGTCGACGGAAAACAAAAACATTGTGTAGGCCACGCCCCAATGTTTGATGTTTTTGTCTAATGTTTGGAAGACAGAGGAGCAGGAGACGTGGCTTAAGTATGTTGGTAAAATACTCGTCTATACAAAAATTTTTTAGTAGTCTATATTATCTATGCCAACTGTCATTTATTCTTGTCTGTGGTACATATACAATATTGGCTTCCCCTCATCCTCCTTCCTTCGCATGATGTCTTTACTTGTGATGCCGTGATTCGAAATATATTAGTTATAATTTCTGTTTTAATTTAATTGGTGTTAAAATTGAATTACTCTAGTTTTTATGTGTTTAAATGTGCCTTGTTTGTATTGCTCTTTTGTTTTAAAGTAAGTGGTTTCGGTTTGTTAGGTTAGCAGTCATTATAACATTAACTTAATGTAATTTACTAGCAATATATTTGTTTGTGAAGCAATATTTTAGTTTAAGAACGTGAAGGTAAGACATACGTTTTGTTATAATATAATAATATATTAACAATAGCGCATTAAGGATCTGGGTTTAAATCAGCTGAACTGTTTATATCAGCCGCTAAAATTCTCACTATAAATACACGGGGGAAAATGCAATATTCTTTTGTCCCGTAAAATCTTTCGGTTATAATTTTAGTATACATCTAATATCCTGTTTAGTGATTTTTACGTTTGTTTATTTTTTAATTGGAATGCATTTTTATAGAATAGAAATATTAGGCCAACTTGTCAATCAAAGAGCGCGAAAGCGTGTCACAAGGCTTGTTATTGCCTGTTTGACATTGTGTTTTGCAGCAAATTGATTAGGCTAATATTTGAAACATACTGTAAGCAACATAAATATCACTGTTTGAGTTATATTAGATAATTCTAATTAAGAAGTAACTCCCAATTCAGAAACAACTTGAAAGAATATATAATACAGTATCAAAGTTTGGTTACAGCAAGCATCCTGTAACATTAATAAAGCTTATACAAATATAAATATGTATTTTAAAGAAATGTCAACTGATTTCTTTTACTACTAAATGGCCTGTTTAATTTCTTGATTACCTAAAGCTACAAAGTATTATACCTGATTTAAAAAAAGTTAGTACCAATTCATAATAGTGGACTACTGTGGTCTATGTCTTCGGCAGACATTACCAACATATTCTGTAACTTGTCTGCAACTTTTCTTTGTTTTTATATGACATTTAACTTTACTTTATAATTTAGTAATTCCTAAAATATTATTGTCAGTATAATGTGTTTATCTTGTGTCACAAGCAGAGGCGGCTCGTCCTAAAGAGTGCTGGTGCAGTGCACTCCCACGAAAATTACAGAACTTATATTACAGCAGCATAGATATAGGTAATATAATATACTATTGTATAGGCATAGTAGAATAGAATGAATGTAATGTAAGGATAGTATGTATCATGAAGAAATATAGATTACTTCTGTCATTTTCGTGGGAGTGCACTGCACCAGCGCTCTTTAGGACGAGTCGCCTCTGGTCACAAGTCAAGTAGACATTTTAATATCATATTTTGTAATAAGGTGTTATAAAAATGCATTACAGGGATGGACTCTAACATGATCTCCATGGGGCAGCTTCAGGGGGGTGTTTCTTCTACAAATTACATACAAAATTTCCAAGTCCCGATGTCCCACAACTTGGGAAGGAATATTCATTGTGCCCGTGAACATATACCCCAGAATATGATGAACACACGGATGCAGCCGGTTATGATGACATCGCATGATGACTTGCGGAATGCTCTACAGTTGATAATACCTCGTGATATTGAAGTAGTGCCTCTTCACCAAGACAGAGGACCACAACCCTCTCAAATGAATCAAATCTTCACTGATAGACGACCTTGGATGTCTCATAATCAAACAGATACCGATAATATTGTTATGCCGATGCCTTTCCAAATAAAAACTGAGCAAGTTGATGACTACTATGAAACCACACCAGATTCAACCAACATTACGCGTGAGTATTATATGCAATAATTATGTATTATAATTAATTTAGCCATTATGTTTATTCATTTGTTTCATTCTCAGATAACGAGCAATCACCCTTCATGCAAAACATGCAGATGGACAATACCCATTTCATGTATTATTCTCAAAACTCAGCCAACATGAATCAAATTAACAGCTCTGCAATGGAAATAGCTATGCGTCAACAACCGTTTATTCAAAACTTCCCTGTGCAGAATCATAACTCTCAAAATGTAAGAGTGGAAAGGGAACATGATAATAATACTCAACTTAATTTTAATGATAAAAGAGTCACAGTTAAAATTGAACAACACAATAACATAGTAAATAATACAAATAATCGAACATGTGAAGAAAAGAATGAAAATGATTCTTCTTGCGTAAACAAAATACAAGATGATGAGTCAGATGATACTGTACTCAAAGAATGTTTTAACAATATCAAAGGTGAATTTGTTTGTTACAAATGCAATGACAAGTTTGATTCTAAACGCTCGTTCAAGCAACACTTAAAGGCGTGTGTTGATAAGGAAGGCAAGTTTGGTTGCGTCCAATGCACATACAAATGCCATTCAGCTGCCATTTTAAAGATTCATGAACGGACCCACACTGGCGAGAAACCATTCTCTTGCAGATTTTGTGACTATAAATCTGGACAAAAAAATAATGTTGCTAAACACATGATGGTGCATATGAAGGAAAAGCCTTTCCATTGTCAGTTTTGTGACTACCGTTGTGCTCAAAAGAACAATTTGGTTGTTCATGAACGCACACACACCGGTTATAAGCCATTCGCATGCACATTCTGTGATTATAGAACCGTACAGAAACCAAACTTGGTGAAGCATTTGTATTTACATACAGATAAGAAACCTTTCAGTTGTGATATTTGTAACTATAGATGCGTTCAGAAGACCAACTTGACGAAGCATATGCGGAGACATATCCCTGCAAAGGCAACCACGGACGGTGAGAGTAAGCAATTGAAACAGTGCGATCACTGTAAGTACAAATGCATTCAGCAACTGAGTATGGATAAACACGTTCAGTTGAAACATGGCAAGCTGCTGATAGCCCAGAATCCCGACAATGCCCAAAATTTGAGTATGAAGCAACCAAACTAAATATACAATCGGTTCTTTAACTTAATTATTGGCATTGCATATGTGTGTTTTTATGTACAATTTGTGTTTTGTGGTATTATTGTCGCTTTCAATATTTATTTAAAATAATGTGATATTTTTAGGTTGTTAATTTTAATTTTTATTTCAATGAATTTGTGTGTTAGCTCTCTTATTAGTAATTTTATTGTGCATGTTATAATGAAGTCAATTAATTGTAAGTTATTTGATAAGTAGTAAGTAAACATCAATTTGTGCCAATCGCTATAAATGTATGAATGATTTTGTTTTTAACACACATTTATAACAGCAATAATTAAATAATTTTGACTGTAATAATATTTTTGATAACATGATTTTGCTGTGGGATTATTTTTGTATTCATAGATCTAAGTATAAGATTAATCTCTTGCTGTAATGTAGTGGCGGCTTTTAACGAACAATTGTGTTATATTTCACAGATTGAAACGAACATTTTACAAACTGAATACTCTGGAGATGTGTTGTATCATTAATATAATTAGTTGTTTCAGGCGTTACTTTGCGGAAATCCATATTAAAGGAAATTATTTAAAATTATTTTGCTTATAATTCCCGCTACAACATTCAATAACTTGTCTCGACGCGTTTCTTCACGTATCCTGATGATGCCACGTGAAGTGGCGAAACGCGTCGAGACAAGTTATTGAATGTTGTAGCGGGAATTATAAGCAAAATAATTTCCTTTTGTATCATTAAGTAAAGTAAAGTAAGTAAAATGAACCATTAAGGTGAAGTTTTGACTTCAGTCTTCAGTATTCGATCTGTGAAATGTTTTATACTTAATATTTAAGTATTGTTTGTTTAATAATTTTGCATTTTGTAGCCGATTAATCTAGGTTAAGCTTATATGCTAACATATTAATGTTAATTCTGTCTACTTATAATATAAAATTTTATTAAGTAATAGTTCCTCTGTGTTAGGTTAGTATTCCTAGTGACAGTGCAAAGCAATGTTGGTCTCTGACTTGTGCTTTTTTAAGTAACTGTTGCAATGTTTATGGGAGAGGTTTATTAGTCTAACACTTTTTATTGTAAGATATAAGTGTAGTATTAGTTAGTTTTTGAAGTTAACTTTGCATAGGGATGAGAATAACTAACAATTATGATTAATTTTAGCTTTCATGTATATGTCAGTTTGACAGTTTTCGCAGGTGATAATATCGATTTGTAAGCAATTAAACGATATTGTGAGGGCTGCTTTGTTCTCTATACGATAGCAATACTATGTGATCGTTATTAAAATCATGCTTTGGTTTAAGATTTTTATATGAGCAAGGGCCATAGTTCGGATAGGTTAGCTCTTGGTCGAAGGCAAGCTTCATTTGTATTAAAATATGTGGTTATTAAAAGCAATGTCTAGTTATAAGTATTCTGTTATATTTGACTTTTGCATCTGGCTGTGAGAATTTATTTAAATCAATTTCAGTTGAACGAAGTGCCTTATTACATTGCAACGTGCAGTTGGTATGACATTTTTTATGTACCCTTCTACCAGTGATGCCTGTGATGATGAGGTGTGGATTTTTTTATTATTTGGCAACTTCTTTATTATAGGATGTTCATGAATTACTTTTAATTTCGCTAAATGAGAATTTGTTTGAATATTGTCATTAAATTTTATAATCAATTGTCAAATAGATTATGTTCTGTAATTTACTAAATGTATTTTTTTTAATAAACTGTAACCTTTTATTTGTGTTTGTTTTTTAATGTGTTGGGTTTGAGATTGCTACTGTCCATGTAGTAGTTAACAGTGAGCATTCTGATGATTTGTATAGTGGTAATAAAATCATACGATCATAATCATTAGTAGTCTTGGTGGCATTTGTTTTTCCTTTTTTTTTGTATTCAGACGAAAATTTTAATAACATAATAAATCTAATAAACGCGGAACAAAATTACATAACTAAAAAGGTTAATGACACGAGACAAACATGAACTAGAAACGTCTTTATTTTAGATCTTTTTTGATTGTTAGGTTAAGTTTTTTTAGTCGCAATAAAAGTAGTTGAATCAACATCTCTATTTTGTGATTATGAGTGAATAAGCTGGGTAAATATACTTTATTGCAAACATGCGCATCAGTTCTTGAAGTTGATATAGTTCACAGCTCACTCCAGCTACTTGACTAGTCATAGCAGGCTTGTCAAAACTATCTTGATGGCAGATACTATACTATATACTAATATACTGGGATATATTTACGTGTCGTTATCACCTGATCTGCCCATAACAATAATTGAAGAATTATTTTTGCATTTGATTATACGTGAACGTTGTATCTCCCCGCACACCTTCGCTTCTGTTAATGCAGTGCGCGACCAACAGATGGCGATCGCTGCGACAGTATCACGTAAAATTTCAAACAACGCAGACAATAACAGCGTGGACAATTATACATATGATAAAAGTGACATCAGTGCTGACAGGTTAATTATTTTCACCCAGATGCACGTGTGAGCCCACACTTGTAGCCACGTGTCGCCGGTCATGATCGCTCTCAATCCATTGACGTATTTTCGTGCTATTGTATTAATTGGCGTATAAATAAGGCGTTTATCATTCTAATATTAGTGCCACATCGTGAGTCGTTATTAATGTAATGATATACAAAATTAATTATTATCATAATCGGCATTCTAAATTGGGCCGTGTGACGAAAACTATAAAAAAGACGTGTGACGAATTAGAGCTAAAACATTAGCCACAACCGTGACCGGATAATAATTTGATATAATTTTTTTAGAATTTTATTTATAAAAGGCATTAAATGTGTGTATGAAAAAGAAACTTTCACAAAATAAATATAATAATAGTAATAATATATTTTATTAATAATTACTTGATATAGAATTATAACCTTATCTTTGAGCTGTCAAAGTGACATTTAAAATAATTCCTCATAACACTTTTTTTTTTGTCTCGTTTATTTTAATGACGAATTATGAATTCTACAATTCTAGTTTTAAAAATCACTGACACATTTGTTATTTATTTCTTTTATTTTTTCTAGATTACATATTTAAATAATAAAATAATTAATGAAAAAATAACCGTTAATAATTGCCTTATAAAAAGATATGATTATTTGAAATGGATGTAAACGTCCCCTCACACCAAATGTCCCGAGACTAATTTGATTCTTATTTATATTTTCGTAAGGGATAAAAGGGGTTGTGGCTGACAATGATATTATAGGGTTATAGCCGATACACTTTTTAATATCATGCAGATAATATTTGTGACCGACAATTAAGGATCACATAAATCAATAAAATGGTATGCGTATGATCAAGCGTTCGATCTTGTAATTTTTTTGTACGGCTACTATGTCATCATTCTTTGTACCTATGCGTATAGAATGATTACACGACTCCATAGAAAACTACAATTTCTTGTTATTCATTTGTTGGCATTAATATCAAGTATTGGACTTATAGACGTTTATTTGGCCCGCAAAAATTGCGTTTAAAATTAAACCTTATTGTTACGTATTAAGATGGATATTATATTCATTTGATTTAATTGTATGTGACATTTTCGTGTGTAGACCTCAACCAATGACAGAGCGGGGTGTGGTTCATTTGAAAATTTGAATGTTTTTTCCTCGCGCCTATTCAACTTCTTGGATCTTCGTTTTCTTTTTTAGTGAGTGAAACAGTAAGCTAAGAAATGCCTGGACGATGAGCTAGTACTCTTAATAGTGTTATATCTATAATTTAAGAAAAAGTTTAAAAAACATATAAGAATAGATTATTAATCATATAGTATTCAATAAATAAATCGGTTGATTAACATCATTAGAGTAATTGACATAAAAGATGTACAGTAAGAGTTTATAAAAATTACTAATAAAAGTTTTATAAAATTAAACAAGTGAATAAAAATAAAATATTTAATCTTATAAGTATTGCATTCGCCGCTACTCCAGATTTTCGCAGACTCACACACGCACATGCCACGTCACCAGTGCAACTAACACAAGCAGACGGGTCACCCTCTTTTTCGTCCAGAAACCGCCCCTTTCTGAAGACCACTCCCTGTTTTAAGTCAGTTGTATTTCAAATCTTCGACGTAGCACACGCATGTCACTACCCCAACACAGTTACGTCACATCACACAACAACACTTTTATGCCATGGGAATAAATAGTTTTTTCTAATAATTCCAAAGTATAATGTACCCTAACGAATTATCAAAGAACCAAGGACCATTGAAACTCAACCAATACGTCGCGCAAAAAACATTTGAAAATAACATTATGCTGAAAACTATCCAAAACTTGTGCTATAACAAGAATACTGTGCATCCTTTAAACATGACTTCGCCGTTTCTTGTTGACAATATTTTACAACAACAAAAAGCGGGCTCGTTTCACAGCCAGTATTTGAACCAGCACCTGGAGTCATATGTGCTGAACAGGAGATACCAAGGACACACCTCACGGGAGAACACTCCCGAGAACGACGAAGCCAAGTCACACGAAAATGACTTCGAAGAAAACAACAAATTCTCCAATGCCAATACCAAGATCGAAAATGACGAAGACTCGAAGCACAGCAGAGATGACGACGAACCGACAAACTACAGCACTCTAAAGCCAGAATATTATCGTAACGACTACTTCAACAAATTCGAAGCGCCGGAAGAGAATCGAGTTGAAAAGGAAGTTTTAAACATACCGGTCATCAGCCGCAATTGCCAGAATTGCGGAGACTTGGACTGCTCCCCGTTCGCATGCAAGAAGTCAGGGATACGACGCCTCGAGGAACTTGAGAAGAGGTTTAATCTACAGAAGTACAACGAGAACTCTGGAGACGAGGCCGGGGACGACAGGAAATATAATACAGACGACATTGTCCGTGGTTGCGAGAATTTCTCTCCACCAGACTCGGGAAAACCTAAACCACTGTTGAAATTCAGTGTTAGTGCGATATTAGGCGACAAAGAAGAGAGAATTGAAAAACATGCCGCGGTTACTGGTAAGTGGCGATTTGACGCGAATTTGTACGTTTATTAGGTTTGGTGTCCGTTGGTCCGATAGCGTCCGACGTCCTATGACTGAGATTAATTGGTCTAAAACAGAAAATCTGATCTTGACTGTGTACTGATCGACGCGAGCCTCGGAAGCGGCTTTAGACGTTTCTACTGTAGCATAGTCTTGCGCTTCTGAGTGGAGGCACTTTTTGTGGTCAACACAAAGCGAGACCTACCATTTGGAACCCTAAACCTTACCTAATTGTTAACTAGCAGCAGTATTTTAGTACATTGTCGACTTTTAAGGATGTTGCAACATGAACAAGACTACGCGGATAGGTACATATCCATAATTTTGGCATTAATTGTCAGAAATATTAGGTTGGGTGTTATTGTTTTAAGAACAAAATGTGTTATTGCCGTCGCGGCAGCGAATTGTCAATTTATATTTTACGGTAGTTTTAGCTACAATCGGGTAGTGTCATAATTGCATCACAATCGGTTCAGTTGTTCTTGTTATTTTTGGAAATTTGTAAATGACACTAATATATATGAAAAAATATATTGGATCAGTTTCTTTTGTTTATTATAAAAAATATTAACATATTACGCAATTTAAATCGAACTGTAAAGAATACAAAAAGCGATAGATAGGTACCTATATTAAACAAACCCTAACAGAGCTTTTGCGAGACAGCTACCTGTTATATGTTTCGAGCACTAAATGTCAAATTGTAATTGATAGATATTCCGATGCACCAATTCAGATGTTGCACATAGAATACCAACATATTATATACGTGTGTTTGTTTATTTGCGATATACAGATAAAACATTTTTTGATAAACTGAAAAGTTAAAGGGAGGGACACATTTTATAAGATATTAATAGAAATTAAAAGTGAGGGGAATTTACCTATAGAGTCGATGTAAAAGTCAATTTAGAAGTTAAGTAGTAATTATATCGAGGATCGCATTGGTGGGGAGAAACGCCAATCAAATGCACGCGGACCCCTAATACTTACGCTGGCTTGAGCTGAGAGCTTATCTACTATTCAAAAATCCTCTCAATACTTCCTAAAACAACTGAAAGGTGAAAATGTTTTTAAAATAAACGTACACATAAAAATAAACCATAGTAATTGAAATGAACCTGTAATTTCTCACAATCTATTTTTTACTAAAATCATTGTAAATATTCCCGTTTTTTTTTAAATGCAGAATAAATTGAAAACATTTTTAAAATAACAAATAGTTTTGTAGCTGTTGGAAAATTTCGTTATTAATATTTTTCTTTTTGTGCGTGTAAAAACAATAATGTTAAAACGAGTTATTTTAATAATTTAAAAAAACATTGATATTGAAAAAAAAATCTCATTTACTACAATACCGAACTTTATTGTCATAAATAGTTTTTAGTTTGTTTAAAAACGTGATTCTGTTTTGTTTTTCTATTGATGGGCGTATCGGTCGATTTACATATAGTGAGGTGAGCTCCTGGTCTATGAGTTTGCTTCACGCTGGCAGGCAAATTCATCGGTTGTCAGGCACGTTCTCTCAAATTTAACTCTCGCTATAAATGTTCCCGTAGGTGTGTATTTATTTACAATGGACGTTTGAACGCCATATTAGTAAAATAATTGAATCATCAAAATCAAACTGTCAAAATATCTGAAATAAATCCACTTTGAGTTGGAATAATTAAAATACGTTCGTTGTATTATAGTTTAGTGCTGTCGACCATTTTGCGGATACAAAAATAAATATCAATCACAGAGACGTTATTCTGAACACAATAAAAATAATTATAGCAAAACGAAAATAAAGAAGTTATTACGTCGTATTAATAGAAATATCAGAACACCAATAAACCCGACGTCCGACGAAAACCTTCAGAAAAAGGACATATTAATTTTTGCTTCTCGACCCCCCAATATTGCTTTCTTTGTTTCGCTTATATTGTTCTGTATATTTCTCTCGCTCTTTCCTCACTTCTCTAAGTGTCTTAGCAGATGGCGTCACTTTTATTGAAAAACTCGCGCCGTGCCGCCTTATGGTGCTTTTAGTAAATTAAGCTGTACCTATTATAACGTTATACAATTCCATGCTATTATTGGATTTCTTCTCATTCATTCTGTAATAAAATAACGCAGTTCCAATTCACTGAAATAACATTTTTATTACTATAAGAAGAATCTAATAGTGAACAAAAGCAACTTTTTAAAAGTCAATATTTATTCAAAGAAAAAGTATTCGCGTCGGGAACAAAATATAAAATTATGTATACGACGGCGAACCTTCCATATTAACATGTCATTCGGCGGCCATATTGCAGAATTATTCAAATAAGAAGCGCGCGCGTTTTATTATGGTTAGACATAAGATTTGGAGAAATTGACGGTTTTATATTGCGATCGTAAAGTTAGCTCGAATCTTTGAATCATGATCGTCGCTTAAATTCTCATCAACCATTTTAGAATCCATTGCCTTCTCAAACTGTATTAAATTCCAATTGATTAAAGAATTTCTATGTGATAAACCGTAAATAGGCCCTCGTTGTCCATTTTCCGAGTATTTCCCCTACCCGCTTGTATGAACAGTAACGCAGAACATTCGCGTCCCGAATGGAAATGATCCAATCTACGCCACGCTGCTCTGAATTAACGAGAATGTGACTGAATTTTCAAACATAGGGCTCCCATCCGACACTCGGGTCTTTATGGCAAATCTATAGACACCGGATACGTTATATTATTGCAAGCGCTACTTTTGTCCGAAATAACTTAAGAATTGCTGCACCGATTACGATGTCGAAAAAGTTAAGCTAAAACCTTGATTGTTAATGGGGTGTTAAATTTTGTATTGTTTCAAATTTGTTTCATTATAGAAATGTGTCGATGGCCGCTCCGATAGCTATGTTTCGTTTTGGTGGCGAAGCGATGGAGGTACATCTACCGCCAATGGTCCGTGCGTGCGTCGCTATATGTAAATATCCGCAGCAGGTAAATAAACCTATTGAAAATGGACAATTTTGCGGTTTTCACTCTGAACATTGAATGTTTTTGGCATATTAGGTTTCGTTGACGGTTATTAATTATAGCAATTCAGGTAAAATATTTATTAGCAAAAAGTCGCAAGTTACATTCGCAGTAAAAAGAGGATAAATTATTACGGCACCAAAATATCTTATTTCGAAAATGGAACCCTCCGAGCAATTGGAACCAATCATTTTGTCACTGACCGGCGACAATACGCCGCCAAAATTGCGCGAACACTCGCGCCACCAATAAACCTGGCACTCAATTATTTTATATTTTTGGGACCGAAAATTGAGTAAACCACGCTCGGGGTGTTATTGGATTGTTGCCTAGTGATTTTTTTTCCTTGGGACATTATTATGGGGTTATCTTAAACGAATGGAGACACTGAAAAATATTTGCTCTTTTTTTGTGTCTATAATCCTGGCACGATTAAAATCAAAAGTAGGGCACTAGATCTAGATATTAATAAATTATCTTAGAATCCTAATTTTGAAATGCGCTAATTGACTGCCAATCATTAATACACCGCTGAACCGATTTGGGTGCTGTATACGGGTAGAGTACATCCCCACATACATAGAGCATATATATACTCCTATGATCTGGGTTAACTGATGACGGATCATTTATGACTAGACGAATCATAAGAGAGATCTTTTATTGAATATATTCTCCTACTAATATTATAAATGTGAATGTGAGTTTGTTTGTTACGTTTTCACGCAACAACTACTTAATCGATCATCATGGAACTTTGTACACATATTTTTGGAGGTACTACAAGTTACATAGGATACTTTTTATTTTAAAAAACAAATTATTTTTTACTATAGTTTCCAATTGACTATAATTAGTATGATCTCTGATACTTATTTAATGACTTAAATGCGAGCGAAGCCACGGATAAAAGCTAGTATTAAAATAATAAATATGTTCGCGTCATTTTCGTAAAGTACTAATTTGAATTCGGAAAACGCGCAATCGGTGAGCCCTTTTATAATTCTTTCATTGTTGATGAAAATTCTGAAATACAATTAGTTTAATGTGCTATGAAATAGATAAACGAGCAGTGTTTGATCTGATACTAGTCTGGTTCGCTTGGAATCAACACTTTTTCTCATAAAAATAAAGTAATTGTTTAAATTGTATTTATTCTTTTGTTTGTTAAGTTGAAACAATATCAAACTTTTAAAATATAATATAATTAAATGCCTTTAAATTTAAATTTAAAGGTTTTACTGTATTCATTTATTAATACATATTAATGCAATTTATAAAAAAAAACAAAGGAATAGAAACAAAAAACAAAACTAAACACAAAACTGAAAATAGGAATTAAACGCTAAAGTAAGTGTAAATAATTTTATGTCTACTAAATTAGAATATTGGTTTTTATTATATTTTTTTGTTCGCGCTTTAATTTTATGCGACAATACCACGGTGGTTGTAGAGCTTTATTAAGAGTTAAACTCAATAGTACCTACTTATAAAAATAAGTTGAATTATAACTATTTGGGAATAACTTACATCACCACAAGATTGTAGAAAGTACTGAGATGTTCGAATTTGTGAATAGATCTTAATTTTAGTATAATTCACTCTAAACGTAATCGCAATGTCATATCAAAACCGCGGTGCATTTTATAACCATTTTTTGTATACAAAAAGTTTTAAACACAACGATTAATTCAACTTATTGCCGTTGAAAAGAGCGAATTTGTTTTTTTCCCTTTCATTCAAATATTTTATTATACTATTGTACTCGTAAGCCGCAAACAAATATTTATCGTTCGTGAAGATGATCCAAAAAAGTTATTGCTAATCTCTTACATAATTGAAATTGCCTATTTCTGCGATTCTTTTGTGCGATTGATCCGTTTTATATGATTGTTGTTTAAAGTATTTCTAAGACTATATTGTCCGACTTTTATTGCCTTTTATTAATAAAAATGGTTGGTAGACTGTGTAATACCCGTAAAGTGAATTGATCGGGTTTTAAATTACTCGGGTTTAACGAGGACTATATCTTACAGCAGAGGCGACTGTTATACGCAGATAGCAATTGTTTTTCTTTTAAGGACCACACTCTAACTTGACATCAAACGGAGTATGGTCATATGCAAGAATACTATAAAAACAATAACATGAAATACTCTTTGAAGTACCAGTTCAAACGAACGAACGGGTGGGTTTATAGTAA
Source organism: Tineola bisselliella (assembly GCA_028551675.1). Taxonomy (NCBI): domain Eukaryota; kingdom Metazoa; phylum Arthropoda; class Insecta; order Lepidoptera; family Tineidae; genus Tineola; species Tineola bisselliella. The sequence continues at coordinate 167,845 of JAPWLS010001082.1, forward strand.
AGGCGAGATATCTGAACTTTAGCAATAGACGATAGGATTAACATATAATATTTCTAACAATCAAAACCGCCCGCATACCATCTCAAAGTATTGAAACCATGGATTTATCTCGAAACTGGGATACAAGATTATTCACGGCATGATTTATTTATACTTGCAGTAATCGTGATTGATTTTTATTGCTCTTAAATACAAAATATTGTAAAAGAAAAAACTTAATATATTCAGAGATATTTTCCCAGTTAACCTTTTGAATAGATAAGAAATAATAATATAAAAAAAATTAAATAAATACATATAAATAATAATTAAAAAGATTCTATGCGATTTTCTATAGCGTTTATTTTGATTAATTAAACTCGATACTTTTGCAGCCGCCGCGATAACTGCGAGAGTGTGGTTCTGTGACTCCATACTCCAGTATGATGTACACACCCTACTCAACCCTCTATAGCAGTGAGCCTATTCTTAAAGCCACCCCGGGCTCTGTCAGGAACAGACTGCTCACCTAATATATCGCCTTTGTAATATCATTTATCAAATGACTGTGTACACTCTTGTTTTTGACTCATGCGTATTTAACTTATTTCGATTAACCAAATTTGAATATCGAATTTTATAATACACATTACTAATGTAAGCAACATAATTTCGATAATTAATATCACAATTAAAAAATACACTCGCTGTATCGGATTTTAAGTCGCTTCAATTCGAACGTGAAGTTGTAAATGTCTATGTTAGCGAGAATAGCGCTGTTGTCGTTAGAAGTTAGTCCACTCAGCTCTCTCGTAGTGGAAAATTTTTACTATAACTAGCTATAACAATTTCTAGCAAAAACATAACGACAGCATGTTGCATATATACATTTTTATCAGGTTCTTAAGATACCTAATAAATATTTTAGGTTTATCTATACTTAGCAATAATACAATGTTGCTCTAATCTCAGGAATTAATGAACTGATTTTTTAAAAAGAATTCTAGCTCGCTTATAAATGAAGGTTATTTGAGTTAGTGGAGTGGGTTTTTTCCCACATTTAAACGTATACACAAAAGTTGACATTTCTAATATAATAAAATTTAGTTATATGAATTATTTGCATGCCATATACATTATGTAAAATATGTGATAATACCAACATTATTTTAAAATCATATTTCTGGCAAATAAATGAATTGAATTGAAAACACCTTTACCTGTAAACGAACGATGTTTTTCTAATAAAAGGACTATAATTTATTAAGAAATTCGTTTTTGTATTGTTTCATATTTATGCTGTACATAAAACAATGCATATCTTATAAATACCTATAAGTAATTGTTTAGGGGTAATAATAATAATAATAAATACTTTATTGCTTTAAAAACATAATAATAATAATGCTGACACAAATTAATTCATGGGAAACAGATTTAGAACAATTGGCGATCTTATCACTAAAAGTAATTTCTTCCAGATAACCAATTGTCATAGAAGCAGTAATAGTATTGGGCAATGTAATTTAGATAAATAAAATACATAAATACAAGTATACTATAAGTAAGGGTAAAAGAATAATGTACCTAATAAATAGATACACAATGCAAATAACAGACGCATTAGAATATGAAGTCTAATAAACGTGTGTTATTTTATATTTATATTTTTGTCTTAAGGCGAGGATGAATGTACTTTTTTTAAACACCTTATAAAACCTTTAAATCTTATTGGGGTATATTGAAAAATTGTTATAATGAGATAAAAATACATATTAATTTTTAAAAAACTATAACATGTCTTGGAAGTAGCCGGGATAATTTGGTCAGAGCACATTCGTCTCCTCAAGCCGGCATAGTGGAGTCGACTGTTGCGCGCGGACATCTGTCTGTTGTAACAGTTGCCTGTGCTCATGAACCGCACTCTAGGTTAACATCAGGCGGAGTGTCGTCATAAGCTGGGTTATCAATAAAAAAAAAACATGATCTATAAACATAACATACGTCAATCAATTTCAATCAACTATTTTCACATGAAACATAGGTATTTAAGTCTTATTAATTATAATATTAAATCGAAATCAATTGTTCGATTGCTTCCACTGAAATGCAAATTGTGGTTTCTACTCCGGGAGCATTATTATTTAAGAAAACACCTCAAGGGTGCGTTTAAGGGGTATTAGACGCGTAAGCCTGGAAAACACCCTTGCGTTTAAACGAGGGTGTTTGCTCCCGAATTCATGATAATTGTAATTACGATCAATTTAAATATGCGTCGTTTAATTAATACTAATTTCGATAAATGATTTTTGAATGAAAAATAGTTCAATTTGATACAACTTTTGTTTTTATTTCTTTGTTTATCAGATTCATATAGAAATCACCATATACTGAGCGCGCCATGGCCAATAGCGAAGCCCATCGCCAGCAGACCGCTGCCTCTGCAACATCAGCACTTGCAGCATCTCCTTGCACATTGCCCGCATCCGTACTTAGCAGGTAAGCGTAAATCTCATATAAAAAGTAATCTTAAACCGCATAAAAAAGGACCTACAGGAAAGCGCAACCGCATCAATTGTTGACACGGGAATAAAATGTTGCAATAAAAAAAACTAAAAAAAGCAATAGCATTAATGGCAATGTGTAATAACAACAAGACAAAGAGCGTAACGCCCAATTTCATACATAAATACACGGACAAAAGTATCTATTCTTTGTATAGTTAATCCCAAACACAAACATTGGGTGGTAACAATGTTTTTAATAGTTTTTAATATTGTACAGGGGCTTATAGTTTTCGTATATATATAGGGTGCTGTTAATATTGATAAATAGGTATAATAATTGTTGAAATGTAACAGTGTCAGATGTAGATTCCCAACGAGGGCCCTACCATGCCCTGTGGGGGATGTTGAACTAGTCCAGAAATGTGAGCGTGTCTCGAAACTAGTCAAAATGAATGTGCGGTTTCATGTGCAACTTGATATCTTAACTGTTGTAATTACTTTGTCTAGTAAGAGGGCGGTGGTCCAGTAAATGTTGGGAACCTCTGGTCTAATATTTTCATTTTATTTGCAGTGAGGCCGTCACAATCACACACACAAGTGTTTCCATTGCCTGGCGGCTTTCCATGGGCTCATAGTTCCAGAGGTATGTAGGATCAATGTATTTGTTTGTGTGTGTTGGAGAATTTTATAATAAGTAGAATTTGTCAGGCAAACCTCGGCGCGGTATGATGAGACGGGCCGTCTTCTCCGACTTGCAGCGGAAAGGACTCGAGAAGAGGTTTCAAGTGCAAAAATACATATCAAAACCAGACAGGAAAAAACTCGCTGAAAAACTTGGCCTTAAAGACAGCCAGGTGAGTTTAAATACCAACCTAATTGACATAAAAAGTTATTGTATTTACTATTATATTTAAAAGTAGGCTTGTTAAAACGATCAACACAAAATATGGGTATTAAAATAAACCAAAATATTAAACGTGTACATCAAAACTGTACTGGAAAACCTAAAATATACGTTTCGTTCACAAATTTATTTAATACGGAGGTACATGAAGGTCGAAACGTAAACGAAGCAGTCAGCGTTAAACGTACTTACTGAGTGACTCCACGGGCTCGATACAGTGTTCATTATATACCACAAAAGAAGGACAATCTACAATAATATTTATTTATGAATATATCTTATATAAAAGTCTATTTCTATTAGAATAATTGAAGTAGTAAGTAGGTTCTAGGATTATACTAGGTTTTATTACAGGTTATTGCATATTACTTTCGAAAAAACCTACGATAATATTACAAACCTAAATAAACGACTTTCTATCGCGTTTATTTTGTTTATTTTAATATTATATAATATAATATAATATAATATAATTATATTATATTATATTATATTATATTATATTATATTATATTATATTATATTATATTATATTATATTATATTATATTATATTATATTATATTATATTATATTATATTATATTATATTGATGTATGTGATAGAGTCCTAAATTCCATATTATTGTTGAAATTATGGCGACAGTAACAGGGGTGTAACAAAAAATTGTTTCCTTTACAAAATAATAGAGGGGAGTGGCTGTCAGTTGCAGGCTTCGAAATTCGAGTTAAGGGAGCGTTCCTATACCCGCCCTTAATGTAAACCCGCGTAATTTGCATTAATTGCCAAACATCTCAACTTTTAAAATTGAATACCAAACAGCCACTTTATTAATTGTATTACTTTGAGATTTATGATTATAATTATATATAATATGCCAATAAAACAATTGTACGTACATATGTATACATATATATCTACTTTTTTTTATTAACAATAAAAATATATAATACATTTCATTCACAAAAATATATTAAACGATTTTATACATATAAAGTTATCAATAGAAATACTTATATTCAATCAAAATCGAAATCATATTTGTTTATATAGTATTTTATTCTTACAAGAATAGACCGTCTAACATAAGAGAAATCACAAAGTCAAAACAAATGATTATATGTGTATTGGAACCCCTCTTTAAATAACAGAGAAATCACCCCTCTAACCATTTAATACGATAAACGCTTTCAATTATCCTGCAACGGCGATACAAAACTTTTCAAATAAACTATCCATTGATTGTTGCGGAGCGATTTAATCGAATATGCTTTGTGTTGAGCGAGCAATGAACACATTGTTGCTTTCACACAATTTTGGTTCGTCAACGCCTGCAATTTAGAACGATTTTGTATTGATTACGTATTGAATACGATTATTCTCGACTTGGAAGTCAATTAAAATGTTTCGTTAAATAGGTAGTAGATAAACAATAAAACAAGTTATTTTAGCAATTATTTCAGTTAAGATAATTGATCTTTATATTTGTAGATAACTCGTGTCGCATCCTAATAAGCCTGTCAACCACAATGGCTCTATATAAATGCTGAAAGTTACGTAACCCCAGAAATGTTTCTAATATATTTTTCAGCGAACATAAAACGATATGAAAACCATACAAACCCGCCATTCACAGAAACCTAATAATCATTCTGAGAACTCAATAAACCGACATAACGGAAAAATAAAAAGCAAAATGCTCGATATAATCCATAAATATAATGTTTAGTTTGCTTCATAAGATAATATTAGCAGTCTATTCGCTCCTTCGCCGCTACGTTTGCGGCCGTATACTTATTGGTTAGAAAGAGACGTCCGTATTGTTACTGTTACGTCTTGTAAGGCCGTTTGTGCGGTGCCGTCTATTGGACGATATGTATCGAGTAAAACTGTAGCTCCGATTCTATTGGACACAAACTTTTGTATTTTTTCGTTTTCTAACCCCCAAATTGGTTGTGAAATTGTATTTTTTTACGATAACCGGCCCTTTACGGCGTAATTGAACACAGAGTCTAATATTTGATCTTTTATAGCGGATTGTTTCAACATTGTTCACTCATAGGGTACAGTTGCATTTAATACTTATTATTTTGATATAAATAATGTTTCATGGGATAATTGACTAACTTTGACCTGTCTGTAGATCTCCATTGTGTCTTTCATCCAAGTTCTTGTTCTACATCTTAAATTTTGTTTCATACCTAAAATTATTCGTGATTACTTTACTAGGTGCTTCAGAACAAACATAGTACCTGATCACAAGTCCTAAGGTAACCAATACTATAAGTATGAGTTTTAGTTTCTAGCAAGAATAGTGTATTTTAATTAAATATATGATAGTTTCAGGCTTTAACTGTAATTATTGTATAAAGAAATGATAATGATGATGATTAAATGATAATCTTGTTATTGATTAAGCGCATACTTAGCGTATTAGGTACCTCAGGGCTTATAATTAGGGGGCCTACTCAGGCGCACCAACTTCGGACAAAAATACGGGTTTACTACTCTAGTTTAGTAATCTTTCACGAAATTACGGATTTGACAGTGACTTCAGGACGGATAGACTACTCAGGGCTAATTTTACAGAACTTTTTAGAGGCTCATCACGGAACTTTAGATATGCCTGAGTAGACCCCCTGGTACTATTTTTTTAAATTATGTAAAAAACAAAGAAATGAATAAATCAAGCTCCAGAACATACTTCAACTATGTATTTCAGGTTTTGAATTTGTGGTAAAATTGTTATTAAATTATTTTGTTCCATAATGTATTTTCTTATTTGTTAATCTCTTTCAGTTTCTTCCACTACTAACCAGTAGGTACCAGGTACATCGTACATCGTTATATGAGCCCTATCCATGAATTTAGTTGTGAAGTTATTTAGTATTGAATAATAATAAATTAATTATCGTCTATCTCAAATTAATTATACCTTAAAATGCCACTTAAAGAAAGAAATTGTGTTTTTTTATATTTTTGATTTTTTTTTTACGAATAAATCTGAATATTTTCAATTTAAACTGAATTATAATGTTTTCTTAATATAATATATATGTATAAAAAAAACTCGTAAATTAAAATTTAAAAAAATTAAAGATTTATTCCATACGGATCAATAACATAGTAGACAATAAAAATAAATTAAAAAATATTCATAGAACTTTTCATAGAACGAATTTTTCTTTCATAGGATTACTTTAAACCTGAGAAAGATCATGAAATTCAATATACCTACTTACATAATATCTATCTATATGAATGGCAGCGCATTCCCCTGACGGCACTTAACCCCCATATGGCCTCAATCCGTTTTCACGCTCTGCCTAACCCTCCCGAGACGGCATCGTTAAATAAATTTTGACTTCCAACTTATGCCAACGTCCGTTGTGACAGATCTACGCGTCTATTAGATACACTTTATTATTTAATATAAAACAAAAAAACATCTATTATAATTATCAGTAGGAAAACAAATGAAAACCCAAGTCTGTGTTCTTATCCTTTGAAGTTTATTATATTAGTATTATATTAAAAGAGTATTTACGAATTTAACTTTGTTATAATAAAGATTATTCTAGAGGAATGAAAGTAGCTTAATAAATTATCTAAATACAAAAATCGTATCTATTATTTTTTTACTTCTATAAAAATCTTTGCGACCAGCGTGCGGCGCCAAACAATTATTTAACGTCAAACGCAAGCAGCGCACCCAAGAAACTGGAACGGCGGAATACATAGATGCGTATCATTATTCAAATAATATTTGGTCTTCTACCTATGAGCCATAAATTGTATTGTCTTTCTAAATAAATTTATATGATTAATTACAAACCTATTTATTGAATAATTATTTGAGTAGTTGTATTAAATATTACATAGATTAATTCGCGAGGAAACTATTTACAGCGGAATCTCGCATAACGAGCAAAATACATTGTAAAACAATAGCTCGTTTAACGAACGACGCGGATAGGGAATCCCCGAATTGTGCGATAGAACTTCCCGTGCAATTGCTACATCAGTGTGTGTTTAAAACTCTGCGTTAGCTAATTAAGATTGTTTCGCATTACGAGTAAGACTCTGGAACGAATTATGCTCGTTATGCGAGGGTCGATTGTACTTCTTTTTTTTTTAATTTTAAAACAAAATTTTGGACTCTGAATAAATTTTATGTAATATATTAGGTACTGAATTTTATAAATTTGTCCGAATAAAACTAAAAATACCATTTCGTATTATAATTCAAGTATGTATATTGTATAGTATATATAAACAGCTCTACAGTTTTATTGTTCAGCGAGGACAATGGATTAGGTCTGTTCTATTCGGCGTCTATCGCACCCATTCTTATGATAATCATTATTATCGGGAGCCCATCGTTCGGTTAAACAATTAAATTGTTCTTATTATCGTTTAAATTAACTACCAATAATAATAGATTCGACGAGTACTTTTACATACATACATATATATATATACAAAGCTATTATTAGTTATATAACTAAGTATATGCCATGAACACATTTTCTCTCCCCTTAGAGAACTGCGAACATCAGAGACTATCACGATCTAGATAAAAAGTTTTAGCGAATTAATTAATTCCTTGAACAATGTACGCAGATAAGAGACTAAAGTGGGTACCGACTGCGAATACTTGCTATAGATACACACTACAAATTCTTATTAATATGTATACGAAAAACTAATCAATTGTTCGATTACTACTCGATAAGTTCCAATGTATATGCAAATTATGATTTTATAATTGCTTACTGGACTTTGGCAGAATTGTCTTCATTAGACATCTAAGGTCATTAATAAAAGAAGAAGTAAGAAACGTTCCACTACGTCAGAACTTCACAAAAAAAGTAACTAAAAAGTAAAAGTAAGTTATACTAAAAAGTGACAAAATAGGTAAAATTTGTTAAATCTTGTTTGCGATGGACTTATGTTCCTAATGCGAGACTGGGGGGCTACTCAGGCATATCTGAAGTTTCGTGGTACGGCCGTCACCTCTGTAGCTTACGTGAATTTTGACTCATAAGCCCGTAAAATAAGCATTGAGTGGCTGTCAAATCTGTAATTTCGTGAAAGATTGCGTGTCCGTAAGTGTTCGTAAGGAAACGTCCGTATTTATTATACGTCTTTTGTATAATACAATTGATAAAGAAATATGGATAGCTCTATTAAAACGTTGATTAAATTAACTATGTATTTTAATTTGAAAAAAATATAATTTTATATAGAGTACTTTTATAATTGTAAAGTAAAATAGATACCCCATATATTGTTCCTAGCAGTAGAATTTTATGTAGATTTTTTTTGGAGAAATTACAAATTAATAATCAATAAAAGGTTTTTAAATTAATAAATATTTCTATTAAAATAATTCCTCTATAATACAGTTTGGACGCTTTATTATATTTGTATTCTCAAAAAAACAAAAGCAAATATATACATATTACAAAACTCTAAATAAATAGGTATATATATTTAATTTGAAAAAAAGAGATTTATTTATTTAAATGAATACGTTTCGTTTATTCAAATGTATGGAATTTTGAATCGAGTTGTTAACTCTACCCCTTTCCTAAAGGACAGTCGGTTACAAACTATATAGAGTAGGTATTATGTAGAGAATATGGGAAAACTACGAATTCGTGATTGGATACATTTGAATTTCGACCGATGATTTTTATTACATCGAGACAATTGGTGGTTTCACAATAGTATAACTTGATTCGACTAATTTAAAATACGTTATGTAATTTACTATTGCGTTTCGAAAGTTATACAGCTATCGTGGTCACGGCAAAACGACGACTGAAACGAATTAGTTTTATAAATCACTAATTGTATTATTATAGTATGCGACTCTAAATATTTTTGTACAAAACCAATTCTCGGATGTGGATTGTTCGAAATTTCAAATATATTCATATTTGGAATGAATATTCAAACGGCCGCCTGTTTACATTCACGGCGTTCCAATTTCGAATATTTGCATTTATTTATTTTTGAATTTGGAACGCGGTTTGTTCGTATTTCATGATTGACAGGATTGTTGACTTTTATATTTTGCATGCACCTTAGCTATTTGCTTTAATGTTATAGTAACTATTAATATAATGCATTCTTAAACGAAGGGGAGCTAAACGTTTTGAATTAAAACACCAATTGGTCTTAACCGCCGCGACAGGAATATGTTTGTTCAATAAAACGTTTAAAACACAATCACTGTAACACATATGTAAATAAAAAAAACTATATCTGAGCTCTAATTCCAAATTTAAATATTTCTCAAATTGTCTATAGCAAGTTTTCAGATGGATTTCATTTATATCCTAGTGTTTGATTTTTTGATATAAAAACAATAAATAATAATAATAGTTGTTTTGTGTTGATTTCGCTTTATATAATAATAGTATCATAATTCCCAACAAAACGTTTCTATCCCTTCGTTCCTAAATTACAAAATCTCACCCCCGCACTATGTTTAGTCACGGTATATCTCTGTATTTGAAATAAATTGTAATAAAACGGAATATGTCAAAAAGTAATTAATTTGAAGACGCACACGACCCCTAATCCGATTAGTGACGTGATGAATTTCTTCTTTATGTACGATATCGATGTTATTTTTATTAATTAAAAATTTATTTACTTAGAGTTAAGCTTATTTAGAACAATTAGTACTAAAAGTGATTACTTCCTGACACTCAAATTATCATGAAAAACACTGTGTGATATGAAGATGATACAATTTACGTTTATGTATAATATTATACAATAAATAATTAATAAATGTATCTCATATTTATATATGTATATGTTATTATATGACCTATATATATAATTTATATAAGTAACTAACGTACTTTTAAGGAACTTCAAATTATAATTGTTTAATATCTATTTGTGATAATATAATTTAGCTAGTTTGAGATTATAACAAAAACAGTAATAAAAATCAGTCCATTTATCTGTTACTAATTGTCGTGACTGCGGACATCACTAGGAGGGTCCGCGTCGTCCCCCAAAACGGGGTGACGTCAGCTGTTGTAAGCATATTGTCACTAAATGCTGTTGAGAAAATGTGTCACTTGGATTCTAAGGAATTGGATTCTGATTTACGTTTTTCAAGTGTTGAGGCACGTGCTACTATGGGACAATATGAACACTAATAAATTAATAACGTAAAATTAAACGTAACTCTAAAAAAAACAAAAGATATACAGTGTGTTTTTAAAATAACAAATAACCAACCTGATCTATAACAGATAGTTCAGTTTTAAGCGTAAGACTCGTAAAGTGACTTGAATGGTAACAGTTATCTCAGCTTTACATACATTTACCCTTAAAAATGTCTCCAAATAATTTGTATAGAGTAGACCCAGTTGTGCGTTTGTTAAATCATCAATTCTTACATAATACATCACAATTTTTAACGTCTCAATTACGTACAATACAATTTCACACTTCCTGTAAATGAAAGTCTTCTTTTAAAATATAATTTAGCGACAAATGCTTTTATCGATCGATCACATTCGTTCCGCCAATCGTTGATCACGATTAGTCATTCTAGTTTCAAATATTATTTTTCTTTATTATTTATGGCTTTGAATTAGAAATAGGATTTGGTTTATAACGGGCTCTCTTATGTATATATATTTCTAAGACTAAAGTTAGAAGTTAGAAGTTAGCATCGATGTAATAATGCGACAATAAACAATTGTAATAAAACACGGTTATTACATACACATGTCAGAGACAAACAAAGACAGTTTTAAATAATTGCCATGATTTTTTTGGACGTTAGGCCAAACTGCCACGCCTTACAACCATCAATAAAACGTGCTGCCAGACACACAATGCATTTACCGAATATTTACAAGAAACCCTTAGAATTTTGGGGTAAAAATTGACGATTGAGTGAAAAAATACAATATTATTGATATTAATGAGCATTTGCGCCCTTTATTACTATTATTTTATTATTATAATAATGTGCCTAGTTTTTTATTGAGCAATTTTTTTGTAGCATGATATTCGCAGAATTTTTTCATTTGTTTTTTTTTTTTGTTGTAGGTAAAAATCTGGTTTCAAAATCGTCGCATGAAATGGCGCAATTCTAAGGAGAGGGAGTTGCTCGCATCCGGCGGATCACGTGAACAAACCTTGCCCAACAAAAATAATCCCCATCCTGACCTGTCGGACGCGGAGGCTGATAAGGCCAAACTATCACCGCTATCACCTATAAGAGATGAACAAAACGATGACTCTAACAAAGTATATCCGACGACATCCAATTCTCAAAATGATAGTTACACTTTTGACAGTAAAATGTCAAATAATATGTATTTTAGCCGCGATTCGAATTTCCCGATGGGTGAAGAGGCGGAAGAGTACGACACAGACGCGAGCGCTTCCGACGAGGAGATCAATGTGACATGACCTGTTTTTCCCACGCGATAACATTTTAGTACCAAAGTTTGTAAATTTAAAATTCTAAATTAGATCTCAGTTTATGGTATGACGACATTGTTTAGCTCAATGTGAATTCCATTGGCTTTTATTCAATAAAAATTATTGTCAATTAATTCAGATAATATATCAAACGCTTTCTATAATAAACTCTCTATTGGCTTTCTATCTAACAATACATAAGAAGCATACTTGATAACGAGCCTCTGAGTCAACTCTCCCGAACAGCCAACCCTTGTGCTTTATTATCTAAACTTCGTTGAATTAGTTTTAACATTGAGAGACACTTTGTATGCAGCCGTATCCGACAACTGCTCATTTCTGTAGACCTCTAAAAACTGACGCTACGATGAAATCAATTGTTATGTGTGAAGCGGAAGATATGCTATATAATAAATCAATTTTTTCATAATATATTATTAATACCTACAACCTTTATTAATAACAATAATTATAGTTATAAAAATAGGTATAAAAACAACGAAGTTTCCATTCTTAATTTAACTATTAATATACATAGAATTGATAATTGTGGTATGTATTGTAAATATTGTAAAAATGTATTTTTGTTTTTTTTTTTGTTTTTTTTTTACTAGATCTGGCTACCTACCACTTGATTTATGCTGTTTTAATAATATTTTTATTGTGGAGTTTTGATGTTGTAATTCATAAATTTAATTGTAATATTATAAATAGACGCCTAAATTGTAAAAATGTTGCCTGAATTTTTTTTTAAATTAAATATATATGTAATAGGTTAGTTAGTGTATTTGATGTCTTTGTGTTGAAATGAGAACAATTGAGATTTATCTGATGATTGAGAGGGAAAGATATAGCAAATGGTGACGTAGTTCAGTTCTTATTAGAATTGGACTTAAATGTTGTCAATCTCAGAGATTGCAATTGTTTTTATTTACAATATTAATGTACGTAATTGCTTATATGAACTTAAGACATAAAACAAAATGTTGACGTACCAGAACTAGAAAAATAAATGAAAATATCAACTTGTGAACGAATGAACGAGTATTATCAAAAGAATGTGACATTTTTGTTAATTATGAAACTCGTACTCGACACTTAGCTATCTACGAGTATGTGCAATATACAGTGGTACCTCGATATACGAATGTTTTGAGACACGAGTGATATTTTGCTTTGAGATGCGAGCAAGATTTGAGATACGAGGAATCGCACACGACCCCAACATGCGCCCCGATCTACATTCGCAGCAGCATACAGTGCTTTGAGATACGAGCAAGGTTACGGAACGAATTAAACTCGTATGTCGAGGTACCAGTGTATTGTGTTGCGTTGTCTGGTCTTGAGATTGTCATTACAACTCTGCGTATTATATTTATTTACTATTAGTGAGATCTCAATGTTAGGTAATACCTAAGCTAAAGACTTTTGTAATTTAATCTGTAATTATCTATGTACTATGTGTAATTAAAAAGTATTGCAACGGAAATTTGTGTTTGATTGTCTTTTGTTATTATTATTAGTTCACAAAGGAATAAAGACCTAGGTTTTGAAGTAGACCGTTGATTACTATGAAAAATACATAAAATGAAACTAACTACAGTGTTTTTGATCTTATTGGTTATTAAGACGGAATTATTTCTGACTGTACTTATCGTCGGATTTTAACAGAGGAGGAACTATTATAATATTATGACATTTTTTTCAATATGTCTAATTGGTTTTTAAGATAATTATTACTACAACGAAGAATCTAGACAAACTAAACGCAATAAAAAGTTTAACACTAGATTTATGTGACCTGTCAAAATGACTGGTCTTGCAAGATCAAATTAAAATTCCTACTGCATCTAATATTTTCTTTAATTCTTCTAATCTTCTTTAATCTATAACAGAAGAATTAGTTTTATGAATTTTATATTATTTTATATATATTTGTAACAAATAACTTTTTTGGTTTTGGTAGAAATAGGTATATTTCTAGTCTAGTGTTAAATTGGCGATTTTGTAGAACCTACCATGTCAATAAGACCTGTAGATATATATATATATTCATGAAATATAAGAGTATTTGTAATATTTTAAAAATAATATATATATCTCAATGACCCCACCTCCATGGCGGCTCTTTTAATAAATAAACGTGCATTTTTCCATACACCTCTTTCTGACACGTTCATACTTTGCGATATTTATACCGTGTGGAGGCACACCTTTTTCACACGCAGCCCTTTGTTTTATAATTTACTACCTGACGACGCGATGGTACCTACTTACTTATAAAAGTAACTTACACACGTAGACGGTAGATGTAATTATTTACTTGTAATATTTATTTTTTATTCTAATACATTAATAGCCGTATTACAAATTGGATAGATGGAGGAAATAACATGAATGAATATTTGGACTATTCCTGTATTTGCATATGTTATCCTATACATTATTATAAAATCTAATGTGATAAAAGTAGTTATGTGCCCGGTCAAATGAAAAGGGGGCTATTTTCCCGTCACACGTGCGTTTGACGTAAGTTTTGGTGGGAGCGTGTCGGTCACGTGACACCACTTGCAGCATCTGCATCTGCTCAGTATTGATTCGATGACATCTTGTGTGTAATGATTTCTACTTACGTCTGCATTTAAGTGCTTAAGTATTTATTACAGACAAACTTAGATTCACATCGTTTGTTTTGAGTTTTAGAATTTTAGACATTCTAAGTAAGAACTGAATGAATATTTATAAAGCCTACTAACAAAATTACATTAACACGTTTTATGATATGACTGTTATTATTATAAACTAAAATTCAATTATAGGACAGGACGACTTCATACGACTCAAGATGGTGAACATAATGGTAATGTTTTAAAAATTAATAAAAATTATAATTATGAAATGTTAGACAAAATACTACTAATAAATACACAATAAAGATTCTATGAAAGAAGAAGTAAGAAACAAAAAAGAAAAAAATAACATAATAATAATAGTTGAAGTGAACAATCAGATTACTATAACACGCACCTGTATTTGTCGTGTCTATATTGTGAATAAAATAACATATTGTATTGGTTTCAAAATAATTTTTAAATTATTTAACAGATAGAAAACATTCTATAATCAAACAATAGGCGTTATTTGTAGCAATCGGCACGCATAATCCGCGTGTCGCAGAAAGAGATGGACGTATAAGTGTGAGGGAGAGGTACGTTTGTTTGTGTTTAATCCAACTTGTCGCTTTAAAAAAAATAGTTTTATTGCTTTTAAAGGTTATAGAAAATTACTACATTTGGAAGAACTTAAGTGTAACAATATTGCTGATTAAAATTGATAAAAAATATAATTATCACAACGCATTGTGGCAATAAAAAAACAAGAAGAAACAAGAAAGATGACACTGACAAACTAAACGTCAAAACCTCAAATCTTCTTAAATAAGTATTTTCGGCTTGTAGAATCGACCGCCACATATGAATTATAAGCTAGGAACAAATTGTGAGATGACGGAAGAAACGATTAAAATACCTATATGTATAACCATAACAACGTGTAAATATAACACTAATGCATCATTCAATAAGACATCACTTAGGAAATGCGATACTTCACTAATGTTACAACAAAGTATATAGATATAAGGGTCATCGATGTTTGCTTACAGCGGCATATACAATCTCCAGTTACACTCAATGCCTCCTCGAATTGTATCTTTAGCATTAAAGAGGAAAGGAATTGAATTAAAATAAAAGGACGAATCTTGAGAATTGGTATATTCCCTAGAACTTCTTTCGCGATTCATTAAATAAAATTAATCATTTGTTTGTGTATACAATTATTTGTATGTACCTATTCAATGAATCGTTAGACGTGGAAATTAGCCTACATTCAGAAATAATGGTTATGGGTCAAATGACCGCTTCCATCCTTTTAGTTTTAAAATCATATGACTAAGTCAAATCATGACTTCATTCATTCATTCATTCAATCATTCATTCAAATGACTGCTCTACACAAAATTGAATGTAATTGGTTAAAAATAAAAAAAGATATATTATATAATAATTACTTTTGGTCAAATGACTGCTTCCATCCCTTTGCTTTTAAAGTCATATGACTAAGTTTATGATCCCCAAACTGTTTTAAGTTTTAATATTTCACCAACCGTTTTAAGATAAAAAGTATCCGGAGTTAAATGAAGGACACGTGTTTTTAAAAAGAATTTATTTACAAATAGCACTGTCTTAATTCCCTTTTCCCTACCATCCTTATATCTTAAACATTATTATTATTCCTTTATTCGATCGTCTGGGAAGGTATTCTTATTGGTTTATCTTGCATTGCACTATTTCAATTAGAATTTTATGACTTATGCTTTATAACTCCGGTTAAGTGAGCACTTTTAGTCAAGTGAAAACGGTTATAACGCGATTATTTTAAAATTGTAATGCCAATAAAACTCAAATTCGTTATAATATATTTATTTAATACTGAAAATATTATAAATTAATTAATTATAAATAAAACAGCTTAGGGATTTCAGCTGTTATTTGTTCTTCCCATAATGACAGCTTACTATAAACCATATATAATGTACAATTTTTGCTATCGAACAAAAGTCATAGTTACCTACTGACCATGAACGATTTTAAATGTATTTATTCTTAATAATTTGTTTAGAATATAAGTAGTATTAAATAGTTTTTGATACAAGAATAACTTAATATATTCACAATTATAACTAATTGTTACGGCTTAATAAACAAAACAATAATAATAACAACAGTAACCTCAAACCGAGCGATTCCCGCTATTTTAATTTAATTAGTAAAACAGCCCTATTATTGAATATTTTGATATCGAATTCAGATTGTTTTTATCGATATAATTCGATACCAATTTTAATACTTAATTACATGATAATACAGTGTGAGGCACGGGAATCTCCTTCATTAAAAAAAATCGCGGTGTCATCTTTTACTAGTGTTCCTGGTTGGAAAACAATTTTGTCTTATGTATATAAATTTAGGGCCACAGGATCTACACTAATGTGAATATACATAATCTTTAAGTAATATATATATATATCTTTGAAGCCTTTTGAAATGTGGGAGGTTCCCGCGCCCCACCTTTTACAAACAATTTTTTTAAACTACAAATCTTGAATAATTGGATTGGATTAGATAATAAGCCGCATGAAGTATACTAAATAAACTGTAAATTGATACATATATGATTTCTTAATTAGGATTCTAACCAAGATTGTTTCGAAATCGAATCGAATTCAAGAGTTTGGCAATGTTAGTGCTCGACATGTACTAACAACTCACAACACGTGTTTCACGTCGTGTGTGGGTGCTTTACAAATTGATCCCTTGTTAAGTGGCTGTGACTATGTGCACTCTACTTTACACCTATGTGGAGTTAACAACTATTTAATACTACACATTGTTATACTGAGTATGTACGTATAACAACAATATGAAGTAATATGGCTATTAGAGTAAAAATAACACGTATTTACAAAATCTCAAGTAATAAATATTATTACAAATTAACAAAATATAATGTTGGCGATCAGATTTTCTTTTTATACTTTGCTATAATTATAAAAAATATAACAATAGTCAATGTCAATCTAAATAAAATTGGGAAGAAAAAAAAACTGTTTTCTCTCGCGGACTGAACACTTTTTTCTTAAATTATCGTAGTTCTGTTCTTTATTGCTAATTGTGAAAACTATCCTAGGCTTTTTTATTACTATTTGTTCCATACTTAATTTTTGTATTTAGTTGTAAGTTTACCAAATAAAATAGATAGATATACTTACCAAAGTTAGTTCATTATAATATACAATATATAACATACGAGATAAACAAAGAAACATCAATCCTCCCTACCATATAAATGTGTATGTGAGTTTGTTTGTTATGTTTTCACGCAGCAACTACTTAACCGATCATCATGAAACTTTGTACACATATTTTTGGAGGTACTAGAACTAACATAGGATACTTTTTATTAAAAAAAATATATTTTTTTTACTATAGTTTTCAATTGACTATAGTTTCAGCTGTTTAGAATTTTTCTATATTTATGTTAATTCCCGTCTGTCATTTTTATATATGCAGTATAAAACTATTTGAATTTACTTTATTATGCCACTTTATTATTTTAGATCTTACTCACTGATTTTAATTCGTACTCTTCTTCTTTAAAAATGCCTCGGAAGCGGAAATCTGGTCTATCCAAAAATTCGTCGCGGGCCCGTGCAATAAAAGTTGTATTGATTCATTTATATTGAAATGATATCTGATACTTATTTAATGACTTAAATGCGAGTGAATCCGCGGGTAAAAGCTAGTATTTATATACAATTTAAGTATAAATACAAATAGTATAGCATGACATAGCAAAACTAAAACATGAAATACGAGGCACAATGCAAAATCTAGAAAATACTCAAACTAAAAATATATTCCTCAACAAAGAGAACTTTATCTACAGAACAAAACCATCATCATAACAATAAACAACTATAAACTATAAAAATGCTAATTTGTTGTCTTGATTTTACATTGACGCATATTACGTCGTAATTATGTTGAGAAACAAAATCGAGACGGATATGTTACGAATAACATTCTTGTGATAGATTAAGTTTGTAGGCACACAAAGCCCACACGCAAAGATACATTAAAAAACACGTCCCCATACAAACGCACTCGTCACCCCTTCCCTCTAAATAAAACAGAAGTGTACGCGCGAACAATTTCGAAAAAAAAAATGAATAAAAGAGAATGCACAAATGCAAGAAATGGTCGTCTAATTCGACATTTAAAAAAGCGTCATTTCAATTGTCACATAATTTATTGATGTTGTGATAATAACAAAAACGTTCTATTAATGACGGCAGAGTTAAAATTCATTCTCTCGCAATTGTAGACCATAAATAATGTTTTATAATTTTCACGCCACAATTCATTTTAAAGGAACTAATGTTTACAAATTGCATCGCACTCGAATTATGGGTTCACCGACTGGTTTCAACTTTTCCTAATTACAAATGTTATTTCACAACATAACGCTCGCATAATTGTTAGAAATAATAATAATACGTTTGCGTGAATAATGCAAGCGAACGGCATTAAAAGAAACGACTGCGGCCGTTTATTGAGCAACAACATTATCAAGTACAATATAAATTAATTGCGACTTTATTTTTGAGCTAAATTTTCCCCTCGAGGTGAACGTCAGAAAAATATTTCAAATTTCGCCCGGAAAAACTACATCACTCCTCAAACCATATGGTAGTATGTCCGTGAGCGTTGATTACTCATTATTGGACTGAAACCGCCTCGTCGTAAGGTTCAAATTAGATCTTAATTCTAATTTGAAATAAAGTTTGTAATTAAATGGGTGCTATAATCTCAATCAAACGGACATGGCTGCCCGCGTCAGCTGCCACTCTCGCAGCCAAAGCAACGTCTCTTTTTATATTTTTCTAAAACACAACCATTGCCCAAAAATAACACTTTTACATTTCACTCGCCCGCTGCATATTACCAGGGACACCATTTAGATTATTAATCGGTAGTTATGATTTATATAATACTAGCTGTTGCCCCCGACTTCGTTCGCGTAGTAATGAAGATATAAGTAGGTACTATGAAGTTTAATGATGTTTCATATTTGATGCTTCCGTCATGTGACTGCCCGTTCGGAGACCTCCTTAATTTATATAGCCTACATTGATCAGTGATAATGTAGCTATGATGATAATGATAGGTAATGTAACTGTAACTCAATTCGAGTAAACTAAAATTACTTAATTAATATATAGGTACGTCTTATAATTTTTTTATAAATAAATTTCTTACGCTTTATAATTAAACAAGAATTAGTGGCCTTATAATAATACATTTTAATAAACTGATAAAATTGATTCAACTTCAGTGTTCGTAGCAGGTATAAACTATGAATAACATTTGAACAATGAGGGAAGATACTCTATAACTAACTGACAGGTGGCGACTCTGCAGCTGAATACGCCCCGAGCCACCAAAGTTCGATTTCAACAGATTCATTTGATCTGTCTTCAACTTAAAACGACAGTGCCCTCTTCCCACGCGAACTAGGGCCAAAATTGCATTAAAATAGTTTTTTTTATAAGTAGGAATGGATCGTCATGTAGCTTTTTTAAACTCGATAAATTTCGACGTTCGGTTTTAATTATATAATAATATAATTAAACGTAAAATCCCTACTCCCTACTAATATTATAAATGTGAATATGAGTTTGTTTGTTACGTTTTCACGCAACAACCACTTAACCGATCATCATGAAACTTTGTACACATATTTTTGGAGGTATTAGATGTAACATAGGATATTTTTTATTAAATTTATTTTTATTAATTAAATGATCGGAAGCGACAAAGTACAAATTGTTGTGCAAACGTGTTTTCCCAGACTATTGAAAATCCAATTTTTATTCTAAAAATTGTTTAATTTTTTCTCTATTCAGGATGGATCTTATGAGAGAACGACAAAAACTTAACGTTGTATATTATTTCCATCATATTAATTTCATACTTTACATATTTATCTGTAAAAGAATTGCTTGTAGCTAAATTTGTAATTCTATTTTGTAACTAAGTGCGCCATCTATGTGTCAACTGTAGAAATACATCGTCTATAATATACGATATAGTGCTTATATCTTTCACTAGATGGCGCTGCAAAAATAGACTTTTCTATTTTTAGCGCAGGCTTTAATTTTTTTTTTCTATTCAAGATGGATTTTATCGGTGAGAACGACAAAAAATTAACGTTGTATATTATTTCCATTATATTAATTTCATACTTCACATATTTATCCTTAAAAGAATTACTTATGGTTAAATTTGTCATTCTATTTTGTAACTAAGTTCGCCATCTATGTGATAACCATAGAAATACATCGTCTATAATACACGACATAGTTCTCATATGTTTCATGTCAACATATTTTCTATTTTTAGTGCTAGCATTCACCATGTTTCTGTTGAAATGATCTCTAATACTTATTTAATGACTTAAATACGAGCGAAGCCGCCGGTAAAAGCTAGTTTATCTATAAAAGAATTATTATTTGTAGCTAAATTTGTCGATATGTCAATAATATACAATGTATTTCTTATATCTACCACTAGATGGCGCTGTAAGATTAAACTTTTCTATTTTTTAGTGCTTGCATTCGCCACTAGATGGAGCCTAATTCAAACATTTCAAATATATTATTACAGTGTTTTTCTATTAGAGATGAAACGGTAATTCGTGAAGATTCGTCCGGATACCGAATATAAATAAATTTTGGGATATCTATTTTAAGTTATTTTATTAAATGTATATTTTTAAAGAATTTTTGTATCCATATAACTGATGTAATAGGTATATTGCCGTTTTATATATTTTTTTATATTAAACTAGTGGCAAATTGTGCTGAAAGAATACTAATTTTTCCATATCACGAAGCAACGAACGGTTTCGCTTGTCTTCTTAGACAAGATCAGTTTCAAAAAAAAGGCTAATAAAGTCTGAGACTGCATACATTGCTAAAAGTAAATTCTGGCAAACCTTGTTCGGGTATTGTGTAGGATTAGCTGGATAACATAGAGGCCACGATTCAAATTCAAACTGACTTCAGATATATAAAATGTGGAGTTTCACCTCGCATTACATGAACTTGCATCAACTGATGCTCGAGTAAATTTAGCTCTTTTTGAATAACCAGAAAGCTTGACCCACCCTGGCTCTGACCTGTAAGGTACTTAATCAAACCTAAAAAACTTAATTATCTAGGTACTAACTACGATACTTAATATCCGTAACTCGTAAGAAAGTTCACACTCGACAGTCGTCAGTCAACACAAGAAAAATTAACCGAGGTAAGACAGCGAGTATAGTTTGCTAGTTACATATTATTTTAGTCTGCTGCCCCACCCTGAGTCCATGGCTGGCTACGCCCATGGGTTCGGTATATCCGTCTATCCGGCTTCAAGTTTGGTCTTCATCCCTAATTTGTATCATATAGTTTTCGTTCAACACCTGTGTTAAACCCATTTTAAATATTATATTCGATGTTTCAAATACTTCGCACACATTATTTACGTCACCGACGCCTAACGTAACCTAACAACACCTGACTTTAATCTAGTCTTTGTTATACGATAAATACAAAATTCGATCTCACAATATCCACTTCACAATTAACAACCCTTCATAGCTGCAAAATGGACATAGTGCGTCCCCTCTGGCTACTCACAGAAGGGTCGATGTCGTCCGCCTCTCGAAAACATAAATACCTATGCACATAGCTGCACTTTGCAAATTAATGATTTAATGTTTTTTTTATGTTTACATCGAGTGGTGGTGAAGTCGAGCTTGATTGACGTTCTTAATGAATTGTTCCGCGTACTAACTCGATATGAAACATATCGGGAATGTTTCACGAGTTAAATAAAACAAAAACAAAACGTTTATCCCAGACTGTCTATGCCAGTTCAATCAACTAATGAATTTTGTTTGATACCAAAAAGCTGTCATGTCTTCATACAATAGTTAATTATTATTTTTAAAATGCATATTTAAAATAATGTCCCTTCCCTTAGGACTTAGGAGTTATTATTGCACTCTGGAGTTTATCACTTCTTATAAATTTAACTTTGTAATTCTTTATTTATTTTCTTTATGTAAGACATTTAAATTGTCAATGTTAACAATAAAGTTGAGTTTCTCATGTCTATTCTTGGCATTGTAAAAGTGCTCGTAATTAAAAAATAATTAATTAAAAAGATATGATTTCAAATTAGATTCATAAGCCTAATACTCCTAATATAACTGTGTGTATAATCAACTTGGACGATAATGAAGGGTGGCCAGATGACCCTGCAATTTACTATACAATGGACGGAAAATGCACCCTACAAAACCAAGCGCATTAAAAACCCTGGATAACTCCCTCCCAATGCAAGGCTTAAATAGGATTCCTATTGCGCAGGCGAGTTTTCAAAACATATTATTCTGATAATTTGTTAACGACTTTGTAAGAGAAAAAAATCTCGAATTGAAAGCGAATTGTTCACGCGTTTTCTATTACTGTTCATTTAATTATTGAGTTTAATATAGATACAGGATTATGGTTTGTGTTAATAAATCATTCAGTATATGATGGAAAAATTTAGTAACGAATATTCGTTAGCCAACCAGAATAGTTGTCTTTTAGGGAAATATGAACTGACATTTCATCAGGATCCCAGTATACCTCGTTAGTTTCGCGTGTAAGGACACCTCTATTATAAGTCCATTTTCAGCGTATTTCATTTACGCATTTTATTCGTGAGTATTTCTATATGTGTGTGTTAATAACAGATATTAATCGTCATACTTCAGTTTTTTAAAATCGTTTATTTACAAATTCAGTTTAAATGAAAAATGGATTCAAACAAAGATCAAAAGCTCATGAATCAGTATATCATACATTTTATTATGACTTATATTTGTCTAATCCAATATATTTCTTTTGTTTTAAATTAAATTTTAAAATTCGAATATTTATTTTAACACCAGCTCTCCTGTCAATAACGTATACTAATTGTTTTTATTGTGTATTTCATGTACTAAAAGGAAATGCCGTTCGTGCGTCCTCAAAGCATTCCCTATCCAAACGTGTGGAGCACCTTCACCGCCACTAAGAACGGGCAGACATTAAAATTTAAAGTCATGGATTTGACGGAGGAACGCTTCGAAGAGGCGACGCAAGTACTTGTCAACTATTTTATGACCGATGAGCCGCCGTGCAAATACATAAGTAAGTGCTGTTTTATTTCTTTGGCGGTCTCTGCGGCTAACCGTTGCTTAGTGCGGTCGAAATAAACTTACAAATAGTGTAGATCTTTATTTCGTGTCTAAGTTGTACATGTTATGTAATATATTTGGGTTGACATTATATGTTTTTATTGATTTATTTTTCGCATCAAGCCATACACTTCCTTTGTTTGTATAAAATAAAAAAAAAATTAAATAAAATAGTTTATTGATAGAACTTTTTGTATATAAAATAGCAAGGGCCCCTGTACTAGGTTCGGAAACCTGTCCTACTGGGTACCCCGGTTACTGAAATAGAATGAAGATGGTGAGGAAAGAAAATAGCGATAGAAATATATAAAATATAAAAACTGAAGAAAACAATATATATAAATAAATACATACACACACACACACACACACACACACACACACACACACACACACACACACACATACATACACACATATATACTTATACATACACATACACACCTATACACACATAAATATATACATAAATACCAGATCACAATTATCAGAATAAATACACTTATCAAACAGAAAATTCACAAATCAAATTCACTCCCAAAAAAATATCACATACTACGCTATAAAAAGCAACAGGAAGTCTTCAACATATATGTACAAGCCCGTACTAGTTCATGTTTGTATTGCAACCGAATATAATTGGGGATGTGCTCAGATGACGCCGGGAGCTGATTAATAATGAAACAATATGATTTTGCATGCAAGGGGGAAAGGGGTTTATTGAAGGTGAACAAACTTTGTAACAAATAATTGTCTAGCGATTGCTAAATAAATATTTATAATTGAATTTCTTGCAAAAAATTCTAACTAGCTTAACTTTAACTTTCAAATAGGCAAATAAAATTCAATTTAAAGTTTATATAATAACTAAAAAGAAACTTTTTGTCTATTTTACGACATTTTTTCAAGCGTGGTGTGCTTATCACGCCATCATCCCCTCTCCTGTTTTATATCACGCGACGAGTCTGTCATTTTATGCCAACACAATCTAAACTTGATCACGATCCAAATACAATTCATCCTAATACTGCTATTACATGTTGTAAATGAAAATTTAATTAAATCTATTATTTATTTAATTCACTTATAACCTTTCTTCATAAATATGTATGTATTTAAGTATATATTATTATTTATTATTTTATGTAATGTGTATATTTAGTTATTATTTTCTTTTCATTGCACCAAATATCACCGCTCACATAGATAATGCCGACGGCATTAAGCTCGCCTATGTAAAAAAATATTACTATTTTTTTTGTAATGAAGAATGTATTTATTTAATTATTTAACGTTTATCGCGTCGAATACAGGGTTCAATCTAAATATTAGAATTAAATTGTATCTTATTATAATTATTAATTTGTACAGAATCATCATCGGACGTTATGAATATTCCATTCTTACATTCACACTCATCTTGGAAGAAAGACGTAATTGAAATTTTTTTCAATTTTTGATGTGTATGTTGTAGTTAGGGAAATAAAAGTCCTTCTTGAGTGTGATCATTTTTCGAGATTGTCACCTACCATTATACAATTCATAAAAAAAGATTTACACAACTACCCTCTAATCATAACTTACATATATAACATATATATTTTTTATATTTTAATAGATTGTAATACATAATAATACTATTTATCAAACTTTAGTTTTAATAGTTACAATAATATTTTTTAAATATTAATATATAATTTTTTACTGATAAATTTAACAAAATTAAAGCTCAATCCAATGATGATTTTTTTTTTAAATTTACGTCACTTACACCTTTTTTCGGATCTAACGCTGTAAAACATAGTACGAATATAAAATACCAAAATAATTGCGGTCGCGCATCTCTCCTACTTCTTTGTTGTTTATTCTGAAGCAGTGTCCAAGGCGAGCGGTGGTGTTTTATTTTATACATGTCTAATACCGATTTAGAAGTTTTCATTTCGGAATTAATAGAACGCCCCGCGCTTTGGTGGAGTACCAATGACAATTATAAAAATACATATTTAATTAAGAAAATGTGGGACGATGTCAAAGTAAAATTTCCAGAATCTAACGGTGAGTGTTTAATAATAAATAACAAATTAATAACTTTTGTTCCAATATATGTTGAACACAACTGTTAGGTTAGCAAATTTATCTTATTTTTTTTCTATATAGATGTTTGTTTGTTTTGTTTGTTAACTGTTTGTTGTGTATGTTTAAATAAATAAATAATGTTTGTTCGCGAACATGAATTAGCTTACAGACAACGTCGGATTAAATAACTAATAATGAATGCGGTAGTAAGCCTTTATTGAACTTTAATCTGCTACAGTGGGGTTGCATTAAGCTCAGGGGGGATTCACTACCAGTTAACTAACTAACTAAATAGGCGTAGAGGAAAAACAACAAGTATAAATAGTTTTAAAATAAAATATATACAATTTAAAATGGTTTAATTTATAACTTAATAATATTTCCTATTTCCAGTCGAGGATTTAAAGCTGAAATGGAAGCATTTACGTGAACAATATTTGAAAGAATTTAAAAGACGTCCTGCTGATGGCGACTCAGAACAAACGCGATCAAATAATGAAAAGAATAGTAATATTGAAATAAAGAATTTTGAAAACAAAAAACATGTTTCAGATGACTCGAAAAGTAACAACGAAAATCGGTCACTTCATCACAATAAAATACATATAAAAAGTGAACACGTTAAAAAAGATCTAAAACGTATTAAAAATCAAGTACAGACTGAACACGAAAAGAAACAAAAAACAGAAGAAGTTCAGGATGATTTAAAATCACAAGATTATTGTTTTCTCATGAGTCTATTGCCTGAAATCGAGAAGTTGCCTGTTATGAATAAATTAAGATTAAGAAATAAAATTAATAACGCACTGATGGAGGAAATATACGATTTATCTAATAATACGCATTCTATTGCATTTTATGATATAAATTCGACATCACCAGCTTATCAAAATTACGGTTATAATTCTGATAAAACATATTATGATGAATAAAGATAGATAAATATATTTTTATAGTTTTCTTTTATAATTACATCCCATAAATCATATGTTATATTAAAATTCTTTATGCGGTTTACAATTTATTATTACATTATAAGTCGCATAAAAACTTTTAAATTACAATAAAAATAAATAAATAGTAATATAGTTGGTTGTAGTATAGTAAGTGATGAGTTTTACGTGACAGCCATTGCCTTGTGTGGGACCAACGAAAATCATACTGTTACTTTACTTAAATACAGTAATGCCCCGCTTTACGCGTTAGGGATACGTTCCGGAAATAATCGCGTTAACTGAAATTCCCGCGACCATAGAGAAGTTGATGACTACATTTATGTTTATACGCACTCTTTCGCGAAATGCGGGGCAATTGAGTGCGAAATTTGAATAGTGAAACCGCACATAACGGGGTCGCGTAAAGCGGGGTATTACTGTAATTCAGAAATCAATACACAAATCGCTTTTTAATAGAAATTCATGAATATCCGACGGCGGTGAATGAGCTACGAAACCTGTGGCAGAAGACTATGAAAGAAAAGTTGTCTGTAATCTGCGTCTTGGAAGATACCAATCAGATTGTCGGGGTCAATGTACTCTGCGTTAGTTGCCAGAGTGATCCCAATGAGCCCTTCAAGGTAACTAATAACAATGTCCGAACTTTTATTCTCACATTTTTGTTAATATATCTTCTGTTCCTATACGTCATAAATTTACATCTTAACTTACTATTACGAATAATTCATATTTAATATTGATCTGGAATCTAACTTTTACGTACCAGATTGACGCCTTAACCCAGTGTTTCCCAACCTTTTTTGTGCCATGCCCCACCTTAGTCTTTCTAAAATTCTTATGTAACCAAACACCCAGTTGATATTTTAGTCTCGTAGTTATTTACCGTTATGTATTACTTATATATATATTACTTATTATAGTTATTTACCGCAATTATTTAAGAATTTACTTTTTTCGTTAAATTTGGCACCGAAATCTAGTATGGCCCGAAGCGAAAGGACTAAACTCGTGTCGAGTCCATTTTCGAATTGCCCCCCCGTGGGGCGTGGGCCCCACTTTGGGAAACACTGCCTTAACCACTGCTTAGTTAGTTAACCAAGGTAGTAGCACTAGTGAGTGCTGTCTACAGATGTTATTTGTCTGAGGAAGCAGTAGGTTTGACATCAAACTAAATTTTCATTTGTTTTATTCATTTGTTATTATAGATGTACCTATAAAATAGTTATTAATTATTTTGGTTGAATATTATAAATATGATTACTTTACACGTGTTTCTTTCTTATTATACTCTAAAAGTCTAGACAAATAATGTTACATGATACATACACGTATTTCAGTCAAGTAAATGGGTTTTTTCATTCGCCTATTGTTAGGAATAGAAAAGGTACTGTTGCTAGGGATTAATTTCAGAAGTTTTCCTTCGACTTAGATTCTGTACACAACTTTTTTTTCTATTTACATAATAAATTACTATTAGTGGTTTTCTTAATATAATTTAACAATATAAGTAAATAGTAGTTTAGATTTTTGATTAACGTAAATAAATTTATAACGTAAAGGTTGGCGAAAGGGCTCTCTTTGTTTTTTATGCGGAATCCCTAAGATTAGCAGCAGATTTAACAGTAGCTGTTAAGTCGCACTGGATTGATGTTGAACTAACTTCGTACGTTAAGCTAAAGGATGAAGAGTAAAGTCATCTAATTTACAGACCGAAGATCGTGTGTGGGGCAAGCTGTTCGGCGCAGTTGATTTAGTCACGCGCGGATTTGACATTTTTCTCCAATACGATGTCGATGCTTACTTGACGGCTTATGGGTTGGTCGTGGTTCCGGAATTCCGCGGAATGAACATCGGAAAGGAAATTCTTCTTTCCCGGTATGTATTTAAAATTTCCAAAAGTAATTTCGTTGCTTATAATGTGACTTTTATTATTTAGTTATTTTTTGTAATTTTTTAAAAAGTTAAATCTCTTATACAAGTTGTCCTAGTTTGAAAAGCTTCTTCTGTTCTTTTTGTTACGTTTCCTTTTTCCAATGCATATTCAACAATGACTTGGCATACCACCATTTGTGTAAATAGCTCGATTTACACGTCTTTCTAATGTTAACGCCTATATTTATACCTATAAGTATTTAACTCATAGCAATCTTCTGATTATATCGTGCTGAAATGTCCCCTTCATTCCATTGCGGTAAAGTAATTGCATTCCCAGCGAAACTCGATCCTCAGCATATTGAATTCTGAACGAGTTTCGCTGGAGGTCTGCTTCGCAAATTCATTTCAACTATTTTTCTCGCACAAGATTAATTCAGGTCATACACAATTTTGATTACAATGAAATAAGTATTCGACTAAAGGTCATTTGGGATAATATCGGAATCAATGATGATCAAACTTGTGATAAAGAAAGGGAGAAATGTGTATGAGTGCAAAAGAGACAGCGCTAACAATACAATCAACAAGTGCGTCAGCTTAGCAAGACTATGACACAATTTGGATAATTAAAATCGATAAATGCTTTTATTTATGTTAAAAATAATATAATATTTAAATAAATAATTACATATATGTATACAGACTTTATAAAAACAGTACATTTTGAAAAAAAAAATTCTTAGCGTTTCTTTAAATATGTCGGTGTAATTAGAGTCGATATTCCTTGAGTGTCAATTTTGAAATAAATAATAATAAGCTATATATTGCTATTAAGAAAGTTATGGATAACAAAAAATAATTAATGTGGTACCGCTGTTGTGACGCACGAAATCGTAACGATAATAATAGAAATTTATTCTACTTTTGTTAAATGACGTCACATGCCTTTTAAAGGCAATTCTGTCAATGTTGAGTATTCCGGCTTAGAAATGCTGAAAAAATTAGGGAATTTGCCATAATAAAAAATCAAATAAATATATACTATACGTATGCGAATAATCTAATGATTTTTTTTTACGTTTATTGACATGAGGGTTTACGTGTGAATTAAAATTTTATAATTTCTTATTAAATACTCGACATTGGCAGAATTGTCTTTAATAGATATCTGAAGCCATTAATAAAAGAAGAAGAAGAAGAAGAAGATAATCTAATGAATTAATAATATTATAATATTTACATAAATATTGCCATAGAGTTGAAAAAAGTCAATACATATTTGACATTTGCAATTTTGTTTTTCTGTACATAATAATTTTGATAATTATTTCATTTATAACAACAAATAATGGCAGTGAACAAGAAAAAAAAGTGTATTTGCAATAAAGACTACGTGTTGAATCAAATAACTGGAAATCCTCGACCACTTTCTGTGACCGAAATCAACGATATACGGCTGACCCTCTTTATTGAACGCAATGCTGATGGCACCGAATTCCTCATCCTTCGGGGCAACGATCTGTTTCAGCGGTACCACAAGCGCATTGAAGACAGCGACATCACCGCATTAACAAAATATATAAAGACAAATCCAAAAAGAATTACTAAACTAAAACTATGTTACAACAATATAACTGACAAAGGGTTTTATAAATTAGTTAAAAGATGTCTTGTTAAAGAAAGATCTGCAATAACTCATCTCGATATAATGAACAATGAATTAACTGATAAATCAATACAAGTGTTAGCCAAATATGCCAAGTTAGTACGTTTGAAACATTTAAGGATCAATGGAAACGATATAGGTACTAAAGGCGGTGAATATTTTGCAGAGTTTTTGAGGAATAATGATACTGTCGAATTTTGTGATATCGGAGAGACTGGACAAACATTGACTAGTTTAGCTTTTCTATTCGCTGCTTTGCGACACGACCAAACATTAAAGGGACTACATTTGAACAGAATTATACCTCTGTTTAATAGATATCAATATGAAACTAAGATACTCGCCTATCATTTAGAAATATTACTCGAAAATAATTGTACATTAATAGAATTGCATTTACAGAAAAATGAACTCAGTTCTCACGATATGGAATATTTGGTTAGAGGTTTAAAATGTAATAAGACGCTTTTATATCTGGATATAAATTACAATAAGATTGGTTCATACGGAGCTGAATTATTAGCTAAATTCTTAGAGACAGGTCCTCCTCTTACATTGTTGCATTTGGCAGGAAACGGCATACAAGATTTAGGTGCCAGGGCGTTGAGTTTCGGCTTACCCTATTCTAAGATTCGAAATTTAAACGTGGAAAATAATCGAATATCAGACGACGGTATTCTCGATATTTTAAATACGCTAAAAAAACCTTTCTACTTGAGATATTTATATATTTGGGGCAACGATATTGGGAGGAAAAGCTGCGAAGTCATCGAAAGAATGTTGTTGAGTGGCGTATTATTTCAAGACAAGTTGGACGTACGTCTGTATGAAGTGGACGAAGTGCTTTACGCGGCGCGTTACACTAACATACCCGAAGACCATGAATCGTATTATTGCCTAAATAAATATGCAGAAGTACAACCTATTTTACATATAAAACGAAATCGCTAATATTATATATTACGTCTTAAAACATGTGTCAATTAAATTGTCTATTTACATAAATTGTTTAAATCGTTCTTGTGACAATTAATATTAAATATATAATAAATTAAAACATGCCTATTTCTTTATTGTAAACGCAACTCTTTCTGTTCTAGTATAATAGTCGTTATAATATACGAGGTTTACTATATAAAAAAAGCTATTATATGAGTTTTATTGTTTTAGGGTGCCAATATGTCGTGCTATTGGAGTCAACCTGACGGCTACTGTGTTCACAGCCGCCGCCTCGCAGGCAGTGGCTAAGAAGGCAGGCTTCAGTTGCCTCTTCGAAATGTCATACGACGAGCTGGCTGAGAAGGGCTTCAAGTTCCCCGGTATTACCGAGAACACTGAGTCTTCTAAATTGATGGCCATGTATGTTTCGAGTAAATAATCGCTCGGACTCGGGTCACTCTTTCCTGCTTACGTTTGATTTCATATATTTTGCACACGTTAATGTTAATATCTCGGTCATGGTAGTGTAGAGCTGAGATACAATAAATATACCCCGAAAATATTTGTTTTATTAAAATCCGTAATAATTTTCCTATCTATTCCTAGACGAACGTTTGGGACCGATGTGTTATTAAGTAATATTAATTGACTATACTTACTGACAAAATAATTTTATGCCATGTGATCAATGGACTCAACTAGGGAGGCCCCAATGTTCGGCTTCAAACGTTCTACTGAATCAACCGGTAGCTTTACCAACCTTATATGCAATAATAAAAATTATTTTAACTATAAATTTAATAGTTAAGGCCGCTCGAGAGAAAATATAAATATAAAAAAAAAATATAAAGCTCATAATTAAATATATAATAATAAATTTAGCTCAATATCCTACTTTTTATTAGTAATTACTACGACTCCATTTCTCAAAGTATGTATACTAGCGCCATCTAGTTATAAACCGTAACACTAAAATAAACTTGTTATACTGTATTTACATAATAATTATTAACATTACCACTAGATGGCAGTGTATTATAATATTAAATATTAAAACTAACTATATTTGGAAAATATCATGTAAATATTTCTAATAATTGTAGCTTTTAGTTAATAATAATAATAATAATGTTGTCAAAACAAATAAAAGTATTATCAACTATAACAAAAACAACAATATTCTGATATTTTATAGATATTCCGAACGAGGCTTCAATTCTAATTCCATATTTATTATATGTAATCTAATCTGACTTTTCGGATGCTTTGCAAGCATTTACAATATGATTATAAAAGTCTAAAATACAAGTCCCTAGTATTCTAATAAGAAACACCGAGCTAGAGATACAATGTCAAAGGCTGAACGGTAGGACAAGTAACTCGAAATTCTTTCATATAGGGAAAACAATAAGTACATTAATTTAATTATTATAGTAATTTAAGACGTATATTAGATAAATTGGTTTGTTTTTAATAACAATGTTAATAGTAACGATACTGTTGTAAGATGGCGTCCTGTTAACTAAAACAAGTTTCGCTGTCAAACGGCTGTTGACTTGTGCCAGGCGCGGTCGGTCGCTTCTATAGAGCTTCGCGAGCTCTGTGTGACTCCAAACCTATTATGAACCGTGTATTTATTAATTAAACAATGCTTTATCGTATGTAGAGCATCAATTATTGTGCTATTGCGTTTCAAAAATATTTCATTAAACACTTTTAGTAGTCGAATAAGTTAGTTTATTTATTTTATATTTACATCCTGTTTAGTTGAAATGTAAATGAGTTTGTTTTGTGTCATAACTGTTTACTGTTGTGTTTATAATATTATAAATCGGATTATTTAGACTTATTAATTCTCGTGGTGTTGAATACTAAAAGAACTTTTTTTTGGATGAAAAGTGTACAGAAATATGAATATGAGACAACAGTGAAAGGGGACTATCTCCATATATTGTAAGTTTATGTGACCGAGTGTTATTAACAAGTCATAACTAACACTTTGGCAATTTTAATATTTTTTCTAGTATAGCTTTCAAATATCTGTCTATCTTATGAAAAAATAAATTAACAATTTCTTAATAATTTCTAACAACGAAGAATGTACACAAACAAACTATGCACATTAACAATTTCAAATCGCCTCCTGAAAAATTGCAATTTGGTAGGTCCTATCAAGTTAACAGGACCCGGTGAATACTTAAATTATTTATGTATGAATGTTAATAGACTGGTATTGTGGGACTTACTGTTTGGTTTCTTTTTTATTAGCTGCATTATCTCCACAAAATACCAAGATAAAACCATAATAATTAAAAATGCTTGAAACATAAGTAAGTTATATTTATTTTAACTCAAATTTAAAAAAGCATACTGTTTCTATAATTAAGATGAAACTAACTATTTATTATAGTATTTGGGTGTACGGTGAACATCTAAAACAGCCATTCTCAAAGTGGTGTCCCTAGGGCTAAAATACTGCAAAAAATACCCACCAAAGAGAGATTATAAGGTTACATCTAAATATTCCAACTAAATATTAGGTAATATTACATTGCAATATGATTATTCATAAATACATATAAATCAGTTTTTTATAATTATATTTTTTTCCTTCGCCAATAAAGTTTGAGAAACGCTGGTCTAAAATATAAGGTGGGGCACTGGAACCTCTCACATGACAAGTTCAGGGCAACAGGATACAAATTGTCATTAAAACACTATGTGAGGTGCGAGTGATAAAATTTATGTGTATATATAATAAATAAATATATAAAAAGTCTGTTCCATTTCATTCCAATAGGCTAACATTAATATACAGTAAACCCCCTATAACGCGGTAGATTGAACCCGCGTTATAGGAAAACGCGTTGTACGTGTATACTCGTATAACGCGCTTGGCATACACCATATAACGTGTTTTGTACAAATTATTTAATTTAATAATTTTTAAAGAGGGTTTAAATCGAATATTAAGGAGAAACTATGTTATGAACGATATATGTAATGATATATGTGTAAACGAACGCGAAATTGATTATGAATTGAACAAATCATTATAAATTTCACAGTACAGAAATATAAAATCAAAATCCCCGCGTTATAGAAAATACGAGGGACACAAATTCGCGTAATATGAAAACGCGTTATAAGAGTACCGTATAATAGGAGAGATTACTGTATTATACCTTAAAACACAGTATGCATTTTGTCTTTCGTAATTTACAAAACAAATGACAGTATGATAATTAAATTAAATTTGGAATAGTGTTTTTTAAAAGATATATTGTATACAGTTATTAGGTTTTTAACTTTAACTCTTAACATTGTTATGTTTATTAATAAGTAAATTATTTCTGACGCTCACTGTACTTGTAGTTGTATAACTAATAAATTTAATTTGACAGCTGAAATACGAGTATTTGGTGTTGAATCTTGTTTGAAAACTGAATTCCGTAACACTGTTAATTGTTAAAAAAGAAAACTTCTAATAAAAGCTTCACCAGCCGTTTATTATCGACGGTTTACTAAATTCCTGATAGAAAATCGCATGGATACTACCTTCACAAATTGTAACACTTCAAGCATGCTGCCCTATATATGTCCTATAGCAGCGGTTCTCGAACTTTTTTGGCGAAGGAAAAAGCCTTAATATAATTATAAAAAACTGATTTATATGTATTTATGGAGTCATATTGCAATGTAATATTACGCAATATTTAGATGTAACCTTATAATCTCCCTTTGGTAGGTAATTTTTGCAGTATTTTAGCCTAAGGGTTCCGCGGAACACTTTGAGAATGGCTGTCCTATAGTATATGTGTATTATAAATACTATTTAGTCACAAGTAATATAGCGTGTTTATATAATATAACTCAAGGTTAAGTAGCTTTATCCTGTCGATTGTCGGGAATGAAACTGACCTCTCGGGACGCTTGCTATCAATTGTATCATGAGTCTAGTACTTTAATAATTTAATTGGTAACTATACATTTAGTTGTTGGATTATCTTGTTTAATTTGTTCATTGTGATGTTATTCGTGAACATATTTCAATTGACGAATAAAAATAAGTAAAGTGTGGTTTGTTAAATTATCTTCCCGTTGTTCCCGAATATATTATTAACGATTTATTTATATAACGGGAACAATTGCATTAAAGTAAAACGTAATAAGACGCAATATTATTGTATATTCGATTTATAATCCGTCACCTTTACCTTTATGAGTCGACTTACGCAGGTGTGGTACCTTTTAACCCCTCGGCTATAAATAGGCCAGGGAGTGCCATGTAAAGGGCAATGGGTGTTCTCTGCTTCATATATAGCCGTCAAATATATTAAACATTGTCCGTGGTAGCAGTTGTGTTCACTCAAGGACCACATTCTAGCTTAACATCAGACGGAGTGTGGTCATATGCCAAAAGCCCGTGCCTACCCCAGAGCGATTCAATATGATAAACCGTGATAGAGTGGTAACGAATGAAATCCTACAGCTGATTTAGGTGCACTGCAATTTTAAACGGTCTCGCATTTATATGTAACTATCTAGAGGAAAGTCGAAAGTTACTTGCTGCGGACGTGCGTAGACTTCGTGAAAATGATCGTGAGACGATTTTATTTAATGATTTAAAACTAGTCAAACTGGACAACTACACTCAGTATGTTACGTGCCTAATTAAACATACAAAATTTCATTCACAAAATAATAATAATAAATAGTCACTAATATATTTAATTGTATATGCTCAGCTTTTTATATGAAAGCCTTGATCAATTTCCTATATAAAAGTTTAATACGTCACACACATACATATGTATAAGCCGCGAAAACAGATATTCTTCAAGTATAATTAATAAGTGAAATAATCACAGAATTTCAACGAAATGTAAGTAAATATTGAGTAATCGATTAGATAAGAAATAATTAATTAAAACAAATGAGGCATCAAAAAAGCAATTAGATTACATTGTAATGTTAAAGACACGGTGATTCGTTCAGAAACAAGTGTAGGTAGCGTTGCCAGGCGTCCGGATAAAGCCGGACATAGGGTTTCTTTTTGCGTGTCCGGCTGGTCCGGCTTTTTATACTTGAACCATAGTCACTTCACAAGTCGAGTTAATAAAGTATTTGGTATTCGAATTTATTTATATTTTAATAGAAATCAAAAAAGCTTGGTTTTTGCATACAATTCTCAATGATGTAGGATAGCAGAACTTTTTACCCAAATCTCCAAGCTGGCTGGTCTTTCCGGCTATTAGGTTCGGCCTGGCAACCCTAAGTATAGGTATAGATTTGCCATTCAATGTATGAGAGATTAGATTTCAATTATATAATTAACGAGAACAAAATGAGTAAATATGTTGCAAAACAAATAAACGTAATTACATTTTACTGATAAGTGTCCTCTTTTAGTTAACAAACACATTAAATAACGCTATAAAATTTGATAACTTTTTTATATTCAATGTTGCTAATAAAACACATCTTCATTTTCCCCAATTTAGGAATACATTAATATTAATTTTAACACCGTTTTGAAACGTCTACATGTTTCTTGCGCTTAACCCCTAGGTTATGTTTTGTTTGACCCTCTATTATATTTGACAATTGGAAGACTAGCAATTGTTTATTTGTTGGACAGAAACAGGCCTGCATAGCAACAACAGTTAACTATTGAATAATTTCGAATTGTTATACAATTACAATCGAACAATTGCCGATCCAATGGATCGATTGATTCGATTGTATTTCGAACGAATCGTCCATCGCTACCCTTGTTTCCTAATAAAGGCCATAGAAATGTGAGACGAACCAGATGAAGTTTCATATGAAAGGCTATTTAAATATATATTTAAATAGCCTTTCTTCCAGTTAGGTGATCCTGAGAAGTTCCTTGCATGGACATGATCAGGAAAACCCGATGAAAAATATCTTTTAAAATAAGGTCATCCTGAGGCGTTTCTACTGGGGGGACCTTGTCAGGATTGCCCTAATGAGGTTAACCGTATTTTCACCTGATGAGGTCCTTATGATACTTCATGGAAATGAGGCGAAAATTCTAGTCGGGATACTGAATGTATTGAGCAATAAATATGGTAGAGTGATTTAGACCAACTTGGCAGACAAGGGGCCGCAAGGTGGCAAAATAAACTAAAGGCGGACCCGCACTTGTGATATTAACGTAATACTTACATTATGTTTGGACTTTACTGCTAGAAAAATAACTACCAAATTATATTATAACTTGTTTACAAAACATTCACTTCTGATTTAGACTAATAGCTTTTATTTTGTAGCAGTGGATGTGAGTTTCCAAACGAACAAGCGTAATATAATAATATTTAAGT
The DNA here is from genome assembly GCA_028551675.1 of Tineola bisselliella. Taxonomy (NCBI): domain Eukaryota; kingdom Metazoa; phylum Arthropoda; class Insecta; order Lepidoptera; family Tineidae; genus Tineola; species Tineola bisselliella. Next base: position 205,460 of record JAPWLS010001082.1, read on the forward strand.
AATTTAAAAGATATTTTACGGGTTACTATTGAGTTTATTTCTGAAATATTTATTGGAATTTTAGTCAAAAATAAAATGAAAAATCTTTATTCGCAGGCCGTTTAGGCTTTACGATTTCGGAAATATATATGACGAGAAGGAATCGCAACAAACTGGCCAATATTATGTTACTTATAGTATCGGCGTAAGAAGCCTTTTAAACTAGTAACATCACTCTAAGATCATGTATTTGTTTGATGTATTTCTTTTAAAAATATATTATAACTTTTGAGCTGACTAAGCCCCTTTCCCACGTTCGGTCAATACAATATAGTGCATAATAAATGACATTGCGGACATATTTTAGTCTGAGATTACATTAGGAAATTGAGACGGAGTATTGTCATATTTCGGTCTAATTACTATTAATAAAAACAAAAGCACTATTTCATTTATACGATACCCATTGAAGCCTCGAGTCCAACGTGATTCTCAGAAAAACTGACTTATCCGCAATCTTCAATTGTTTTCCGCTTAGGTAATAGGTTCAAGTTCTATATTGGGGAGTGTGAACCTTAAGCATTTACATTACTGTTTAAAGATGTAACTAAAATACATCGCGCTTTAATGTAACTTTAGCCTTATTGTGAGATATACTCGTATTGTCGGCAAAGGTCGTAATATCATATGAAGATTTTAAACCAGCATTGTGAGAGAGTTCAACGTAATATTGTTGTCTGGGCTCATTGTATTATTCACTAAGACAGTTTTAATATTCAGCTTAATGTATGCAGTCTTACATATTGTTAGTACGATTTCAACCAACAATAGAAAGTTCAAACGCCAAGGTCTTATTCGACTTCATTTTCATTTAAATATGCGATACGATACGACGATAGGACTGGAAACTGTTGCACGTGATTAGTGATGTTCACATAGGAATAAGTCACCGTTAACTTTTCAAACTGGCATTGCATGAGCGAGTAGGTACTTTCTCGTTCAAATGACATTAAACTCATTATTCTAAAGAAACCCTACAACTATCGCCTTTAAAACTACTTACTTACTAGTTACTAACGTTTAGATCAGTGTTTCCCAAAGTGGAGCCCACGCCCCACAGGAGGGCAATTTGATTGTGAAGGGGAGCAATTCGAAAATGGACTCGACACGAGTTTAACCCTTTCGCTTCGGGCCATTTAAATGCAATACTAGATTTCGGTGCCAAATTTAACAAAAAAAGCAAATTCTTAAATAATTGCGGTAAATAACTATTATGTATAATTTTGCTTGACGAGACTAAAATATGAACTGGGTGTTTGGTTACATAAGGGGGGCATAAGAATTTTAGAAAGACTAAGGTGGGGCATGGCACAAAAAAGGTTGGGAAACACTGGTTTAGATTTAAAAACATACTTTTTATCTATTTTAAAATAATTATCGTAAATATTTTTTCTTATTACTTATTTTTATTTATCTCTACTTACGTTGTTTTATGACCACGTGATTTATTTATAATGATTTATAATGTATGCATATCGGACTTCTTATCAATTTTATAATAATAACTTTTGTTTTCCATTCAGCCGAATATTCAATTATTGTTCAAATCTGAAGTTTGTTTAATTTTGTTTTCTCTCTTTCATTTAAATGGCGAGTGAATGAGAGGGAACATTAAACAGTACGTTGAGTACGAGTCTAAAACAAATTTTACACAAACTTAAAGTGAAATTGTTTAGGGCGCTCGTCTTTTATTTTTGAGGCGAGCAGTTTCCAAGTACCTACTATTTGAGCGGTGTTCGTTGACTCGCTTTGTTAACTTGAGAACTAATCAAATGAACGAGGTAGTGTTCCTTCCATATGGTGTTTGCAAACTGTACAACTGGTTATCGTATGGATGAATGGTTTGGAAACAGTTACGGGTAAAAACTCACACTCAACGTATACAGTAATGCCCCGCTTTACGCGAGGGATATGTTCCGGAAAAAATCGCGTTAACTGAAATTCCCGCGACCATAGAGAAGTTGATGACTACATTATGTTTATACGCACTATTTCGCCTAATTTAATAATAAATTTGAATTTCGCGTTATAGTGAAACCGCGTATAACGGGGTTGCGTAAAGCGGAGTATTACTGTAAATTAAAAAGTTAACTGACACGCCTAAAATATAAACGATTATTATACAGTAAAACATTCTTATTTCAGTATTTGTGTGTTAAATAAATGCGACCACTGTTCCTGTATGTTTTATTCCCGGATACAAAACTAACTATACAGATCAAAATACTAAAAAAGGGAACAAAGTGGATAATTAGTGAATGTATGCTCCGACAATAAGGAGATTTTACTGTACATATAAGTTTATACAATATCAGATTTACGACCACTATGCTGTCAAATTTTATACATCTTAAATTTCTCATTTAAAGTATTCTTATTATTAACTTGTAAAATTAATTCTTTAATAAATGTACTGTTGTTTTTGTAATACATATTATTTTATTATAGACTTTTTTTATTATATTTAGTTTATTATAGCAACTTTTAAACTTATCTTCTCCTTTGTGTGCCGCCAAATTTTGAAACCGTGACAAAAAAAATTGTTGAGAACCACTGTACTATATACTTATCCTTGATTTTTTCTCCATATAGTTTTCATATACCAATATAATTATCGCAGAGATTGTTACAATAATATTCACTTTCATATAGTTTGCGAATCGACGTAATTAGGTCAATTATACCACAAGCTCAAGTCTAGATGTTGCTCAACATTTGTGGTTAAAATTATTTTATATTAATCAGCTAACCGCAAAACTATATAGTACAGAACCTTCAGGATAAATAGATAATAGTTGTTGACATGAGCGTAGGCAGACATGGGCTCAGGGTGGGGCAGCGGTCTTACTCTGGTTAATTTTTTTTTGTGTCGACTGGCGACTGTCGAGTGTGAACTTTCTTACGGATATTAAGTATTGTAGTTAGTACCAAGATAATTAAGTTTTTTAGGTTTGATTAGGTACCTTACAGGTCAGAGCCAGGGTGGGGCAAGCGCTAAATCAAAAACATCAAGAGTATAGAGGGGAGTTTCGGAAATTGATAACTTATTTTACACAGAAATGACAAACGTGTGTAATTTCTTATTATATCTCGACCAATAGATGAATCAAATGACACTCAATAGCTTTCATATATCATTGTGAAACTACCAAAATATATAAAATCCCGAAGCATCCAAACAATACAATATACGTTCTATAAAAGCTCTCGGTCGGAGTGGAGCTTCTGCTTTTATTATATTTTAGATTAGGGGTTGGTGTAGTAAAAGTAATATGTATACAAGAAAAAGTTCAGGAATAATAAAATATACGCGTTCCACTAATTCGTGTTGGCGACTTCTCAAAGTTGTAAAGCTGAGAGCTGAATTCAGGCTTTAAGTTACAATTATTATAATAAAAACTGCATAAATCATTTCGACTCTTGCGCATAGTCAGGAATCTACAGAGATTTCGGAAAGGCATATAACGAGAAGTAATCACAAGTAACTCGGTAATCATAGCCTGTATAATACAATGTAGGTATATTTTTATAAAATAAACGATTTAATACAATCAATACTGACAACTGACATACGAACAATCATCTCAACCACATCCTTTTGTCATCAAAATAGTCATTTATCTTTTAATTCTTAGCTGTTATTTTTAAAGTGACCTATAAAATAGTTTTGTGTATAATCATACTAGCAATAAACAAAAGAATACGTCCACATGATGCTCGTGAACAGTAATGTAATGTACTGGAGTAATGAATGGAGTAAATGGAATATGTGTTCTGTGTATATTGTCAGTTTAAATATATTACAATAAATTATATCGACAATAATGTGGGGGCCTCTTTTATATTTATTAACTTGCAGTCAACGTCACAAACAACTTACGAATACGTTATCATAAACTCCAGTCCCATTATCCACGTGTATGTAGATTATGCCAACCCATATGTACAGAACGTCCACAATATTGGTTCTTTATAAATAACCTAGTTTTTTTTTACATATTTCCGGAAGATCTTTTTTTAATTATATAACTCCAACAATTTTAATATGCAAATTGTTTGAATACTATCTATAGTTAACACGGTTTTTTTTACTAACCGGTTTATAGCTTCACATATTTGGTGTTTTAAATTCTAAAAGTTAGTGTGACTTGATGGAACGATTTTTTTTTAATTATTTCTCACAATGGGGCTTGGAACCGACGGTATTAGGTGTTGGAATTAATTCGTAGCGTTTTTTTGAAAGAAATAACGATTTATTTGAAATGAAAATAAAAAAATTACATTATTGAGAATACTGTCCATCGCTTGCCACTACTTTTCCCCATATTTCAGACAGGAGTTGGATACCCTGTCGAAAAAAAAAATTAGTCTTTGGAAGCAATCCATGAATCGATCCAATTTTCACAATCTTCATAAGATGTTAAATTTTTCCCTGACAAACTATGAGTCATTGATCGGAACAGGTGGTAGTCCGAAGGGGCAATATCTGGTGAATACAGCGGGTGGGTTAAGACTTCCCATTTCAATGTTTGCAGATAGGTTTTCACTGGGTTTTCCACGTGAGGCCGAGCATTGTCGTGCAGCAAAATAACTTGTCGCGCCTTTCGCTCCATTCCGGCCGTTTTTCCTTCAATACACGACTCAAGCGTATCAGTTATAATCGGTAGCGATCCCCCGTGATGGTTTCATTTGGTTTTAACAATTCATAATAAACCACACCTTGTTGATCCCACCAAATACAAAGGAGGAGCTAGACCTATGAATATTACGTTTTGGCACTGATTATGATGGTTGTCCGAGCTTATCCCATGATTTTCTACGTTTCGGATTATTGTAATATATCCATTTTTCATCACCAGTAACAATACGATGTAAAAAACTTTTTCTTTTGTACCTTTGAAGCAGTAGTTCACAGGTCAATAAACGCCTTTCAATGTCCCTCGGTTTTAATTCATATGGGACCCAATTTCCTTCCTTTTGGATCACTCCCAATGCTTTAAGGCGTTTTCTTGCTGTTGATAAATCAACCCCCAACGATGTAGACAACTCTTGAAGTGTTTGACATTAATTTTCTTCAGGTAAATCCTCCAATTCTTTGTCTTCAAATTTTTTTGGCTGTTCAGGCGTTCCTTGTCTTCCAAGTCAAAATCACCACTTTTAAAAAGCGCAAACCACTTCCGACATGTTTGATCAGCTAAAGCATGTTCACCACTAAAATCCGACGGCTTTCAGCAGCACTTTTATTCATATTAAAATAATGTAATATCACTCCCCGCAAAAACACTTTATTTGGAATAAATTTTGACATATTTAAATAGCTGCAACTTATTGTTATTAACTATTAAGAATAAGATTCGTCGTAAAAATAACACCTAATAATAGCGGCTTTACGATAAATTTGTTTCTGATGGTAAAAACAGAAAACTGTAATAACCACGTCATCTCTCATCAAACGCTACGAATTAATTCCAGGTGTTCGAATGCGTGTTATAATGTTTTCGTTGTATTGCACGCTCAGTGAACGCTTTACGGGTAGGTACTTCCAATATGTGTTCTTAGTACTCTTGGAACGGTTTGACAATTGTTTTTCTACAGTAATGTGTTTTGTTATGTCATTATGAGATACAACAATTATTCAACAATAATTTCAGTGTGGATAGGAGTTCATTTCACTGAGTGATTTTTAATACACGCTACACCATCAGCCGTGCGTGACGACAGAGGACTTCCGCGCATTGTGCCGTGTGAAAACTATCACTCAATACCCATATCAAAACTCGCGGTTTAAACAGACAATAGAATATTAAACTATGTTACGATGCTTTAAGATCCACTTTTCAGAATACACGTGTGTTTTAATGTTATCAATTGAACAGAACCTTTTCCGGCGCTGCATTCAAATATTTGCAACAATTTTGATTCATGTATCAATTGTTATTGCATAAAGTAATTTTAGTTTCAATGTTATTTATTTGTAGCAAAATTACGAATAGAAATATTCGCATGTTCAATTCTATATTTGTATTATATACAATGACGTGTGTATGGAATACGCTTAAAGCTGCGTTACAGCTTTAACCTAAATTGCCTCGTAAATTTGCCATTGTAACTTACGTAAAACTAAACATGCTGACGGTTGGGTGATATTTCACAGTTTATACCGTCTTTTGTTTTCCATTACAAACTGACGTCGTTGGTTGATTTATGTTAAGAAAAAGCACCGCGCTTTTCAAATGTCACACAATGAAGCTTTTTACGTTAAAGCTCGCCATTATAGTTATTTTAAAACAGGCAACCCTAAAATCGACCGCGACGCGTTGAGTCAGTGGGGGGGAAGAAAGGGCAGCCGCTCCGCTGTCAATTGACGAGCAACTCGTAAAGATATTATGTCCCTTGATTTAGCAACTTTGTTACCGAGTTTATTTTTGTACTACGTTGCAAAATAACTACTAGAACATATTTTATCATTGATAATATATCTAGGTGTGATACACGCGCGCGGCTTGAATGCGTTCGTTTAACGTCTCATCAGTATCTCTGAGTCAATTCGGTTACTAGGAGTGCGGAATGAGTTTATATTGATAAAATTGTGTCAAAAGTTTAATTAGCGTTTTGTTTTTGCGTATTTTGTGATAATGTGAAGCGGAATCGTTCAACCGTGCCTGTGCGGGACCGGTGCTACGATTTAATATAATAGAATGTATGGTACTTTTTATAAGCATACTCGTCAGTGATACGAACGTTTTTAGAAAATATACATTGTATTAAAAGTGTTTTTTTTTATTGCGATAATTTTAATAAGTGACAGCAGCAAAAGTGCAACTTGTAAGAAATGCGTCGAGTTTTTGGCGTTTGTTCGGAGAATTGGCTCCTCTGCGGACAGAATGTGAGACGGTAGCTTTAACCGTCAGTTGTATGTTCGTATTTAAATTTTTATTTTGTATATTTTGTTTTCATTAAAACTTCAGACCTCTTCAAGTAATAAGTAATTAATTAAACTAAAATTATTGATAGAGTAAATTAATTTTAAAATATGTTATAAATCCTCAAGGAAGATGTAATTCGTTAAATAAATAAAAAAATGTTAAAAAACGACAACCGAACTGAATACTGAACAAATTGGTCTGGAGTTAGTTTATTTTATTCTTACTTTGATACATGTATAGATCATTATTTTGTTTTGATTATGTATTGGTGTTTAGCTTATTGCATGCATGAAATATCTACGTTGCAATATACACAAATAAAAAAAAAGTTCTTACACGAAGTATGGCCAAAAATAGCTAATAAACTTACTTCGTATAAATTATTGATTTTATATATAAGTATAACACTTCAATAATGCACTGTACAGTGAGCAAAATATTTAATAATCAATTTGTTTAATAAGACACGTGGTAAGTTTAATTCTGACAAGAACCGCACGTAGATATAGTTGTAATTTTCTTACTTCTTCAAATAATTTTGCACAGTACAGTAAACCCCCCTATAATGCGGTATATTGGTTTCGCGTTATAGGAAAACGCGTTGTACGAGCATACTCGTATAACGCGTTTTGTACAAGTTATTTACATTTAACTTTTCTTTTTTAAAGAGGATTTAATTCGAATATTAATGAAAAACTATTTTATGAATTTCACAATACAGAAATATAAGATGTGAAATCCCCGCGTTATATGGGTAAAACACGTGTTATACGAGGGTTATAAATCGCGTAATATGAAAACGCGTTATAAGGGTACCGTGTAATAGGGGGGATTACTGTATGTTGTCGTGATATTTATGAAGCTGACTGTACTTATTAGCTTATTTGTAAATGTCATTCGCCCAATTTATTATTTCCGTTCATAACATTGTTAGTTGAAGAATACAATGTGTATCAATTTTGGTTTGTTCTGTTAACTTTAGATTGAGAGTCCCGTTAATCCCTACTAATATTATAAATGTGAATGTGAGTTTGTTTGCACATATTTTTGGAGGTACTAGAAGTAACATAGGATACTTATTATTAAAAAAAAATATTGTTTTTTTCCTATAGTTAGTATGATCTCTGATACTTATTTAATGACTTAAATGCGAGCGAAGCCGCGGGTAAAAGCTAGTATCAGAATAATTATAATACCATACAAAAATACAATTATGTTGTTACCACTTACCATTACTAACGTTACGACTTTAAATGAGTGAAGGATTCTGAAAATAAAAGAAAAAATGTTTTCCTTAAATTGTCTTTTAAAAATATAAATACAAGTCGGGGAACGGGAACCTCCTCACTTTTAAAAGGGTGGTAAATGAATACTATGTGAGATATCAAAAAAAAAAAAATTGCCTGAAATATTATGTACAATTAGTGATCCTGTTGGATGTTTTTTTAATGTGGAAGGTTCCCGTTCCCCTCCTTGTATTTATTCAAACAAGTTGAATAATAATACAAGGAAAATCAATACAAAAATCCGACCCAAAATAATATTTTTATCCTTATAAATACTTATACATTCCAAGATTAAAATTTTTGTTTGTCAGTGTCGCTCGTAAAAATGGATAGCGCGTTATACGTGGTTTAATTCCTATAGCATATTTTATGTATTATGAACGAATTTATTATTTTCAAGAACTTTTAACAATAAATAAATTGTTTATTTACCGAAAGTAGGTTAATATTTAGTGTTAGACATAAAATATCATAAATCATTGTAAAGTTTTACAGAACATAAAACCAATGAACAATGCGTGGATTTATTTAAAATAGATTTCAAACAAGAGCACCCGCTGTACTTACATAGTATTTATATGACTGTTTATACTTATGTTCTTTAAATAAATAACTATGTACCTACTTATATATGTATATGCATGTAATAGGAGTTGTTATTCAAATTCCTATTGACATCCTGAGCCAGAATACACTGGAGCAATAATCTGGTTGTAAACTAGTTATAATCATATTTATCTCAATTATATCTCATGGTGGCCTCATGTTTCATTTAGCATTTATGTCTTGAAGGCCTCTATCATTCGCGTGTGGTTATGGTGCTAATGTTACATTATACGCGAACTCTGCTGCGTATGGAGAGGTTCCCCCTCATCCAATTAAGTCATTTCAAAAAACAAAAGCAAAACACACACATTAATTAGTAAGACCTCATGTTCTTTTTTTAAAAATCTATTTTCGAGAGTATATATTTATTTTTAAAAATACTAAATACTCAAATTGTTGGGTTTAATAAATGCAAAGAAGCCGCGATGTTGTCTCCGATGAGACTATACATAATTGTACAAATTATTTTTATGACGTTTTAAATTGCTATGTGGGTGTAAGTGGGCGTGCGTAATACATTACGGAATTTTCGATACAACTTTATCTTAGTCTTAAAAATGTTTTAGGGAAATTATAAGTGATTAATAAATTACTTAGTAATTAATTGTTCTATTGTGTTTCAGGACTCTCCACACGGATCGGTGATGTCGTGCCAGTCGTTGTCACCTACGACGCGCTCTTTCGTCGACCCTGACAAAGAGAATATGACATATCACAGGTATGAATTTGACGATACTGTTTTGAATTCCAAAATAATAATATAAAAAATCTCTCGAAACGTCGAATTAAAAATAATTAAAATAGTACTCGATATTTTAAACATGTTCGGGAATAATCCTAGACAGTAATATAATACGTATTTATTAATTTAATTTTATAAATACATTAATTAATGTGGAGTCATTTGACCCAACAAGGATTTTTTATTTTATTAAATGACCTCAGATATCTAATGAAAACAATTCTATTAATGATGTTTTTTCGAATTGTCTAACAAGAAATTATAAAATCCCAATTTACACGTAAATACGTAGCAAAAATCTTCAACAATATTTTCATATTGTTTTCCGAGTTTAATATGGGTTCTTTTAAATTATTTATAGATCAGTGAGATTCAGTTCAGAGTCACGGAGTTCTACAAGAAAGTCTACGGAAACAGAATGCAAGAGGGACACATCTGGTGTGTTTTTTTTTTTACTTCAATAACATTAATAATAACTCTTTAAACGCCATTGGAATTATCTGCTGGCTAACCTTTGTCAGTGTGAGCGGTGATATGAAAAAAATAATTAAACAAACAATATTTACTATATGCTGAATGGTACCATATATATATTGGTGGCTAATATTGATAATAATATAGTCTTACATGCACCCGTTCGTGTTTTGTTTCATGATTTCTATTATGCGTAAAGGTTATAAGACGTCCCCATTAATCGCTAATATTAATTTCAGGATCGCTCTCCACAACTGCGCTTTCTATAAGTCATCTATCGCAAGGCTCCTCGTCTATGAGCCAATCTGCTCCGCCATCGTCTACAATAGATCTTGATGATATTGTGAGTAAAAACAAATGCTAGTTTCTTAAAGCGTAATTTGAATGATAACGTTGACACTTTTAGGCGTTATAATGGAAATTTTATGCTTTAAGAAACAAGTGTAAATAAATGTAGGCTAGTGCGTGCTTTTGTAGTGTAATATTAATTTAATGAATTTAGTCTGCGTTTATCTGGACTAATTTCTTGTAACTTTGCGAAAGCTTTGCTGCTATCAGTGTTTCCCAACCTTTTTTGTGCCATGCTCTACCTTAGTCTTTCTAAAGTTCTTGCGCCCCCTTATGTAACCAAACACCCAGTTCATATTTTAGTCTGGTCAAGCGAAATTATACCTCATAATTATTTACCGCAATTATTTAAGAATTTGCTTTTTTCGTTAAATTTGGCACCAAAATCTAGTACTGCAATTAAATGGCCCGGATCGAAAGGGTTAAACTCGTGTCGAGTCCATTTTCGAATTGCCCCCCTTAACAATTAAATTGCCCCCTGTGCAGTGGGGCGTGAGGCCCACTTTGGGAAACACTGATCTATACAGTATGATGTTTTTAAATTTGAATACCTCTAGCATCATCGTTTGTATAGGTCCACTTTTCGCAATAGTCTAGCCTACCGTCCTGTTGATGCGCTCTAGTAGTATAGTTATCCCTACGCTTGTGTTTAACGTCAGGAATATGTTCCCGGATACATGTAGGTACACATATTTCGTTTAGTCTGCCTCGTGCGTACACAGTCGCATGTTAGTTGATAAACAAATGCATATCATTCAAAACAGCAATTGCGGATACCTAATTATTATAAATCATGTTTAATGTAGATTGATACAGCGACTTTTAAAGAGCAGTCCGACTTTTTTTAAACATATTATTTCAAAAAATCACTAATAATGTGATTGATGAGAAAGAAGATTGGTTTTATTTCGTTAAATTACTCAAATTTTGCTGCAACCGCGATTTTCAATTGTTTTGTTTGTTTGTTTTTTTAGTACGACCATACTTCATAAGTTGTACCCGGCCACTGCAAGACAAAATATTAGAGATAATAATTATTAACTGTTCGTCTTTAAATTAAGATATGTCATTAATAGACTAAAGGAAGTAATTAGTTTATTATAAAATTCACAGCCAGCGCTACCGTTAGCCACGTGTCGCTTCCCCAAATTAGAGGAATGTGCACATTTCCACTACGAGCGAGTCAATCTTGGCGGGATACGTATTGAAACAATTCCGTGCAGTGAAGATGATCCATGTCCAACACATTGCGCCGACTCTACGGACTCCGAAGAAGGTAAATCATATAAGTTTGTTATTATAAAAACACTATCATTCTCTTCTTGTACGTTTCTATACTAATATATAAAGATAAAACTTTTGATTGTTTGTTTGTATGTATTGAATAGGCTCCGAAACTACTGGACCGATTTGAAAAATTATTTTACCATTAGAATCCTACATTATCCCTGATGAACATAGGCTATAGAATATTTTCAAAAACCCGGATGAAAATTTCAATAATGTAACTCAAAGTGTGAAAAAAATACAAAAGAAAATCATTATATTGCGTACGCTGCGCAAATTATTGACAATAGAGCAAAGTGATGTCCAACAGTTTTATAGAGGACATCAATATCTACAAAAAAGTGTGCGATACCATATGTTTAACTATTACAGTTATGTCACAATAACTGCTTTTTCATGTTAAAATTTAAACTTCATAGTACTTTATATCTTCATTACTACGCGAACGAAGTCACTGGCAACAACTAGTTATTAATATATATATTTCTTTTAGGTTGGATATGTCTTAAGGTGCGATCGCACGTTAACGATCCAACACCGACGGACTCTATTGAAACAGTTGGAGAGAAAAGTTTGAATTCAAGCTGGACGGCCGAAGCTAGTGAAGTATGCGAATGGAGTCTCACTAGAAACTCGCAGAACTTTCTCCAACTTGATGATATGCTGCATAGGTATGTCTATAGGGCATGTTCACATTAAGCGGCTTGTCTACTGGCTGGCTCTTAGCCGCAAGTTAGCAATTAATTTTGGAAATGATAATTGTTTTTTTAGGTGCATATATGATAGAAAAGTGTCCGGTCTCTTGAACTTGTCAGAGGAGATCAATGCTCAGCTTATAGGCGATAGGTGTGCATATACCAGCCTCATATCGGATTATGTACACCACCTGTCAATCATTGCTAATGACTCTATAAATTGCGGACCGATTTTGAATTGGCTTCAAATGGACAACAAAGGTGAAGACAATAATTTATATATTTAATATTATTGAGAATTATGAAACAAAATAGAGTCATATGATTCACTAACAGTCAAGTTATTGACACTATATTTATTATTATTATTAATTTCAGGTCATAAGTTGTTGGTTGCAAATGAAGATTCGAGTTCAATCAATACACCGGCGGTCGCTGCGGCATATTCTGTCAGGAAATATGTATCACAGGTATTTAAATTACTTTTTGAAGTGATATGGTAACATTTAGGGATTAGCTTTGAAATAGTTAGTTATTTTTATTATCTAATTTCAGGCACGTGATGAAATAAGCTTTGAAGTTGGTGACATGATATCTATTATTGACATGCCAGGTGAGAATAATTATAATTTACTTAACAAACAACACTTCTAATTCACCTAGACTTGTATAGTTACAAAACATTCAAATACCTAATTAAAATGCTTATTTTGATTTTCATAGTGAGATCTGTAAACGACATGTAATTATCACTACTCTATACCAATTACAAAATTCCATTCGATGTTATGAGCAAGACGTAAAATAATTATGTTTATAGGTCCGCAAGAGTCTGTATGGTGGCGTGGTAAACGTGGATTTCGCGTGGGGTTTTTCCCCCATCATTGTGTTGCTGTCATTGGTGATAAGGTTCCACGGCACATGACACAACCACCGCCGATTGTCGGGTAAGCATACATCTAAACACATAGGGACCACTTCAATTTACAACGCTCAGTGATCGGTTCAACTGTACTTATACAAACTATGTACTTACACAGTACATATAAACTATATAAGTTCCTACACAGTACGTGTAAACTACATAAGTACCTACACAGTACATGTAAACTATATAAATACCTACACAGTACATGTAAACTACATAAGTACCTACACAGTACATGTAAACTACATAAGTACCTACACAGTACATGTAAACTACATAAGTACCTACACAGTACATGTAAACTATATAAGTACCTACACAGCACTTATATAGTTTACGTAAAATTCATGTTACATGTTCAAACCAGTAACAACTTATTTATTTTTCAGATCACTCGCAATGACTCCGATCAAGCCAGTGTTACGTAAACATGGCAAATTAATCTCACTGTTTCGTAGTTTTATACTGTCACGACCCTCCCGTAGGAGTCTTAAACAGCAAGGCATTCTACGGGAAAGAGTCTTCGGTTGCGATCTTGGGGAACATTTACTGAACTGTGGACATGAAGGTATTCGCTATTTACGTTGCATATTAAACTGTAGTTAATAAAGCAATTTTGTTACACCATTGACGGATTATACTTGAAAGTGGTGCTTCCCCAGAAATAGACGGAAGTGCAACCATTATAATAAATTAAAAAAAACATATCAATTGAATAAGTAAGAAAACAAAATTGAAACATTACAGCAGATGATAGCTGTTTACAATTCCAGAATAGATGTGAAGTTGATGTTTTATTGTTTCAGTACCACTGGTCTTAATCGAATGTGCTCGAGTGATCGAGTCACGAGGCGCTGTCAACGGCATATATCGTTTGTCTGGTGGTTCAGGACTTACTCAAAGACTACGCGCGGCTTTCGACGAAGGCACCGCCCCTCCTTTACATGACCCTGCCGTTGCTAGGGACCCGCATGCCCTTGCCTCCTTGCTTAAGATGTATTTCAGGTATGAATACTACAATTTGTATATGATAATTAAATCTTAAAAAACGTTGGCATTTGTTTTGGCTTCAAGTGTTATCTTATTATGCTCAATACATATAGTATAGGTTTTGTGTGTGTATATATTTATTATTATCTAAATATATAGTGAAAGGCGTGTTAATAATAATGTTTGTTTTATTTTCCTATAAAAAGGGAGCTGCCAAATCCTTTGTGCACATACCAATTGTATGAGAGCTTCGTGAGCGCTGTACAATGCGGCTCTGACGAGAGTGTGCGTGTTAAAAAAATGAGAGATACTGTTATCAAGCTACCACCACCCCATTATAGGTAAGTTTTATTTGAGACACAACTGATACTTGGCAATTACGATTTGTGTTTTTAAACATGAGCAACAGCAATAATTAAAATGTTATTTTGATATAGAACCCTGTCGTACCTCATGCGTCATTTACGTCGTGTGTCGCTACTGGGCGATGTTACTGGCATGACAGCAAGGAATATGGCGATTGTTTGGGCTCCCAACCTGCTGCGGTCTCCTCATTCCCAACACGCACTTCATGGTGTCGCCGTTCAGGTAAGCAATTCTATCACATACATTTAAAAAACATAATTGCATATGTTTTGTTTCGTATCATTCAAACTATTTTTAACAGGCTGTTGTGACTGAGTTCTTGATATGCTTTGCTGAGGAGTTGTTCTCCGAGGATCAAGGAGAGAGTGAGGAGCAAGGTGACAGTCCATACAGTAGCCTCGTGACGTTGAGAAGCCAAGACACTGCGAGACGACCTAAGAGTCTACCACCCAATCCACCAACTAAATTACTAAGGTAATCAAACCCAGATTAAACACTACACTCGAAAACATTGATCATATTTCCGGTGATCGGCGATTGGTTACCTAATCTGCCTTAAAGGCCGTTACTTCATTTGGTAGTTAAGCAGGCTCAGCGACGCATATATGTTTCAGTTTGGAGGAAGCGCGTCGTCGTGGTAAGAGCGTAACAGTCCCGCAAGCACCGCCACCGATACCCTCGCCGTCTACCTTAATAGCAATAAACACACAATTACGGCCTTCGACATCTATGAGACCCAAATATATAGAAGTAAGTATCAACTACATAGACAGTACTACAGTACATAGTGATGTTCCACTATAAAAGATTGCTGATAATAGAGCTTCAAATGTGATTTAACTTCAACTGTAAATATCAATTGTTATTTTGTTGTGTTTAGTTCAGCACTTCACCGATAGGTTCGCACCTGATTCGATGTATCAAATGTCAAGTAATTTCTGTTGGACTGTTGCTCGAATACTTAACGTTGGCAACTGTCTTTATAAGACAAGATGAAACTTTATTTACTCTAATGTTTACAGGTGGGTTCGGGCCCAAACAATTTACCTCAGTACCATACAGTCCTAGACCTGCCTGCTCCAAGTAAGTAATGCAGCAACTAATTTTATGTATGATTCAAATTATAATATGTACATTTCGCAAAATATAATGTACTAGCTGTTGCCCGCAACTACGTCTGCGTAATAATCTAATAAGAATTATACAAACTTTCATCCCCTATTTTATCCCCTTGGGGGCAGAATTGATCAAAATCCTTTCTTAGCGGATGCCTACGTCATAACATCTACCTGCATGCCAAATTTCAGCCCGATCCGTCCAGTGGTTTGGGCTTGATAGATCACTAAGTCAGTCAGTCAGTCAGTCACCTTTGAGTTTTATATATATAGATTGAAATTTTTTGGCGAAGGAAAAAGCCTTAATATAATTATAAAAAACTGATTTATATGTATTTATGAATAATCATATTGCAATGTAATATTACGTAATATTTAGTTGGAAGCGGAACACCACTTTGAGAATGGCTGCCTTAAATGGTTCTTGTACAATGCAATGTAATTTGACCTAAAATATGTGTTTTGTTTTTCAGACAAGCGTGGCCTAAAACGATCTCCATCTGGCTGGAGAGGGCTATTTTCGCGCAACAAACTCCGTCCGCGACCTACCCCACCCCCAACACCAGAAATATGCGTCCAGGTACACCTAATACACCTAATTAACCCATTACTTCCCAGGCGTCGAAAACATCAAACACAAATCTTTAAATTAAGTTCATAATACGTTAAGAAAAAAACGCTGAGTCAGACTGTCCTATAAAGTATGACAATGGGTATAAAAATTATATTTTGTTTTTATTTTTATATTATATATATTTGGTAGAAGTCTAAGAATCAGTTTTATGTACTTTGAAGTTGGTTACTGTTTTCTTTTACGGTATATAAAATCGGAAAATAATGCTTTTCTTGAGGCAACAAATATGATCATTTTGAAAAAATTACATTAAAATTACGTAAATATTTAAAAAAATAATAATTATTATTTCATCAGAAAAATAGTATAAAAATACGAATTTCATCAGAAACAATAAAAAATGAAACTCCTAATAGGTTAAAAAAAATATTGAATATAGTGTCCTAAAAATAGGACAGTGGGAAGTAATGGGTTAATATGAAATTCAAATATCCATATGTTATTAACAATGATGATTATTTTATAGAAGAGTCGTTTATCCCCTCTATATTCTTATAAATAATGAAGCTAAAAATTAAAACTCTTGTTGTATGTCACAGTTGGATGTGCCTATGACACATCCTCTACGTCCAGTCAAATCATGCGAGTCATTGCAATCTGAAACAGACACACTGGGGCCACTTACGGATAAGGTGTCATCACAACTTAAATCTCACACCAGGTAAGCAATGATCACTGCTATTTACACGACCTAACCAATTTTACATATTGCCATCTAAGATTAATGATAGGCTATGTATATCGACTTCAATTAATTAACAGGTCAGCCTCATGCGATTCATACTTCGAGCCGTGGCAAGCAGAACTAGCTGATATGAGATTGCGTCTATCGCCTCAAGAAAGAGATAACAATATATTTAGTGAGGAAGACGACACTACTCTTAATGTAGTCAATGGCTTGCAGGTACACTTGTGAATGTTACATACACAACTTCGTTTAAATGTACAAATGTATTTTAAATAGTTTTATTCACAATTAGTGATTGAATGTATTGTATTATGTTTAAGGGATGTCAATCCATATCCTCATGCTCAGAGGCATGCAGCGTGGAGCCCAGTCCTAGAAAGACACTCCAAACACTTCCTGAAGCTGACAGGTGAATTGTGTCAATTTCGTTTTATTGAAATGAAAATTAATTCGTTATTTTTAAAAATATATACACGTTATGTAAGTCCAGTCATAATAAATTTGTATAGTCAAACATTTTTATTCATGTCCCAATGGCAAATTTACAAATGTACTGATATATCGAAGTTTGTAGCACTTTAGTCTTGTAAGTGGGTCGTGTATTAGTGTAATCAAACCTCATGGTCTTAATTTAAAATCAAGTAGTGTATGTACATTTTATATTTCCAGGAAATGCAGTCAAATTGAGGACCAGCTAAGCAGCATTGGTTACATAGATGGAGAGTCACCAGTTAGAATCAAACCAGGTCCAGAGAAACGTCACTCAGATGAATGGATTGCACAAGCAACACATACCGATATAGCCAAAAGGTACTATATAAAAACTTCTATATAAACATATGTAAGGTACACGCTAATAAACAAATCACAGCACACTATATGCGTACACATCATCACAATGTAACAATAAAAAACTCCTCACTTATCAAGAGTTTTCTTATCACTTTAAAGTTATCAAAAGAATAATTCAATGGATCCCATTTTCACTTCTTACAATAATAAGAATAAAGTTTTAATATTGAGTAAACTTACCAAGAGGTACAATTATGTTCTGTCTTCGTTGTTCCTTTTAACACTATTAGTCATCATATTGTTCAGATTCTGACGACCACCCACAGATGGCGCTATCTAAAATATGTCACACATCCTGCACTTCACTTACATTTCGTTTTAAGTTTTCACTTACAAATCTTTATATTATTTATAATAGAAAATTTGAGAAAAGAATACTTAGAAAAGAACAACAAAAATGTCTCCTTTTGTGTTAACATAAATATAATCATTGAATGTGTTTTACTAAACTAATAATAGTTCTAAAGTTAACATTAAAAGTCCTAATATATATTGTAGGTCCTATTACATTCTTTATCGATTATTATTTTGTGTTGTTTTCGTTTATTTTGTTTTTCCTTTTATGTTTTATTTTCAGAGTTTGTAAAGATAGGGACAGTCCAAAATCTATTTTAAACGATTTCCCGACGTCACTTGGGGGTGTGAAACTAAGGTAACTATGTATTGTATGTTTTTGAAATGGGTCATTAAGAATAAATGTTTAAATGTAAGAAATAGCTAAATTTTTTCAAGCACTAAGAATTTTTATTTCACAGTTACGAAAATAGCTTGAGTGAAATCGCGTATATTTTGTTTTGTTATCACCTTATAAAAGGGAGCAGTCATTGGAATAAAAATTACATAACTAATATTAAACAATATTTTCTCTTAGAATGCTCAACTTTTTCATATTTTAATAAACTTCATTCTAGTTCTAGCTAAAAGCTAATTGTAACAATTTAGATTATTTCTTACAGTAACATTTTCTCTTGTTGGTCCATTTTAAAAGCTCACTTGGTATAATCACACAAAATAGAAATGTCAATAACATGTGTTATAACCAATATTTCGTCTAATTAACAACACGGCTGAGTGATTAAGATATCAACGTTATTAGCCTAATAAATAAAAATAAGGCGATAATATTATATAAAGTAGAATGTCACCCATATCCGTTCTTATGTAGGGTATTTGAACTTCACTATGATTCGCTTTGATACCCTCATACGCTTATTGACACACCCAATTTTTTGCAGAGAGCGTAATTCACCAAGAAAAACTAAAAACTCGTCACGCTACAGCGGCTTGCACCAACCGTTAAATTTGACAGAAAAACCTGTCGTCATCCACACGCTCACTCAAAATCAAGCGCGTATGTCATGGCACGGTGTCAAAGATCACTCCACGCTTATTAAAATTGACTGGCCTGTGGAAAGTTCCGTGAACGGCTTGACTACGAGCACGCTCTACTCCAGCCCACTGTCGCCCATCCAGCCTATTACGCCGGCCTTCGATCCCTCTGAAAGTGATTCCGAGCATGAATTGAAAGGTTGCGACAGTTGTAACAGTGACAAGAAATGCCTAAAATGTGAACTCAAAGAATGCGCAGACTACGAAAATGTCAAGCCCGACTTTAAGGTTGGCATACCTGACAGAGAATTTGGAATCATTTTAGCAAATTATAGTCTGGAACCATCTCCTATAAACTCTACAGATATCAGTTACCAAAATCTGAATCGCCTGTCCGCTATCTCCACCAACTCGTCGACCAGCGATCCATCAGCGAAAAAATTCGATGCTGTCAATGATGACAAACACCTGGGAGTGATGACGTCATCACACGAGAGCTCCTCCAGTTGCTCCAACATGAGTTCATCTAAACCGGGCGACGAATTATATGAATGTCATAACTTAACTCGTCCTAATTATATCAACCTTCAATCCAGTAGCACGTCCAAGAGTTCCAGTTTGAGTCCATTGAAAAGTCCGCTTCGATCTACAATCAGTATAACTTATAAGTCCCCTACAAAATCTATTAAAAATGAATATGAACCGTTAGAAGCCGAGACTCCAACTAATGACTCAGTCTATGAAGACATAAAGGTAGATAATAATCTATCCTTTGTCGAGGAAGCCACGGTACCTGAAGCAGACGCCAGTTTACCAACACAACAAGCTTGTCAGCCTGAAAACTTCGCAGGAGAACTAATCACACTGGACTCGCCGATAGAAAAACGGGAAGGAAACCAAATTGATGTTTATAGTCAAGTTAAATTCTTTAGAAAAAGCGTTAGAGAAGTTAATGCAATGGTACTCGAATCTCCCGAGAACAGAGAGGACATTAATGCGTACGAGAACATGCCTTTCCATTCCATATCAACTGACAAACAAAACGATTATGAAAATATAGAAATAACAAAACATTGTAGTAACACCACCGATGAATTAAGCAAGCAATCTAATGACAATAACGACCAAAACACGCTTACTGATAATAATGCGAAAACTCAAATCGAGAATGACAACGGTAATAGTTGTATTATAAATATACAGCCTATAACTAAAAACTTAAATGTAAGGGAATTAGCACATAGATTTGAAAGTCCCACTGAGCAAAAGAGCCCGTTTAACTTTAAGATATCTACTTTAGAAAGGAACAGAGATAAAAAGGATGAAACGTGCAAGAGAGACGTGACAATCAAAATACCTCCTCCGATATCACCAAAGACTTATAATCTAGCCAAGAGCGCTGGCACAGCACGCTCACTCGATGAGAATGCATTTGTCAAGGAATTTGGTTGTGAAAATACCCAATATATTGATAAACGAAAAAGCTTAGAAGTCAAAGATGGCAAAAAGCAAGCTAAATACACACCAGATATGAACCTCAATTTAAACATGGAACAGGTACGGATTGATGAAGAAATAACACCATCCACAGAAAATAAAATAGCATTAATACAGAGAAATGATGATAAAAAATCGGATATTAAAGGCATTCTTGGTATAGATTCTGATAAAAAGTTAAGTAGAGAAAGAATTGAGAAATACAAAGAAGAGAGACGAAACTTTTTACGAGAGAAATACAGTTCACAATCATTCAGGAGCGCCAATCCTTCTGAACATTTGACTCGGTTAAAGCTAAAGAAAAATGATGAGGACTTGACAAAAGAGAGCCAACAGATTGATGATAACTTGCAAAAATTCGAAAGACGTAACACTGTAGATTTGGGACAAAGGATACGATTCTCATTGGCGAAGAGCGCTAACAATCTTGATACTATAAAGTCACCAGATGAACAAAAGCCGTTGGAACTGGAGGCCGATACAGAGAGTAGTCGTGAAATCGACAGTGCGCCTAGTATCAGTGCCAATTATGGAAGGTGAGTGTACTTCTTTGTAACTAAACACATAATCTGCATGCAAAAATGTTTGTGATCTGTGTGACTCACCCACTTTTATATAAGTTTAACAAAAGTATTTTTAAGCTACAGAAGTTAAACAATATTTTTTTGACAAAATATGGTAAGATGTTCACGTATGTGCACATGTATATATGAGTTTTATTGTGATTTTCAGAAAAGAAAAGGTCTCTCCGGCTTACAACATTAAGGACATGGCGGCGATATTTGAACAAAAATCTCAGAACTCGAATGGCTGACATTCAATAAAGCATTTTACTGTTTATGCA
This sequence comes from Tineola bisselliella, assembly GCA_028551675.1. NCBI lineage: Eukaryota > Metazoa > Arthropoda > Insecta > Lepidoptera > Tineidae > Tineola > Tineola bisselliella. Next base: position 227,106 of record JAPWLS010001082.1, read on the forward strand.
AATAATAATAATTACTAACTTTAAAAGGACTTGCTAAAATTCAATCAATGTTATTTCAACATTATTTAATTCTTTGTTGTTTCTAGTTACTTGAGTCTTAATAAAATACTAATTAGCCATTTAATAAAATGTATCAAATAGCTGCGACTTCAATTGTTTTGCTGTAAACATATTTATAATAAGAGTAACAATTTTATAGCTTTTTTTTCAGCATAAACTGCTGATCATTGTAACTATGTAATTGAGACATGATTGTGGCAAATGAATCTTGAAGGGCTATTCAATATTATGTATATTTGATATTTAAGTAGTACTGCATATATCCGGGAGGCCTGTAATTTTTCTATTTATGTTGGTATTGTTAAAGCATCGTACATGTTATTTGATTTGTATTTAAGTTTATGAAAGTACTTGTAAAGCTATTTATTAATGTAGAATGAATGTGAATAGTGTGCATTTTGTAAATAATTGTTACAATTATGTTTGTTGCCTTTGATCTAACTTGCCCATGTGTAAAACACTATTATTTTACATGTTTTTGTGATTTCAAAACGTGGCTATGGTTTGCTGACAAGCTTTGTGACATCTATTATTAGAGTAATCAAATGTATCATGTAGTTTTCTTTTTCACTCATCTTGACATGACAACTAAATGTAAGGCATCAGGGATAGCAACTGCAGCTGGAGGAAAATCTAAACATTGTTCTTAATTGTATTTGATTATGCCTGACTAATTCTTCTCATAGTAAAACTCAACACGAGAAAATATACAGACTCACTCGGTGGATGTCTGTCTACGTATCGTACCTACGCGTTTTAAAATCTAACATTGTGATAGATCTGCGCTTACATCTCCAGAAATTGTAAACAACGTACTTTGCTTGCGATCAAAGAAGTTGTTTCGATATTATCACGTTATTTTGTGGTGAAATTAGCACCGTTCATACGAACTACACCGCGACGGAACCGTTGTTTGACATAACCATATGCAAACCACTATGATTAAAAAATGAAATTAATTAAAACAAATATTTTTAATTAAATATTATTTTGTGAAATAATTTAAAAAACAAAGTTTTTTAAATGGTTTGGGTTATAGAATTGAATATTTTAACAAACTTATTAAAAATCAAATATATTCTTTATAGTCTGTGGTAAAAAAAAAGATTGACACTTACTTTCCTACCCTCTTAACTTTTCGTTTTGAGTAGAATAATATTTTTTACATGAGGTTTTACTTGTGAATTAAAAAATTGTAATCTCTTATTGTGTTTTTGCCCAAATACTCGACATTGGCAGAATTGTCTTTATCGGACATCTGAGGCTATTTAAATAAAAAAGAAGAAGAACTCTTCGTTTCGCAAAAAAATATCAGTTTAAAATTGGTTTACATAGTGCCTCTTCTCCATTCGTGTGAAACAGACAGACGTCACCCGCATCATCCTACAACTCCAGGGTAATGTGACCTTCTTCGTTTTTCAAACACCGCAGGCGATAATAGTTGTTAAATTAAATTCAATTATTTAATAAAATAAAATATTCCTCCATATTAACAATGGCGCATGTACTTGGAACTCCACGAATGTGCAAATTATTAAAACATTGCTTTTTTTGTCTACGAGATGAAACTCAAACCACCTTCAAGGCTGACATCGACTTTGTGGACATGCTCATCCTAATTCGGAAGGTCACGGGACTCCTGGTTAGTATAATAAATCTTTTATTATAATAGGTTTTTATTCCTCGAAAGATACATAAGCAAGTTTTGTTGCGAGGCTCCGCCTCGCTCTTACTGGATCAGAGCTCTTGACCACAAAGTTGGGTCAAAAGGCTCTACATCCATTCAATATCTAAATGATGTAAAATAAGATTAAGTTAACTATTCTTATTGTTATGTGGGTACTTAGAAAATATATGTTGTTGCAAGGCCCCACGTTTAGCGCCGATTATTTAGCAGGACTCCATATTGGAAACCCCAGTGATAATATTTTATAACAAGTTATATTCAATGTTTATAATTTAAACACTACTCATTGAATCACCCATGTTTTAATTTTTGTATGAGAAGACTAATTTTCTAAAAAAATATGTTCCATTGTTTGGTTATTCTCGATGATGATGAGGAAAGGTGGTTGCTTGTACGTGCTATGACCTAATATATACATTTGTAATTTCAGTTATGTCAAGTTGAAGATTTTGAACATATATGTGACCCCTGCATTTCTGATGCTAATGCAGTCGACGATTCTGAAGCTGCTAAACGCATGGAGGTAGGGTTAAAAAACTGTTATAATCTATAACAATAAGTTTAATGAGGTGTAATCTTTTTTATTTTAAATAATATATGTGTATAATTTCAGAAATACAGAACTCTTGATATAAATGATTGCATCACCCGTCGCAAATCTTATACTAATGCAGCTGAAACGGTCGCACCCAAAGCCATTGAACGAGTCATAGTGAATGAGAGAATGTATGGCCGTTTGTCATCTGATGAGAATCAAAAGGTATTTAGTACATACCACCTCTTGGGTTGTCTTTTCCTCGTTGTTTTTTTTAAATGTTTTATGTGTAATTTCAGTCAAACTCAGCAGATAATCCAAACGACGCGCTTGACGAATCTACACCGACTATTGCAACACTATCAGCACAATCCTCTAATGTTCAAAGTGTAAAGGTATTTTAGTAAATTCTACTTCTTATTGAATTTTGAATGGGCCCTAAAATAAATATGTATTGGAAATTTTTGTTAAGTTGGTCAAAGCCCAGTTAACTTTGGGAACCACCGGTATAGAGTATAAGCTCAATTGATTCAGCTATAAATTTTTCTTTCAGATGTTAGAAATACCCTTGCATTTTGATAATACTGTAAAGAAACCTTTTAAGGGATGCCTTGAGCTGAAAAGGAAGATTTTGGAGTCCATGAAGCCCAAAAACGTTTGTCCAAAGTGCTCTTTAAAATTTTCATTTAAAGTTGCTTTGGATAAGCATATACTGTTAAGGCACTCTAAAGAAGAGATATCTGCATCGACCCTGGATGCATATTGTAGATGGAAGGGTAGAATTATTATATGTTTTTAGAGCTTTAAATGTTACATTTGATATTTACATCATTTGTTTATCAAGTTAATACCATTTTCACTATCAAATTCTTTGTTTGGTTTAAAATTTTTAGCAGGTTTGCTTCGCCCAAATCTGGATAAATCTTTACACAGGCATTTGCAGACCGCGAGGAATCCAATCACTGACAGGGTTTGTGGAGGCAATATATTCAGGATATAGCATTTCTAATTGAAGGAAATTATTTAAAATTATTTTGCTTATAATTCCCGCTACAACATTCAGTAATTTGTCTCGACGCGTTTCGCCGCTTCACGTGGCATCATCAGGATACGTGCGGTCGCTTCGGCTTCGCTTCAACGACTGATGATATATATATATATATATGTGTGTGTGTTGTTTAAATATAATAAAATAATTTAAATAAAATAACATAGTTTTTTTATTACCTTTGGCTATCAAACCTTCTTTTTATACTTTACATTATTAACAAAAGAAAAGTATTTTTTTTTGTTTTGTTACTTTACAATTTAACATACAGATCATTGGAAAATTGACAAACTATTAATGTGGTCTTATCCTATCTTCAGTCCGGTGGCATGTCCAACAATTAAAGTTTGAATTAATTGAAAAGTCCGCTTGCACCCACAATAAGTATAACTTTTAAGTCTCCTACAAAATCTGTTAAAAATGAATATGAACCACTGGAAGCTGAGACTTCAATTTATCTATTGTCGTGAATTAAGTACATGATTGTTGTTGCCGTTGATGTAACCGGCCCGTGTATAAAACAATTATTTAACATTGATGACGAATTATATGAAATCTATTATTAGAGTAATCAAATGTATTATGTAGTTTTCTTTTTCACTCATCTTGACATGACAACTAAAAGAAAGGCATCAGGGATAGCAACTGCAGCTGGAGGAAAATCTAAACATTGTTCTTAATTGTGATATAATTGTATTTGATTATGCCTGGCCAATTCCGCTCATAGTAAAGCTCAACACGAGAAAACATAGTCATTTTTTCTTATTGTAGATTTAGTTCTATCTAATCTACTAATCTGATCTATTAATCGTTGCGTCTTTTCGGACCGAAGTGCTCCGCTTGTCTGAAAAATCCCGGGTGGATGCGTCTGCTATTGTCTGTATCCAAGGAAGAGGAAGTAATCTCTGGTTGGACTGTTGTCCAAATACTTGACACTGGCAGAATTGTCTTTGTCGGTCATCTGAGGCCATTTAAATAAAGAAGAAGAAGAAATAATCTTTTATTGGGTTGTTGTCGAAATACTTGACATAGTTGTTGTTTTTGTTTTTTGACATGAGGGTTTACGTGTGAATTAAAATTTTATAATTTGTTATTGGGCTGCCCGAATACTCGACATTGGCAGAATTGTCTTTAATAGATATCTGAGGTCATTCATAAAAGAAGAAGAAGACATAGTTGTTCATTTTAAGTATTTAATAAGATAAAATATTCCTCATAATAACAATGGCGCGTGTAATTCTCCTAACCACGAATGTGTAGAATTTCTAAACGTTGCTGCTTTTGTTTTAAGTACGTTGTTTATTTTTTTATTACCATTATATAATTTAATTGTGAATTGATGAATTTTACTGATGAATGATGAATTACTGATGAATTTATCATATAGATCATTAGTAGTAGCTTATAAATAAATTGTTGAAACAAAAAGAAGAAAAAAATTTGATCTAAGTTTTGTGCCATTAGCCTTTCTAAAATTCTTATTGCATTGCATTGGATTTAAATGGCCCGGGCGAAAGAGTTTGACTCGTGTCTAGTTCATTTTCGAATTGCCCTCCTTAACTACCAAATTTCCCACCTGTGGGGCGTGGTCCCTACGTTAGGAAACACTGATCTAGGGAAAAACAAGAGCAGTTGGGCCGATCATTGTTGTAGATTGAAGCGATTGGCGGTCGACTATCGACGATGGTTGTGTCATATGCCGTGATACAGCCACACGAAACCATACGGATTCCGACAATTGAAGCGAATTGTATAGCAATGAAATATTATATTATATTAATTAAAAGTAGCGGGGGTCGCAACTAAAATTGTAAAGTGGCTTGCAGTACCAAAAAGTAACCACCATTTTAATAATATATTTCAGGATTTTTAAAAATTAAATAACAAACGTACATATGAACACTATACGGTAGTAAAAATTTCATACTTCTACGATATCGGGAAATGTAGGCATTACTTATTTTGTCAGTAAGTAAATCAGCGGTTAAATAATATAATAAATAATAATAGTATAATACCTAATTGAAAATAGTTGTAAAAATATATAAATGTCATTCTGTGCAATTTGATTCTATTAACCAGGCAACACTCGTAGAGGTTGCGTATTGATCCGGATACTTTTGACAGTGCTACGCGGGCGGATCTCCCAGAAGGTTCTGTTCCAAGGGTCGACGTAATCATGGCTGTAATGCGGAAGACCGAGCTGGCCATCCGCAGGGAGGCGTTCATCAACGCAAACGAGGAAAGTAAGTATATATCGAATTATTAAATAGTTTGCTTACAAACAGGAGATTTGCATTTTTATTATAGATTGGACCACTGACATCATCGTGGACGACGAGGACAACGACATCCCCGAACCGACGGAGGATAATGAAGTTATATGAGATGAGGAGCAGGTTACGAGCGCAGCCTGTGTGATTATGTAATCCACGCGCCGTAATCTGCGAATGCACTCTGCACTTTCCAGCCGTCGAATCAAGAATCCTCCTTGTAACTCACCTTCAGTGGCTACCATAGTTCCTTTTAGCTTTAATTTTACTTGATTATTGTATGTATTTTGAACTTGTTGATTAATTTAGCGCAATTATTGTTAAATGTTCACGTTTTTCTTTGTTATTTGTCTTCTACAGATGATTTATTGTTAACATTGTTTTAAAAATATAGCAAACTAAATATAATATTTTATGCATTTATTAGGCAATCATAGGTAGGTAGCCACAACTCTATTGTATCTTGGTATTTTAGTAAATATCATTGAAATAAATGTAGTTAGACAGTCCTTTGTTTTATTATCCACTGATATATTGCGCAGTTTTCTTAATGTGGTCGTGGAATTAGTGGAACTGCTGGCTTTTCATACTAATTCCAAATGGCAATAGATAAAAATTCATTCGTCATTGCAAAAGCACTTCCTCAGGGCTGAAGATTTTTCTCAATACCTACTTAACGCATGCGCGCGCAGTCCACTTTTCGATGTCCGATATTACCATATATGGGCATTTGACGAGAAGCTTGAAACATATATTATAGATATTTGCATTATTTTAATTTTAATCGTATTAAAGAATGTATCTTTTTGTGGAGCTCTACCTAAAATTGCTCGTAATAAGATTCCATCTGTGCACCTCCTGAAACAAAACAAAGGTACGTATGCTATTTCTTTCTTGTTCCCCATGTTAGAGAGATAAGAAGTCAATTAGAAAAAGAAGTGATGTACACGATAATAGTTTTTACTGAAAAATGCATTGTAGTATCGATATATCTGTATGATTTAACTGGTTCACAAATAAAACTTATCAAAATTACTTTCTAGGACCTATTCCGATAAATTTATTTTTTATTAAACTCTAGTACTTGCTTTGAGTAGTTAAGCTCACTATACATATAACTAAATGTGTTCTCTTAACAACCAGAATTTCGTTAGATTAAGAACTATATATACGGAATCTATATTAAATATATTATGTAGTGAAAATGGTGTTTTAGTTCTAAATGAGAATTTATAATGAAAAAATTCATTGATAAGAGATATACTGGGTTTCTCCGCGATTACGATTCCTCCCTCTTCAGAAACTCTGATGGAGACAGCGTAGTGTTCAACAAGGAAATATAGGTTTTTCCTGCGTTATCCTGGCATTGAACCAGACGAGATGTTCGCTCCCCAGTTGAAGACACAAAGAAGAGTTTGTGCGCATCTGTCCCATTATATCTAGACTTGTAAAGGGACGCATGTTGTATCTATCACCTATGTATGGAACATGAAAGTTCACTAACATGATTCCGATTACATGTCTGTGTACAAGACCATGCTTTCTTCGCTTATGTACGAAGTTAGTTAACTAACCGGACAGACAACTTGACAAACAAGTCTGAAAGCCATAGTGATTCACTACCTAATCACTAAGATGTGACCCACATAACCTAGAAGCTCAATAGCGCTTTGGTTCGGCCTGAAACTATATAGTCGATCATTTATGAAGATGTGAACTTCAAGGTGACGGATCATTTGGGCATTAATGATCCGCTCCATGACTACATAATACTGAAGTGGAAACACTAATGTAGCTATCGTTATGTATGACACCAGAAACTAGAGAAATTTTCTAAATATTAAGCCCTTCTCAACCCCATAAAACATAGTCTTCCGTTGACAAATAATGAATGAATGAATGAATTAAATATAAAACAATAAATTAAAATAGCCTAATATTTTTTAGTAATTTATACCTGAAGTGGTTGTATTAATGGTGAAAATAATCAAGCTCTAATGCTCCGTTTACATATGTCGCCTGTCGGGACCGGATTTTAATCGGGTGTTCTAGTGGCAGTGTATTTTATATGAAGCTATTCACACTTGTCCGACACCGATTTTGTGTCGGCGCCGATAAGAAATGTCGGCTGGATTGCGAGCCCTCTACGGCCGGAAAAAAATCGTGTCCGACCTCGCACGCCTATGAGTAAGTATGACGCTGTTCACATTTGTCGGATGTCCCCTTTCTCCGCCCACTCATGCGTCACGGCCGCAGATTACACACACAAGATCTCAGCGCGCAAGCAGATTTGTGTTTTGTTTTTAGCTTCAACGGGGTCCGACAACCGACTAGTGTGAACAGAGGCGCCGACATACGATTAAAATTCAGACCCGACAAGCGACATATGTGAACGTAGCGTAACTCTAAAATATGAAAGCAATAATATTGTAATCACTAATATATTTCGAGCGCCATCTATCCATAATTAGTCAAACTACAATGAGTATTTCATAACCATCTAACAACATAGTTTTAACGGTTCATACTAGATGGCGCTGTTTAAGAAGTAAATTGCATATCAATACACTTCTATATTGTAAACTTGTATTGTGTGGTGTGTACGCTCAAGATCTACTAAAATTCCAGTACTTATTCATGTAGTTCGTTACACATTAGCATTCTTCCAGCCTAATATTGTAAAAATGCATTAAAAAGTGCCTTGTAATAAATGTGGCGGTCGATTCTACAAGCCGAAAATACTTATTTAAGAAGATTTGAGGTTTTGACGTTTAGTCTGTCAGTGTCATCTTTCTTGTTTCTTCCTGTCTTTTGATTGCCACAATGCATTGTGATAATTATATTTTTAAATCCATTTTAATCAGCAATATTATTTCACATAAGTTTCTCTAAAAGTGGTGACCCAACGACTTTCGAACAACGCAACCAGAAAATAACCTTATTTGTGAAGTTATAAAGCTAACGGCAAATTTTGAGCTCGGTATATGTAGACATTCTAAGAGCCCTCGGTCGTCATCTAATATACAGTGATTACAGGGCGCTTAATGCCGCTACAATGCTTAACAGAATCAGCTCTTCACAACATGGCCAATGAAAAGTATCAAAACACATACGAAGCGGAATCGGCAGTTAAGATCCTGTGCCTTGCAAATTTTCTCATGTATTTATGGATGTTGTTGGACCTCTCCCACCATCCAATCATTATACATGTTATTAAATATTATGAATCGCTTCACTAGCTGGCCAGAAGACTCTGCCACGGACATGAACCTTTGCTTTCAAACTTAGAGAACATGTTCGTGTACTTAAGTCAGTTAAAGCAAAACATCATTCAACTCAAAATGCTACTTTCTTTCATCCAGAACATCAAAACGTAGCATGCTTTTGTTCATCAAGACAACATCGCGTGTTAAATATTTTCAAGACAGTAACAACATATCAATGGCCGCAGAATACGCTTTCTGGATATATATTCTTCTGAATTTACCGAGAGGGGAGTACTTGTGGCGGTCGATTCTACAAGCCGAAAATACTTATTTAAGAAGATTTGAGGTTTTGACGTTTAGTCTGTCAGTGTCATCTTTCTTGTTTTCTTCCTGTCTTTTTATTGCCACAATGCATTGTGATAATTATATATTTTAATCAATTTTAATCCGCAATATTATTTCACCTAAGTTTCGCTAAATAAATATTAACTAACATAACTATTTTTTTAATTTACAAAATTTCAGGCGTCTTGTCCAATAAAATTAAGCTATCTGGAGGTAGTTCAATATGAACATTATTTTTTGACAAACCTAATACCTGTAATTTATTCGATTTATAATTAAATAAATTCTTAACTCTCTTCAATATAATAAAATATATTTTAAATAGCTTATAATAGCTGCAACAGCTTAATAATTGTGTTCTTTTAAAAAAATTAGTAATCATAGTTTCATGTTGCAGCCCAATTGTGAATTAAATTATTTTTATAAATGCCTAAATTTTTTAAATATTCCAGAGTTTTAGTCTCGTCTTGAAGTGTTTGAAGCTCATTTATTACCGTTAAACTAGTGTCACTATCGGGAACCCCTGTCTGCTTGCAGGGAGGGGTCCGAGGACGATAACATGGCGGTATTCGGTGCTGAAACCTTTAATGCACCCACGCTCAAGAACCTAATTTTATTCTTAGATTTTTATAATAGATATAAGATATATACCTATATTTGTTCTCATTATTTAACTTAACAATATATAATATAATGCTTCCGTTTTTGTTATACTTTGTAGAATTGTATGTAGAAGAAATATGCGGGATGGTTTTGAGAAAAGAAAAAACAACAAAGATTTAAATGTGTTTTACTTAATCCTAATTATACTTAACATAAAAATACACTTTAGATTTGACATTTGTTGGATGCCTGATTTCAATACTGGAAATACACAAGGAGTTTCTTGGTCCTTTTAAAATAGTCTTTTACGGCGCCCAATGAATCTATGATTTATATTGTCAATACGCGAACTCATCGCTTTGAGCTCTCCTGTAGTACGTCCTATAGTTATCGCCCGGAGGTCTAATGCCACACCGTGCGAAGTAGCCGCGACGCCACAGCAATATCACACTCAATAAAATCGGTACAGATAATAACACACCTGAAAACATTGTAATGTCAGTTACTGACATAGGCTAGTGAATAAACCACTATAAGTACACTTACATATGAGTGTTGCGAGCAATATAGCGCCGTCTCGCTCTGGCCTGTTGCCGTATTTGTCAACGCAACGCATGGTGCGATGTGTGTCATGCAAGTGACGCATCGTATACCCGTGCATCTCTATCGGTATATCGCAACTGAAAGAAATACATATTGTAATAAAGAATGAATGACTACTGTACTCACTGACTCACTGTCGCTTACACCATGTTGTCGGAGGCGTTTGGATGCAGACGTTCTACAATATTGACGAGGACATCCACCATCCACTGGGTGCTACAATCGCACATGTAGGGGTTGCTAGTGACGTCCACCATTTGCATCAGATCCCATCGGCTAACCAATCGGCTGTCAATTTCGGTTAGATTTGTATTACTCGCGTATAACTGCAAAATTATGTCATCACTATAATAATAATCTTTATTAACCCAAATACAAAACCATATATATTGTATATATGGTGTTTTATGATGATCTATTTACAGAACTAGTCCTGGGACTGTATTTCTGTAAATAAATAGCAATGTTATATTTACGCACAATCATTGTAGATATTATCAAATAAAAAATATAAAACTACAATTATTATAATGAATATTGTGAAAGGATATACTATATATACATACATATATAAAAATATCCAGAACAGTGTTTCCCAACGTGAAGCCCACGCCCCACAGGGGGGCAATTCGAAAATGAACTCGACACGAGTCTAACCCATTCGCTCCGGGCCATTTAAATGCAATGCTATATTTCGGTGCCAAATTTAATGAAAAAAGCAAATTTTTAAATAATTGCGGTAAATAATTATTAGGTGTAATTTCGTTTGACGAGACCAAAATATCAATTGGGTGTTTGGTTACATAGGGGGGACATAAGAATTTTAGAAACGCTAAGGTGGAGCATGGCACAAAAAAGATTGGGAAACACTGATCTAGAGGAACGTAGAAAATATATAAAATAAATTTATAATAATATACAACCTCTCTCAATGGCGGCCAGACGTTTTCATTCGCCATCGCTTTGTGATGCAGTCGTGTTAGTTTAATGCTATGAGACAATCGTAGTGTACGAAGTGCAGGTAGCAAGGAGAGCGAGCCCTCGCCAATCTCGAGCAACATGCCCATGCTGCTCATGTCCAGCTCGAGTAGAGACGGCATTGACGGAAAACCGCTGCAACGCATGCATTATAAAACATTACCAGTGCTACTACATGTTGCTGTATGTTGAAGGATTAAGCAATTAATGTACAGGAAATTATATAGGGTATATAAACCGACAGCAAACACAGCGAAAAATCACTCGTTGAAGCGAAGCCGAAGCGACCGCACGTATTCTGATGATGCCACGTGAAGTGGCGAAACGCGTCGAGACAAGTTATTGAATGTTGTAGCGGGAATTATAAGCAAAATAATTTTAAATAATTTCCTTTAATATAGATTTCCGCAAAGTAACGCCTGAAACAACTAATTAAATTAATGTACATTCAACTTACGGGTAGTAAAGCGAGTTGTTTTCAATCTTGACAATTGTATTATTACTAATGTTGAGGTACAAAAGACTCTTTGCTTCAGATAACTCTTGAGGTATCGTCTCGAGCTGATTGCTGCTAATGTCCAAACGCTCTAAATACTGTGGCGTGTGAAGGAACTTATCCGGTATAGACTTTAACTGACAACCGCGCATCTTCAAAATCTGTACATTAAAGCTAGCTAATTAGTATCTACGAGTAATTGTGTCAATTTTCTAATATACACATTTGTTACATACTTTGAGCACGGGGAGGCTAGATATAGCGACGAGTGTGACGTGGTCGATTGTCTGTATCGGATTGTGGCTGATGTCAAGTTCGGTCAAGTCGGATAGGTGTTCGAATAGGTCTTGTTGCAGTGAATGCAATTCGTTGTGTGATATGTTGAGTACGCGCATTGCGGACAGCGGCTCGTATCGTTCCGGTAAGTATTTGCCCTGTGTATTGAATTATTTGATGATTGCAACTTACACTCCAGGCACTCTGTTATGTATAAAATAAACGTACTTACCTCAAATACATGCGGATTGAGTTTGTCCGATGTTAATTTGTTCCAGCTGAGATCTAGTACTCTCAGACTCTGCAGCTCTTTGAATGTAGAACTGTCAATGTTCGCAATTTGACAGTTTGACAGATTGAACACCTCTACCGTTAATGGGGTATACACCTGTGTCATGTTGTGTAAAGGATTGTTACTGAGATCAATGACAAGCGGTTTAACCTCGAGCAAACCTGAAATAGTGAAACGTTGTCATCTTCCATGGACCAATGCAGTCACGTTGTGTTTATAGTCGTACCTGCCCAGTCCTCCTTAGTGAACGGTTTGTCGACATCTTGGTTATTGCAATCCACTAGCCTATCTCGGCAACTGCATGCGCGACATATCAGATCACTCTTCTCAACGACCTCTTTAATATTATAAAATTTCAGCACAGTTCAGTACAGTTCAGCGTAGAACGATGTACTGTTCTTTTTGTTAATAACAGTACTCACCTGTATCATTGAGCGAGTCGACGAACAAGAATAGAGTCAATAAATACAATATTTGCAAATAATCTGAAAATAAAAAAAAACTGAACAAAACCGTTTTTTATACGTTAAAGTATTTGTGTTTGTTATCAGATAACGCTGGACCTATATAACACATAATAAAAGCAAAAAAAGAATTGAGATTAGAGACTAACACCGAGTACAGGTGAGCAACGGTGCAGTTAACTCCCTTAAACTCCTCCATTTGACATACTATAATTAGAACGAGTTAAATATATAGACCAGCGGTTCTTCAACTTTTTTGGCGAAGGAAAAAGCCTCAATATAATTATAAAAAACTGATTTATATGTATTTATGAATAATCATATTGTAATGTAATATTACGTAATATTTAGTTGGAATATTTAGATGTAACCTTATAATCTGCCTTTGGTAGGTATTTTTTGCAGTATTTTAGCCCTAGGGTTCCGCGGAACACACTTTGAGAATGGCTGATATAAACGTACTTATTGAAATACTACGCAATAGCAAATGTTAGTTATTGTTTTTTTTTTGCTAAACATTCTAATTAGACATCAACAGCATACTTTATTAAATTGATAACATAAACAATAACTCGAAGTTACAGATAACAGCAATTTGGGACATCGGATAAAAACCTAAACAAGAAATAAAGAGAACTAAATATAACAATGAAATCACTTTTAGTGGAGAAATGTAACAACGTTATTGGCAATAAGTTGAGAATGTACGCAAGCAAGTGTAATAGGAGAAGCTAGTTGTGTGAACGTGTACTTACCCATATTGTTGTACGCGTTGTGCCAGATTGCTAGTATCTTATCATATTATCTGCGGACTAATATTATTATCAACATTTTCCCCAAATTAGTCATTGCGATAACGACCGCTCCCGTGCTTTTCCTGTTATACTAACTCACTAATCATTAGGTACTTTGTATACCAAAATGTGTAGACACTAGACATGCACGAGGAACCAGTTGTCAATTATATGGTGATTATCTGTTCTCCTATCCCGCGGGGGCTTGTTAGTGACTCCCCTCTAACAGACTGCGCTTTTTATTGCGTGTTATTATAATCTTGCTGTTGTTGTTGCATCGATATACACAGATTCTGGTTTTCTTTTAAGCAAAGGTTTAAGGAACGAGTATGAATTCCGGTGTTAGTGTTTCGAGTGTTAGTTAGGATGTTGTCGAGGAGTTTCTTTGTTGTAAGATGACACTCGACACTGTCGCTTGTTAGCGGGATTACCCAGCTGACAGAGCCGCGACACCAAGAACACACTTTTCAACATAATCTATGCTAATTAAAAATTAATTTATTTTTTTATAATATAATACGTTCCATTGGCATTGTTTATTTACGAGAAATACATTTGTTTCTAATAGAAATGAAAACCAAAAACAATTGAATTGATGACACCAAACATTTTGTTTCTATTTTTCGTATCCATTTCTCCTAGAATCACTGATATAAGATCACGTGCTGCGGGATTGAACCTGTGATTTAACAACAATTATTAAGCACATCCCCGTCTGTTAAAGTATCGCTACTAAGTAGCTAATAGTTCAAATGTCACCCCCATAGACCCATGAGTACTATTGACATTTGCAACGAGCCATTAAGAGCCTATTTACACAATAAACTATTAGAAAATGTCACTGTTTCATTGTGTGCATTTTACGACCGAAATCGTTTCTAATAAAAATGATCATTTAATTTATGCATATGAATATATTTGTTATTCACGTTTGTATTATTTGGAATCATAAAATTTAAACATAAGTTCAGAAATTCTATTCTAAAATTTTATGTATTTGCTTCACATCCACATACATATATATAATATGTATATTATTATTTTTTGTTTTATTTATTAGATCAGGGTGTCTTCTCTTGCCATATTAGTAGGCCTAGTTGAATGTTTAGAACCAAAAATGTGGTAAGTATAGAATCCATTTTTATAGACGAATTATTTTTTTCCTGTAGGTACATAATTATTAATATGGTGTTCACTCTATACTCTACACTCTACAGCAGGGCTGTCCAAACAATCGCCCGCTGTTTTATATCTACAGTGTAAATTAATCAGAAAATAGTTTTGGATAATAGTTTTGGAGCAGCAGACTGGCATTCGTACTTAAACATTAATGTATATAGTTTTTCTTCAGATGTTTATCACAACTATTACGTTAACAAACTTAGCTTTATTTCTCTAGTCTAGTGTAGTTGTTATAATCATGTTATGGTTTGTTAACTGTTTGTTTCTGTATGTCTAAATAAATAAATATATAAATATAAATAGCTTGGACAATAGAATTCTTTCTCAAAATATCTTGTATAAAGAAATGATTACGCCGTATATTTTTTAATTGAAAAATGAAAATATATTCTTCTGCGACCCTCCTGCTTTTGTAGTAAATTAAATTAGCCCGCGAAGGTATGCAGTTTAGACAGCCCTGGCTTAAAGCATTGTATAAAGTTAGCGGTAGTATTTTATATGTTTCATATTAATATCATTCTTATCAATTCAAAGAACTACGTCAGTAAGCATAAAAAGCTGTGAGATTTTTTATAAATGAGGCAGAATACATAACTCTAGTTTTGAAATGTATGAACGACCTCTCTTATGCAGTGCGACAGTGCATGTCGGTATCTTATGTCTGACAGTCTCTTGGGTTCGATTTACCGAAATTATTCGAAATCCCCTAGCACTACCGGTAAGAGCTAATGCAAAATATACCTTTACATTACGAATACATATATTAAAAACCTTTTTATTAGGCATTTTCAATCTCTATCTATCTATATTTCAATCTCTATTTAATTAAAGCGTTCGCTTTAACAGGGAAGGCAGATTAGTACATACGTAAAGCTGAGATTAATATATTTTTTTAAACCTTGTTAAAACGAATCGTAGACCAATATAACCTCTGTATAACGAACTTCATTGTAACAAATTAGTTGATATAACGAATTATTTTCAGATTCCATTCAGTATCGTTATAACAAGGTTGCACTACATATGTTCTTGCCCTAATACTGGTAGTACAGTCCTAGTTTGAAGTCTTTAAAAAATGTTTCGTAATAAATAATTTTTGTTTATAAAAATGGTTGTGTGTCATCCGAGCAAGTGAATTGTAAAGCGGGTGAAGTTGATTAAGCATCAAACGGCAGATAATTGTTGTTATTAAGTAGCACGTGCTCACAAATAGTCGCTGTCAAATTTAATCAAAACAATTTAGTTGCTTAACGCAATTATTAGAAATAGTGAAATTGAATAATCCTTCCCCCTCGCTGCGGACAAATCAGGTTAACAACAAAGACATGGGCGCCCTCTACGTGAATGTGAAGCAAAAACGTTATTATTAATAAAGATAATCTCATGACTCGTTTTAATTTAATGTAGTATAAAGCTTGTGAATAAACCATTTCACTTTTGCCAATTTCTTTAACTATTACCTAGAACAAAGTAACTCTCATTCTACCCTAAATTTGTAATTTATTTATTTATTTAAACACACACAACAAACAGTGGGCTTATAACGAATTTTAGTCTGGCTTTCGAACCGAGTTCGCTTCAAGCGATTTGTATGGAAATTTGAGCAGCGCCACCGCGAGCGGATTTGGAACTACAATATTTTAGATACTTTTTGTTAATTTTCGAACGTCTCGATATTTCGTTCATTTGATAGATTGCTGGTGTTCGTTAGTCGTTAGTAAAAATTCATGATCCCGATTGCTAACGGATCCGTTTTACTTGTGACAGCTCGATTCGAAAGCCAGACTAAATTCGTGATAAGCCCACAGTTAACAAACCCACACATGAAAGTAACAATTACATTGAAGTGAAATTAATCTAAGTTTGATAACCTAACGAATACGAATACTATTAACTAACTGTTATACAAATGCCAGTCTGCTGCTCAAACATCGAACATTACAGGAAAGCCAAGTGCAAAATAGACTTGAGCTTCTTTGGCTTCAAGTAGTATAAATTAATATCAGTGACATTTTCGTGTAGATTGTTAAAACTGCGGGACTTAATGATAGGTTTTACTATTAAGGGTGAAAATAAAATAAAACACTATTCTCGTGGAATGATGTAATGAAATAACTTAAATGTATGACTAGAATTACACAAGACACAATATCACAAATCACCACCGCTATGCCGGACCTAACAATGAAGTATTGCGACATCAAAGATAGTTTTTATTACAATTGACAGTTTTGCACGATGCGTTTAAACTTAAATAGATTTATACGCGGTTTTTGGGTTTCAACTCTATTCCAATGGAATATAATACATATTTAAAGAGTAAACCCCCCTATAACGCGGTAGATTTTTCCGCGTTATAGGAAAACTCGTTATCGAGCATACTTGTATAACGCGCCTGAAATACCTTTACGCGTTTTGTATAAATTATTCACATTTAACTTATCTTTTTAAAGGGGGTTTAAATTGAATATTAAAGAAAAACCATGTTATGGCAATATATGTTCAAACAAATCATTATAAATTTCACAATACAGAAACATAAGATGTGAAAACCCGCGTTATATGAGGAAATACGTGTTATTCGAGGGACATGAATTCGCGTAATATGAAAACGCGTTATAAGAGTACCGTGTAATAGGGGGGAATACTGTATATACTAATTATACAATCTGGTACTACAAAGACACAGGAGTTGAAACTTATTTCTAGTTATTAGTGCGATGGTGACTTTTAAATAATTATCTAAAAAGTGAGATTTATATAAAAATATACACTTACCGTCACATTCCGTATCCTCGCGACCTTTCATCGGTAATCAAGGAACGCAAGTAATACGTAGGTATACATAAAACAGTGATATATTCCTAACATACCTAAACTATCTTACTAATGTAAATAGTGTCATCTAGTTACATCAATTGTACCTCATACGTTATTCCGGTGCATGTTACACTATTACATAATTATTATTGCATTTTGACAATAGACAGCGATCATGGGCGTAGCCAGCCATGAGCTCAGGTTGGGGCAGCAGTCTAAAATAATATGTAACTAGCAAACTATACCCGGTCTTACCTCGGTTAATTTTTTTTTTGTGTTGACTGATGACTGTCGAGTGTGAATTTTCTTACAGATATTAAGTATTGTAGTTAGTACCTAGATAATTAAGTTTTTTAAGTTTGATTAGGTACCTTACAGGTCAGATTCAGGGTGGGGCAAGCGCCCCATTTGCCCCACCTTGGCTACGCCTATGACAGCGATATCGATTCTGCTGGGGTAGGAAGTCAATCCCAGATGGCAGCATGATCATTTAATAGATACCCTTCCTTAGCCTTAATCGTATTTTTATAAAAGTGAAAAATTGTATTTTACACTAATTAGAGATAGGTACAGTTGACAACTATTGGCTCAACATGTGCTCACAAAATAGGATGTTTCGCCGACAATGTCGATGTCGCTCTGCTCGCTCTCAGATTCCGAGCTCGACACTCTGCTGACCTGTTAATCACATGAATTAGAATTACACGCGTAATTAAAGATGCGGTATAACAACATTTTTTTACCTTACGACATTTCTGCTGTTCTGATGTTGTCTTTGAAGTAAAATCGACGGGCAATTCCCCTGAAATTATGTAGCAGTTTTAGCTTGTTATAAATGTATTGCGCGGCTATTTTGTATGATGTGGCCACGCCTACAGACATCTTTTAATCGCACTATTTCGTTAGACATAAGTAAAATTTATAAGGACAAAATAAATACGATTTACGAATCCAAACATGCATTCTTAAATTAACAGTATTATATTTCATCGGTATTGTTTAAATATCTATATAATTATAAGCAATTAATAAAAAAACATTTAAAAATGGAATAAAATTAGATGACATGTTTTTATATACCATGTTAAACATTAAAACAGTTAAACATATTTTCCGGTTTTTAGGGGTAATAATAGAAAAGTATTCTGTAAATAAGAGGAATATTTTCGGCTACGCGCTTCTTCCACGCGACATAAGGAAGTTAGTCGAGAACTATACATCACAATTTTTAGCACGCAATAAGAGACTTACCCTCTGTGTCGATAAAGCATACAATTGCTCGTTAACTGATACCACCCTTACAAAATACTGTTCGTTACCGAGCCCGGATTTTTCGAACGAAATAAGTTCTGAAGCCCCCAAGATGTTGCAAATTTCTAAAGTTTATCACAGACCGGCCGTTCAAATATCGACTCTATCCCTACGATTTAAGGTTTATTACCATTGAAAGCTCGACAGAGAATAACATCTCAATTAAAGATCTCGTCCATTGAAAAGTAGGCCGTATCTTTAGGTGAAAGAGTCTAGTATAGTGTGTGATTCCGTCGCCATGACAACGAAGACGTCGGCCATTTTGTCTTCAGCAAATAATAAAGTTAAGGGCATCTTGTGAAGCATCCACTTTGCGGTAAAGTTTAGAGCGTTTATTATATTTATGTTGTTTGATTCTGACAATGTTCATATACATATACATACAAACTTTTACTATTACAGTAATGCCCCGCTTTACGCGAGGGATACGTTCCGGAAAAAATCGCGTTAACTGAAATTCCCGCGACCATAGAGAAGTTGATGACTACATTATGTTTATACGCACTCTTTCGCGTAACTTAATAATAAATTTGAATTACGCGTTATAGTGAAACCGCGCATAACGGGGTCGCGTAAAGCGGGGTATTACTGTATAAGTTATGATTAGTTATTGTATTTAAAAACTATAATTAACGCATGTATGGCGATTTACCGATCAACTTCTGTTAGTATACTCGCAGATATATTTTTGCTTAATTTTAAAATATGCATTTTTAACAATTTAATACAATGTAAATAAAGTTAGTACCTAGGTAGGCAATAGGCATACCAACATACGAACACTGTTTTCTCATTATATCATCAAAGAATTTGTTTATCAATATTGTACAGGCTACGATTGGCGAGTTTCTTGTCATGTCTTCTCGAAATATCGTAGGTTCTCACTAAAGAGCCTATGCGAAATATTTTGATATGACGAAGATACTCTATACCTATACAGAATAATTACTACCAACTTTAAAAAATCTGAAATTTGACATGAGTATACACCTATCCCCCGATTTACACGGTACTTGTTTTACACGTTTTCGCTTTTACACTGTTTTCCAAATAAGTTTTTTTTTGTTTTTATCGCACTCTACTAAATGCTACTGTGATTGAACACGTGCGCTGTGTACACATGTAAATATTTCTGCTTCAAACATCGAATCGGCACAAATAACTTCGAGTGATGAAAGTGAATTCGAACCTTCGATTCCGAAAAAAGGAACGAGAGTAATTTCTGACAGTGATGAAGGATAATAAAACACCTTTGGTTTTATTTTTTGTTCTTCTGTTTAATGTATTGTAATTAAATAAAAAAACAGTGTTTCTGTAATATAGTACATATTTTAACCTGTCAATGCATTTTATTATTATTTCTGTGTACAACTAAAAATACTGAAATAAATCACAACTGTTAAATAGCAAAATTATGCATTTTCTGCAAGCTTTTCGATTTACACGGTTTTGACTTGAAAATTTTTAATTTTCGATTTACACGTTTTTCTCAGGAATGTATCTACCGTGTAAATCGGGGGATACTCTAATAAGGGAGAAATAGTATGGCAAAAGAAAATAATAATACACCGAAATTTTGACAAGATATCATGTTATCACCTGAACATGCTGTTGAAAAAAATCACTCTAGAACCTTGTAGCGGTAATTAGACTTTACCTACATGTAGAGCTATAGAGAAATATATCTCAAACTTTTTTGGCGAAGGAAAAAGCTTTAATATAATTATAAAAGACTGATTTATATGTATTTATGAATAATCATATTGCAATGTAATATTACGTAATATTTAGATGTAACCTTATAATCTCCCTTTGGTAGGTATTTTTTGCAGTATTTTAGTTCTAGGGTTCCGCGGAACACCACTTTGAGAATGGCTGGTCTATATTTAATTGGTTATATTGAAATAATAGTATGTACGCTATAGTAAGCCCTTTTGTGCGGCATATTCTAAATTTTTTAAATAATGTATGAAAAAAATAAGATACTATATACTTTATATTGCAATTGCGCATTTCAATACAATACATCAATTAATTCACATGTTTTGGTGTAAAATGCTACCCGTGATTGGCATTCGCGATTTTGATTTTAGAACTATTTAATAGTGTAGTTTAGACAGTCAGATTTAAAAATTAATTACAAAGAAAACTAATTTGTTTATATTTAAAATTTGCGGTTTTATTACAGTTTCTATAAGAATGTTTTTATTTTGTGATAGAATTTATTTTGACATTAATTAGTGTGACATATTTTATTTAGACTTAAACATTTAATTGTTATTGTCGTCGACAGAAAAGAGGTTGCAGCGGCGATGTAAATAGCATACATATTTTTATAAATAAATCTGTCAATTTAAATTTGGAATGAAAGAATAGAGGAATGCGAGGGACGGACGAATGAGGTTTTCGATGTTGGTTGCGAATGGGAACGGATGTGTGTGCTTAGATTATAAGGAATTTATAATATAATGTAAATATAATAAGTACAGTCCACTACTCTATTACCTACAGTTATTATTTATGTTTCTAATTGTGTTGTATAAAATTGAATACTCCTTGCATTGCATGTTGTATTAGAATAAACTTTTAGGCCATGTAAGTGATTATGTTTAAATAAATTAATTTAAAAAATTCTTCGTAAAACACGTTTTCCACTCTATTGCTAAATGATTATTTTTTCGGAACACTAGTTTGGGAAATGTTTCTGTTACTATTATTTGAATTATAATTAAACTTTCAAATAAAAAATGTAGTTTTTAACTAACTTAATAATGCATAAATTATTTAAGCACTACAAAGATAAAAACTTTATTCCTAATATAAACATATTAAATATTTAAAAAATATATTTTATTTAGGATTCAATAAATGCAATAAATTCATTAAAAAAATGTATTATAGAAACGTAATTATTTCCTTGTGTACTTATTAGGTCTTCACTTGTTGAAATAAAATAAAACTCGTCAAAGGAAATACTGAAATGAGAATTTCGTCCGTCCGTCGCTTCCGAAAGGATCGCGCGAGAACTACATTGGAACAATAAATTATTTTTAGTTATAAGGTGATATAAGTTTAACGCCTTTATTGCCTTTACGCCCTGTATTTCTATTTTCCATATTTTCCTATTGCAATATAAATAAAAAAATAAAAATAATGCTGTTACTATAACGGCGCTGAATGCGGTAGGTAACTAGATGCATCCGTTTTCACTTTTGTAATCGATTGGAAACGTGACAATGTCATCTTCTTTCAGTATATATAAATTTTATAAATATATTCGAACTGGGACATTTTAATAAAAAAAAATGAGCCGTCACGGGACGCCTGGCAGATGTGAAACATCGAGTTTATTCAAGTCATATGCGTAAAAGACAAGATTACAACAGGAACTAATTATTGCTTAATGAAAAAATTAAATACTATGAATTTTTTTACAGAAAATGATGACTATATATTTAAGAAACATTTATTTATATTAAATACAAAAATTAAAATTCGAAAACTTCTTAAATGGTATAGATTTCAGAAATAACTCGATAAAATAAACTCTTCGTCACGGCAAGCGTCGCCACGCCAACAATCCGGTTTATACCCGCGACAATAGATGTTTCACATCAAAAATTGCTTCTTTTTCGAAGAGCTATAATAACATGTCAAACGTAAATTTTCCTGTTATTTTTCATTGACATTATGTACAATAAAACAGTGTTTACTAAAAGTGTTGTGTTGATACATTTAATAAAATTATCGACATTGTTTTGGATGAATTTTATTTTGAAGCCAAGAAATGTTTATTGAATAATGATCTTAACATCTTAATATTTGATTAAATACAAGTCGTAACGGCACGTAAATTTTCTATCATTCTAATATAAGTATCGATCGACTTTTTATATGAAAAATATAAGTAAAGTAACACATGATTATTTTGATAGGGCAATGAAACAACAAACAATTTTTGCTAAGGTCTGCTTACGTACGCAGAAATTCCTTGGAGTTTACATGGCATCTCAAATACATATAGAAGCAATAATTAATAAATTACACTAGTTTACAAGGTTTTTGTCCTTCAAAAAAAACGTTTTTTTTTCTTAACAATTGAGATGCACTGAGTTTCAGAAAAATTATTTAAAAAATCTAACACGTCATTTTGAAATAACCAAAATATGCATCTTTAAGTGATTCCGTTATGGGATATCCTTTTTTAGATATTATAAATTCACCACACACAACAAAAACGATCAGGATGTACTTTAAACAACCTTTTTGACATTGTAAAAACAAATATTTATTTAACTAAACACAGCATCAAAATTTTAAAATAAAATCGAAACCAACTTATGGGTAGTTTGAAAATAAGATGTAATAAGAACTTGATTTATAGACGTGATAGAAATAAAATAAATATATGTTTGGGTTTAGTTATTACTACTAAATACAACGATATGGAATACATTCAAAGGACATGACTTTTATTTTAATTTGTAAACTAGTGTTATTACTGTTATTGGTTGCTATCGTCACAGTATATCACTGAGTTCTATTAGCATAGTCAGATATACAATATGCAATTTAAAGTTGTTACTGTGCATAGGTAGGCTATGTAGGCTTCGTTGTTGTATTGAATATCTCAACAAGCTTTTTTTCCATAAGATGGATAATTATATTTTGATGCTACTACAACAAAACAACGAAAACGTTAGATCTGGCCAAAAATATATGTGTTAAAAGTGGCTTCATATGTCGTTTTAAATAAACTATAAAATAAATTTGTTTTACCTTTCACTATGGTAATTTAATCTGTCCATTATTCATTAGGTATATCTGTTAATATTCTATGTAACTAATTAATATTTGTTAGTATAAAAAGTATTTCTTTTAGATGTAGTTTTGAAGATGTTTTCCTTCACACTTAACTACCAACTTGTACTGCCAATGAGCTCTATGAAAGTTATTGCTAATTTCCTTCTTTAACTGAATACAAAAGCGATGTACAGCGCGTTAAAATGTCCGTTTTAAGTCCAATCATTATTAACTTATAAAAAAGGACGTTGGCAATTTATCCTATATTTTTCTATTTTTAAAATAGTGGTTTTCGATTCATATTGATTAATATTTTGTCATTAATTTCGTAACAATATCATCCGAAATTTTATTAATAGTTTTTCTACAATAAAGCTCGCCAGCTTCTTGCGCAATGGTCCAGGATTTGGTTCCCGGTTGTAATAGTTTATTTATATTAATTAAAAAAAGTAGATAATATATTTATATTTATTTCATGTCGTATGGTATCATAATTCCTCTATGCACTATTTTCATTCTTCAATTATTTCTCCTTGAAAATGAAAATGCCTTCAGCCATTAAGTTCGAGGATTTGTGACTTTTACAAATAAAGAATTTTATTATTATTATTATAGTCGTAGACAGAGAAGTTAAAGAGAGTGTAGAAGAAGAAGACGTTATATATAAATAAATAAAAGCTTTCGTTTAATTTTACTGCTTTCGATATATGTATATGTACCAATTTGCTTAATATTCTTCTGTTTCCGTAAGTAATTGTCCACTTTATCTCTTTTGGTCTAAAATTCATTCTATCCCATTTAGAAGTATAAATTATGCAGAATGAGGTTGATTACTTTCGGTTACGATTATAATGCAACTGATGTTCAATTACATTAATGTATAAATTAAATATGCTATTAAAAATATAATCGTATGAACTTGGTTTTTTATGCGTACTAAGAACAAAGTATAATCTCGAAAATACTGGAATAAAGAGCCCGTTCGTCCGTTAAACTCTATTTAATAAATTTGGGTGATTCTTGACGATTATGTTAATTAGTAGGTATATATAAATATATCAATTACTAAGAATCACCCATCCGCATACGACTGTGTTCGAGGTGTATACACTAACATCATACCTCGTTGCTGTTGTTGTTTTCGTAATTGTTTCTTGTGTTTCATTCTTCTGTTCTGAAACCATGTCTTCACTTGTGTCTCGGATAGGTTCAAGATGCCCGCGAGCTCAACGCGCTCGGGGGTAGACAGGTATCTCTGAGTCTCAAAGCGTTTCTCTAAACCTACGTGTTAGTTATTGTTTTAATTGATCGACTGTCATGAGTACCGATATAGCACGATGAATGATATGCATACCGGTTAGTTGAGGGTCCGAAAAGACAGTCCTTGCCTTCCGTCGTCTGCAATGCTTCAGTGCCGACAATGACAACTCGGATGGCGCGAATAGTGCGTGATATGGCACACCTGGTCATATCATATTGTTAATTAAATTATCTACGAATATCTCTTACTGACCTAACATAATTATGGATAATCTAACTTGTTTCTAAAATAGTTGTGACGGATTTGATTTAAACACGGGACCGACGCGATTTTGCAGTTATACTGAGACTAAGAATTAATTTGATAAGCACAGCAGAATAAAATGGCACAGCTTGTAAATAAAAAAAGTTACCTTGTGATAAAAAGTATGGTGCATCAATTGTTTTGTATGTAGTAGGTATGTATGCACCGAGTGCACCCATCGCGACCTGCAGATATGCACCCTCCTGCGAGATGCTCCTTTGTCCTGCATAGTAACACTTCGGCGTTTCAACCCTCGGCTTGTCTCTGAACAGTATGTCCTCGATGAGGAAGGAGGTCTTATGTTCGGTTTTGTTGTATTCGTCCATATCGTGTGCGCGGTACTAGCATACTGTGCGCCCTCGTGGCGTTGGGGAGGCGTGTCAGTCGGGGTAGTCGCCGAGAAGGGAGGAGGGATGATCATTGTAACTTTTGCTGCTAAACATTATTCTGATAGCGTACGGTTGTACAGCCTCCAAGTGAATTCATAATAAACACGCTCCTTCATGCTCCGGTGACATGGCGCGCACTGAAGGCGCGTACCGAGCCGGGAGCATGATTCGATTAACGTCGGGAATTTGCATGAATGATTTGTATGAAAAATGTGCGAGTATATTGACGTGAATAGAGTTCACTCGTCGCTCGTCCAATTATAGAATGCTCTTTGTCTCGTCTCGGTTGCAATCGTTCAACTATGCAATAGTTTACGGTCACTTTTACTGTCAACTTTGTTGAGAAAATGCTTTCATGCTTTGTGCTAGGGTTGCCTTTTCAAAAGTATTTAGTATAGCACATTTTTATAACCATGTTTGAGTAAAGAGTCAGCGTAAACTACGAGTGCCTATCGTACAAATGATAGTAATGGTAGTAATTGGTAGATTAAAGTAAGAACCCTGATTTAAAATTATAACGAGGGGGTATGATATAAGTTTACTGGAATTACGGTATACCGTATACTATCCATCTCAGTAATGAGTTACAACCCTGCCAACTTATTACGTATGTTTGACAATGTACAGTCTTATAATTGATACTAAATAATATAATAGTTCTATAACAATATGTAAGTGTCGACAACCCTATAACCCCACATCCGAGTAATTAATAAACAGCAGTTCAACATGTAAAAGTTAGTGCGATAACCATCCACTAAATGCATTAAATTGAACCAACACTTTATTATGATGCCGAGAAATCTCTCGTGTAAAATTATTTTACACTAACAGTCGAACCCCGACGTCGTTACAGTTATAATATTTCTTTAAAATAATTTTCTATATACCGGCCGTGTTCACAAAAAAATCTGTAGGTAATATATTTAGTATTCTTGTACTTAGACAAACCCTAACGGCCTGGTTGGGTCAAATTATTTAATTTTCAAATGTGGGAAAACAAGTCATTAACAATATAAATGAGCCATAAATATTTCATTTAATAAAAGTAATTACTTATGACAGTTTTATGTTACGGTTACTCTTTTTCATTCCAATACAAATTTACAAATACGTAATAGTAGCGAAATAATAAATGTAATAAAAGTATTAAATGAGTAATTATAATGCAATCGGCGGTAATTGCTTTCGATCACTTTAACTTTAAAACAATAGATAGCGAGTTGATTATTCTATGACAATATTTATTATATTATATTATTATTAATTAATTATTTTTTTGCACGCCAAGTAATTGATGAGACATGTGAAACTGTATTATTTTATTAATTTACATCCCTGTACCAATGTATCATGGAAAATAAATTTCATTTCATTAATGAGATGAGATGACATTTAAGATTCTTATATATTATAACACGCAGATTGTCTCTTTGTTTGTTTGTACGTAACTCGAGAATCACTGGTCCGATGTAATTGCTATAAATGTCGGGAAATTATGTACGCCAGGTGGGAGGAAAGGATTGTGTTCTCCCAAGAGCTATAAGTCCGATTTGAAAAATGTTATAGATAAGTGCATCAGTCGTTCAGTGCCTATACTATGACAGATGCTGATTAAATGTGGTATTTATTTATTTAGACACATACAAACAAACAGTTAACAAACCAACACATGAAAGTAACAACTACACTAGACTAGAGAAATAAAGCTAAGTTTGTTCACCTAATAGTTGTGATAGACATCTGAAGAAAACTATATACATTATGATTAAATACGAATGCCAGTCTGCTGCTCGAACATAGAGTGTTATAAGAAAGCCAAGTACAAAATAGACTTGAGATTCTTAGGCTTCAAGTGGAAAGGAAACCGTAGGAAACTTTGAGATATCATAAACAAAAACTATTACCGTTTGATATCTATCAGAATATTATTAGTAAACAAATGAAGTTATAGTAAGTGTGTATACAATATACATATCCTTTTACTCATATAAAGACGCAACGTTGTATTTGAGACCATTTTGATATTTTTGATGATATTTCGGGGTAGGCAGAGATTACAGAACGCTAATAATCCTTCTGTTTACATCTCTTTCGCTTTCCTCTTTCTCCTCATCTCCTTTCATCTATTATTTATATGTGACCCAATCAGTATATAGAATATTTTTATTCCCGGTTCAAAATTACTACTAAATTTGACACGTTGACACTGGACAATACTAAACATATTGGTTGAATGGAAGTTAACAAACAATTTTGCTGTCATTGCGATTGATATTATTTGACTACTGTGTTTTGTTATAAAATAGTGTAGTAGTGTTAAATAAAATTCAGTTTTTTTTTATTATTACTTTATGTACAGGCTATGATTGACGAGTTTCTTGTGATATTCTTCTCGCCATACGCCTTCCCGAAGTCACGATAGAGTCTAACGATGAGCAAGTTCACGCCTTTAGTGCCTATGCTAATAAACGATTTTCATGTTATAACTAATATTTATAATAATATTTCATAATAGTTTATATCTGTGTATGTATATTGAGTCGACCCGTGAGTTCGGAGGGTTGCTCTCAATCTCCAATTTCCTAGTTAAAAGTTCTTAATTTAAAGTTGTTATTGTGCATAGTTTGTTTATATAGATTCTTTGTTGTTGTACATACTCAATATATCAGAAACAATTTTTCATGAGATACAAAAATTACATTTTGTATCTATTTCAACAAAAAAAAACGGAAATTGTTAAAATGTTTTGTGTAAATGTATTGTCGACGATATATTATCTAAAAATACATACATAAAAAAACTATTTGCGTAGTAACCTATGTATTTATTTATTACTGATAAATATTCCATCTCAAAGCATTTGATATTTCTCAACATAAACTTTATCTATCATATTTGAATTGAGACGATATATCTACATAAAGATTTCACTTTCAGTGAAATAGGATTAGTGTTTAGACGGCTTGTATAACGGTTTGATGTCGCGGTACTCCGCCACCTGTCGTGGTATCACCACCCACCACTCAAGGGTATGCTCGACTCCCTCATGTTGGGATCATCTCCACGTGTAGCGAACACGAAAACAGTCTTGATACTTTTCAACTTAATAATATACTTGATTACAGTTATTATGTGCAATTTTGATATTCAACATTTTATTTTGTATTGAATAATATAAAAAGGTTCCCTTACTCTTTTAAGTATGTTAGTATCTAATATACTAATTGGTTTTTAATTAGATTGGAATTATGTCAAAATAATATATAATTATATGATATTAGAGGGATTTAAAACTAGTATTAATATCATAATATTAGTGCTCGTGTTATCTGCGCTACAATGAACTAGACGATGGAATGTATCAAATCATACTACACTAAGTATGATTAAATTCACCCCATCCCTTAGCGTTAATCCAGAGAAGGGGGCGTGCCCACCCACCCTCTCTGCCAATAGCGTGTATTTTACGTACGCTCTGACCAACTTTGAGCCAATGGTAGGCCGTCAATTAAACATTGAAAAGATTTCAATTTGGGGTTACGTCTGCCGATTGTCGTTTACAATTTGTACTCGTTTAAAATAATTATTATCCTCTTATCGTCTCCGGTTGTGAAGGTGGAACGCACAATCACGTGTTATTACATTTTATATTAAATTATTGTACACAATTTGGGAGCCTTTTATATCGATCCCTACCCTCTTATTCAAATAATTACATTTAATAATACCAATATTATGCAAAATGCATCCACTATCGTACACTAAATTCATTACGTTGTCAAACACGTGCATATTATTGTTATTAGTGCTGTTAATAGTTGTGTCATTCCCTAAAGTGATAGCTTTGTCATTCACTATATAACAATATGACAGTGGTAAGTACTACGGTCCGTTTTAAATTAGAGTAATGTTTGTTTTATTCCAATTAATAAAAAAAGATTCTTATTTATTGATACATAATAAAAGCGCATATATTAAATATAGTTTTAATATTACCCACCCCTAAACGTGGGAAAACGTAACTATTGCTTACTGGCAACACTGAATGTAAAAATAAGTCAATTATTAAACATTTTTTTAAAATTAACTTTTAATTAATTACAATAGTACTTGTTTTTATCTTTGTATGTGTTTGGGATTACAAACAACACGCATTTAGTCCTCAATAAATAATTTACAATAATAACAGTAAGTCTAAAAGATATCAACATGCATCGTTAAACTCGCCACACACTGCACGAAAATTACAAATTTACTATCAACGTTTTAATCCGGTTGAAAATAATCAGTGTATTTCGTTCCCATGAATAGAGTGGCCCATCGATGACTCTCAACATCTAATTGACTCATTGACGACACGTGTGATCGTGTCGTATCGCACTGTCGACCCCACAACACAACACATACAGATTATTATCGCGTGCACTTCATTCTCAACATAAACAAATAACACTACAAGTGACACACCCTTGCTAATAATGTAGGTAATAATTGAATTAAAATTGATTTTACATTTCGCGTTGTTACGGTTTTATCCGTCTGGGGATAAAATTTTAAACTATGTATATTATAATTTTAAAATATTTTTAAAAAATACAATTGAGAAAAGTTTATGTGAAGCGTTGTGAAGTGACGTAATATCAAGTTGTTGATAGCAATGACTGATTTAGTAGAAACCACTCATATATTCAAGTAACCGGGCTCTAAAAGTGTTCTTCAAGAATGAATAGAAGCAGTGATATCCTGATGATGCTTCACAGCGGAAACCTATTAGTGTAAGGTGATGTCAACCGCTCCCTTGCGATTAGGGTTGACACACGATGACAAAAAAGTCATATGCGAGTTTTTTATAATGATTGAACGTTGATTTTGTCTCGCGTTATCCTTAGTTTAACGGCAGTGCGTACTTGGCGCGTACTGTGCACAAAGGGCAACTTATGCATTGAATAAGCGGCCGATAATTACCGAGGCAGGCACGCGCCCGTCACGTGGCCGCGGTATCGCCTTACAATATTGTATTACACTACTTATCCCCATTCACAACGATGTCAACAAACACAAATAATCCGCTAGACAGCAATTAACAAATACGAATTAGGTAATCATATCGTCAGGTCAAGAATCGAAGTCATAAACGAAGAATAAAAAAGGTGTACGTGAAGATGGCGAGACATTAGTTTATAATAAAACTTTAAAGTAATAATGCGGGATTCCCAATAAAACAAAACACAATGTTAGACATGAAAATCAATTCGTTTATTTGGCTAAAGACGATTACGTTGAATAAGAAAGTGCAATGTAATTAATATGAATGAATAATCAAACTAGCGATACAACGATAATGGTTTACTACTACAGTTAGACCGAGAATTAATAGTACTGTTGCATTACTAGGAATTAGCCTGTACTTATCCTATGACACAAATATATAGCGTGTCAATCAAGCAATATGAAAAAGGCATAAATGGTGATTGCAAAAGAATTCGCTACTATTCGAAGAACATACTCTAAGACAGCGGTTCTCAAACTTTTTTGGCGAAGGAAAAAGCCTTAATATAATTATAAAAAACTGATTTATATGTATTTATGAATAATCATATTGCAATGTAATATTACGTAATATTTAGTTGGAATATTTAGATGTAATCTTATAATCTCCCTTTGGTAGATATTTTTTGTAGTATTTTAGCCCTAGGGTTCCGCGGAACACCACTTTCAGAATGGCTGCTCTAAGAGAAAATAATAATTTTGTTTTAAACAGGGTGCCACAAATTGAAAAGGCATGGAATGAAACAATTCAGTTACTAATTAGAAAAAAAACATAATTGACACCCTGTACATAAATCTTGTATTCTTCCAGCTATTCGAAAGTGGATCTAAGCCTATTTAACAAAAAAATATATCATATATTAAAAGCCAATAATCAATGATATAGATATAATTATACAATTAAAATAATATTACCGTGGCATTTATGTGTATATTAGTCACAGTTGCAAAATAATAATTATATATTAATATGTAATTAATGAGATCCTTAATGAAGAATATCAACACTTTCATAATGCGTGTTATTCTACGATTAGTCTGCAACACAAATATTAAAATATAAACATCATATATACTAATTCAAAACTTGGTATCATTCGAACCCTTTAGGGAACCAAAACGTCGCGACCTGCCTTGCTGCATACGACGCCGAGTCGTCCATGGCAGAGGTTTCTTTATGCGAAGGGAGATGTTGAGAGTATTCCTAGTAAGTTTACAATAATAAACAAACACAACACTCCTAACATCTGTAACTAATATACAACACTACAATACAAAAAGTTCAACATGCTGTCAATCCGCAACCTAATCACACAAGATTGTTTTATTTATACAAAAAAGTTGATTTATTTATACGTATAATTAGTATGACACAAATAAAAATATAGCCTCAGTACACAAATACTACACAATAACATTATGAAGAATTATATATATATATATATATATATATATATATAGAAAAAACTACACCTCATAAAAAAGGCTTCTTCAAAAGAATAATTTAATTTTAGAATACAATTAGGTCATATTTAGTAGATTTATGCGTTGTCAAAGAATCAGATCAAAGTACACAACTAAATAGCTCCTTGTACATCAGTGGCATACACAAATTATGATAGATTCAAGTTCCTTACATACTAAATAGATGAGATATCAACTCTATGTACTTTAGTACACAATTAAAAACTTAAAATTATATTATTTGGTGTTACAAAAAAAAATGGTAACAATAAGAACACGACGACGATAGTTTGCAAAAAACACAAGAGTGTCACTTCAATTGAAATGAAGCGTGGACAGTGTGGTGTATATCGAGGTGTTACCCGTAACGTTTAGAGTGGCGTCTCCTTCCTCCATTGGAAGGCATTGGTCCTCACAGCCGGATTCGAGGAACTGGCGCTCTGTGCGAGAGCGACGCCCGTTCGACGAATATTCGCCGCCGCGTTATCTGCAAATTAAAATCTTATTGAAAAAGAACTTATTATAATTATAACTACATTTTTAAAGAATACATTGGAAGTAACTACTGGTATGACATGAACTAGACGTAATTTGAAACACCAGTCCTCACTCACTTCCTCCCTCCACTACTCACCCAGTCCGTTTCTGACGTTAGCAACAAGACGCATCGCCGGATTGGACGCGCCGGCACTTCTACGACTGCGTCTGGAACACACGTTTAATTAATAGATATATACATATAGGTACAATCAGAAAAATTCATGCTACATTTTTTTAAAATGTAATATTTATTTTTGACCAATCAAAGATACGATTGGGAATGAGCGTAGAAAAGCAGAAGATAAATTAAGCTCCCAAGATGGTGCAGCTAACCTTTTGCTAATTGTACTTAATATAAACAACTATTTTGATCGATTACAAAAAAATGTGCGTGACGAATATATTTTACTAATAGCCACGTGTATAAATTGATCTCTTCATATTTAGAAAATATTAGCCGTAGCTGTTTATTGTATGAAGAAATTGTTCTGACAACCATTTCATCAATATATCAGTTCAGTTTGACTGCAATTATTTATTAGATTGTATAAGCATTAGTTTAATAGTTACCCTGCTCCGTCTTGTGGTGCATCGCGACCGAGTATAATCCGCATGTGGGTGTCTCTGTTGAAATGCTCATCCGCAAACGTCGGGTGGCCGCGCCCTGGAGATACATCAACTACATGAAATTAAAAAAATTCTATTTATTAAAAATTTCATCAAATTAGGCATTTGTTGCAACCTCAGGTTTTCGATTCGACCAATTAGAGTAAACTCAATGCCGAAAATTCTAACAAAACAACTGAAGAAAACTGACTACATCTGGTAGTTAATATTATTATATCTATTGCTGAAGTGAATAAAGCGGCATTACAGATGCCGCATATTATTGTATTATTAAGCATATTGTATATTATACTTTGACAAGTCTTGGAACAATAGAAACCTACATATAATGTGAAAAAAAAAATATTAGGATTTGAAGAAATAAAAATAAATGTACTAGATGTAACAAATAAATGTGAATGAGACATACGCTCGTTTGGTGGTGAACGTGGCGGTGATGCATACAGCGGTGACGTATCACCACGTGAACGAACATTCCCTGCTGGATTAGCATCTTGCGCAGGGGAACTGTAATAACATAATCGATTACTACAATCATTAGGCTGAGAACGTGTTTGCTGACAAATATGAGCATACCTCGCCGCTTTATCTGCTTCCAAACCGCGACTCTCTTTATCACGACTCAACGGCAAGTATGAATAGCAGCTCTGAAACAAAAATACATGAATGTCTTACAGTAAGAATTTAAACAAATGAATGAATGAATGAATGAAACGAATAAAGTGAATGAATGAATGAAATGAATGTATATAAAAATCTAAAGCCGCGTCTCCTGCTCCTGTTTCTTCGAAACATTAGACAAAAACATCGAAACATTGGGGCGTGGCCGTACACATTTTTGTATTCATGCACAATGTTTTTTGTTTTCCGTGGTCGACGGAAAGCAAAAACATTGTGTACGGCCACGCCCCAATGTTTCAATGTTTTTGTGTAAGGTTTCGAAGAAACAGGAGCAGGAGACTCGGCTTAAGGGAGACAATTTACCTCATTGGTGGCAGTGTTGTTAGCGAGCCCGATAGTGGAAGTAATTTCGTATGGCAACGAATTTGCTGCGAAAAAATCACGTATTAATCTCTCATAGCAACAAACGAATCACACTAAACGTCATATTAAACTCACGTGTACGCTGTTTGACACACAATTCGATTATATCGCAAACATTAGTTCTGCCCAAGCGTTTGGCCACTTCGATCGCCGTACGACCTAAAAACATAATTAAATTAAAACAAATAAGTGTTTAAATTAATTATTGAGATATTCAATTAAGTACATACCACAGTGATCACGATGCTCTTCATTAGCGCCGTATTTCATTAGTAAATACACGCAATTGGCATAACCCTCCTGTGCTGCAATGCCTAAAACGTTGAAGTGAAATGAAATAAAAATAATTTATTAGCATGCACGTGGACTTGCTCATCGTTGGATTCTACC
The DNA here is from genome assembly GCA_028551675.1 of Tineola bisselliella. Taxonomy (NCBI): domain Eukaryota; kingdom Metazoa; phylum Arthropoda; class Insecta; order Lepidoptera; family Tineidae; genus Tineola; species Tineola bisselliella. The sequence continues at coordinate 261,952 of JAPWLS010001082.1, forward strand.
ACGGCTTCGAAAAGGCGTATGACAAGAAGACAACAAAGAAATTCGTCAACTGTACAGGAAATAATTAACAAAAAAAAACTGAATTTCATTCAGAAAAAAAAGTCAATCCACAAAAATTTAAATTAGTTAAATCCAGGGTGCAACCACAGGTCCCAACTCACAATAATATGAAAAAACTACACAGATGAGTAGCAAAGTGAGAAACATGGCACACATTTGCAGTTCAAGAGTATCACGTCCTGGACAACCACCAGTTGTCAACCATATTTTAGGGAAGGGTGCGACCTGGACCAACACGCCACCACAACATTGATAGAGTCCATCCTCATGATCAATTTTCTTTAAATATATACGACTTTAGTGAATAAACTTGTATACTAACTGAGTGGCGTGGCTCCTTGTGAACAGACGGCCGAGGGATCAGCGCCTAGTCTCAGCAATACACCAAGTGCTTGCTCATTGCCCTGCCATGCTGCAGCGTGTAATGCGGTACGGAAACAATTGTCACGAGCATCGATCGAGGCACCACCTAAGAACATATTAACAAAAATTAACGTGTGATCAAGTTTTAAAGTAATCTATTGTTATCTTAGTGCCTATGGTACAATGGTCTTTTATATCTGGTAACGGTCACATTCTGGATTAGAAAAAATACACTGTACGTGTACAATAGTGTACATACCCTCTTTGACTAGTAGCTCAATTATGTTCCTGAGATTCTGCCACGCAGCCGCATGTAATGGCGTCCGACCCTGTTTAAATACAATCTCATTATAATTCAATTGAATAAAACGCGAATAATCAATAGTAGGTCACATATTTACCTCTGGATCTCTAGTATTGGCATCAACCTTGCACACGTTCAGCAGAAAAGGTATATAATATAGATTATTAGAGCTGCCCACTACGAGTGCGTAGAGAATGCTGCGTCCGTCCGCGTCCAATGCGTCAACGTTGGCACCATGCTTGCATAAAACGTGACATGATTCGACCTGGTGGCTCAGCACTGCCAACCTATTAACACCATTGAATAGAATCTTCATTTGAGGACAATACGAAGGATACGACATACACTTACATGAACGCGGTCTTTCCATCGTGCGCCTTCTTATCAATCTCGGCAGAATATTTATCGATGAGTGTTGAAATAACATTAATATGTCCGTTCTGTGTTGATAACATGAGTGCAGTCCTCCCGTCATTGTCAATCTCGTCGACTTTAGCCCCAGCCTCTAGTAATGTCTCACAGACCTCAGAGTGTCCCTCGAGTGCTGCATAATGGAGCGGTACCCGGCCGGAGTTGTCGCGATGTTGCTCATCTAACCCGCGGTCTAACAATAGACGAACCACCTCAGAATTGCCTGAATATAAATTTAATCATTAAATCTGTTCTATAATCAACTAACACCGTATTGAGCATTACGTACCTTGTGCAGCCGCAATAGATAAAACGGTGCGTCCCTCGTCGTCCATCATGTCGACACTGGCGCCCCAAAACAACAGAATACGAACGATATTCTGGTGACCGCGTGTAGTAGCAAGCCACAGTGCGGTGCGTCCAGCACTGTCCACAGCTTCCATATCCGCCTCGTGTTCCAAATACAACTCGACGCACGCGCTGTGGTAATAACACGTATTACAATAACAGCATTGCAATTTGTGAGACGTTGTTATAAATACTTACACATCTCCATGGTTCGCTGCCATGTGTAGAGGTGTCGAGTTACGCAAATCAGTTCTGCTGACATCGGCGCCTCTGTCCAATAGCAAGGCGGCGCACTCACCACTTCTATCACCTCCGACAACAACGAACAACGGAGTTTCGCCTAATACAATAAAATATAATCATACTATACGTCAGTCTATTAAGCAAAGTTCAATATAGGTATTAGTATTTATCTCAAAGAATACTTTCCATGTATTAATTAATATCATCAAAAATTATGACATTTATGATATAGTCTGTTCTCGAATGTTATTATAATATACTGACCGGTTTTAGAGGCGTGATTAACATCGGAGCCCGCGTTGATCAGCATACGCAACAAATCAATATCACTTTTAGTCGCTGCGTTAAAGAGAGGTGTTTTTCCCCAAACATCAACGATTGCCACGTCAGCGCCGTGTGCCAACAAACACTTGGCGAAATCTCCGTGACCAAATCTCACTGCAACACTGTAAAGGACGAAACAGTTAGATGTGTATTTATATGTGTGTGTAAGAGGGTTTTAAATTACTTACTGAAGCGCTGTACTGTTGTCTCGTGTTTCGACGGTGTTAACATTTGCACCGAATTGTAACAGTACTTCAGCCATCTGCAATCACAAAAAATAACCACTTTAGTAACTCAATAAAAACTCTTTATGGGTGAAATCTTTTATAGCGTTGAAGAAATTGCACTTTATAAGAAAATTTAGATAATAAAATAAATACACATCGTGACCCAACATTACTTCAAGATGATAAAATCCTTCATCCGGTACAAAAGAATTACAACATGAATCGTGAAACGTTACCGCCACATGTCCCTCGGATGCCGCAGTAATGAGAGGTGTTTTCATATCGGTATCTGGCGTATTCGGATCGGCACCATGCGAGAGTAGAAGACGTGCTGTTGCTGAACTGTCATGCTTTGACCTCGCGGCCAATAGTAGCGGCGGTGCATCGTACTCAGGAATCATTGCTTGCGCGGATTCCGGACTGCGCTGAAATTCCAACATCGACAATTATTACAAGTTCAAAATAATTTAATATAATATTAATCTACAGTAATATCACCTAAGGAGCTTTTATAAACATTACAATTTATTATCAGAATAATCTACGATTAAAAAAATTCAAACAGGTTTGTGAGACAAAAAATGTTAATTTAACACTAGAACTACTAATCGGTCAATATGACCGGTTTCAAAAATTCTTCACAAGACTTTTATATACAACCCTACTCGTTATTTTTTATAAACGATTCTATTATTTACAATTCTACAATCAATTTATTGAATTATATTTAATACTTTGCACGCACAAGTCATCCGGTCATTTTGACCGGTTGGTAAAAATAGGTCATATTGACCGGTTCGTAGTTCTAGTGTTAAGAGGATCACATGCATAGATTATGGTTTCACCTGCATATTTATAACTTAATACATTTGTATATTTTAACAATTCTCAACTGTACTATACACGGATCACATCTACGTAAGGCTCACTGGCAAAAAAAACCCAAAGGCTTTAAGATTGCCCAGTGCAAATTGAACAGATTTTGTAAGTAATAATTTCACAATTCAAATCTATATATATTTTTTTATATAATCTGTCTATACAGCAGCTGTAGTGTAACCTTCAAATATACTTTTCTGCATATATATATATATCTAAAACAGTTTTCAAATTAAAAAAATGTTCAAAGTTTAGTTTCAAAAAATAAACCAAGCATGCCTGGTTATTCAAGTTTTAACACTTTCTTCTTCGTGTCCTTTCAAAGAGGCTGTAATTTAGACTATACAGATTTAGACATCTGCTCCGTTTTATACTGCCAAGTTTATGTTACTGTATATGAGATGTACTGTCTGCACAACAATTCGCTATCTTGATCTTTAACTGTACAACTTCTTTTCCAGGTTTTCTGTCTTCTATATTTTTCAAATTTCATCATAAAATTATTTTAAATATTTATTCTTGAAGAAAATTTTATCAAATAGTCAGTTTGGAGAACAAAAGAGATTTTTAATTTTAAAAGTCCTCAATAGATGGCGTTATTAGGAGATTTATCTCAAATGGCACTATCGACTCCGCTATAATTCACTTCATTTAGCTATTTCTCTATAGACAGAGCTAATTCTAAAAACGTCTCAACCATCTTGAATTCAGTTTTTAAAATTAAAAGTTTATTATTACATATATACCTATACACTTAAAAGCAATACTTCATAATTGTTATGATTAGTACCTTCAAGAGGTCTTGTAGCGCGTCATTGTCGCGGTTGTTAACCACGCTGTACATCACTGGCACTGAATTTTCTGCGACCTCGAGCTCCTGTAACAACATAACCAAGATGTCAGGCTATATTATGAACATAAGGCGCGAACACGCATATCAACGCTACATACCTTGTTGGTGTCATGTGGGTCACGTGACATCAGTATTAGTACACGCACGACATGCTCGTCGCGCAAATACAACGATTGCTCCATTAACCACTTCGACAAGATGGACTCTGGCGGTGGGTTCCTCCTCACTACAATAAATAATATATAAACAATTGTATACATATAACTGAGTATATTATTATAAAGATTATTGAAATGTTAAAACTCACCGTGTTGGTTGCTAGCTTTTAGTAGACGCTGATTATATGAAACAAATAGAATAATTAGCAATATTATCATTTTATTAATATATATATTATATACATTAAAGCCCCTTACAATGTTCTCATCGATAGTGAGTTCATCGAGAAAGGCACTATCATATGGACGCAGCGCCGAGTCGACATCACACCCGGTGTCCAACACCCACAGCAATATCAGAGTGCGCAGTGGCATTTTACCCTTCAACAATGCCCCGCTGCAAACAAATAATCTATGAAAAGAACTGCTGAATTTCATATATAGTCAATATATACAATTTATACCTTTGTCGTTTCTTCTCCTGTTCCATATGCTTCTCCCAGTGCAGCATGTGAAATACAAAGTTGTGGACCTCCTCCGGGCTCAACCTGCACACATTAAACATGTACAAATTTAAAAGAATAGCTTCAGGTCATAAATTAAACAAAAAAACAATACAATACCTATGTGCCTCTAGAGAATAGTACATGGCGAGCGTTGCATGTCCCATGCCAGGTACACAGAGATACTTCGGCGTGCAGTATTTCACTTCATGTAACCAGTGCGCGTACGAATGATGGAATATCCTCAGGTAACCGGTGCCATCCTCAATCACCAGAATACTGAAACAATTATAAATCTCAATGTATGTGACTGTAAATTTCTTTATTTATGGCATTGAGAAAACAGCCGACACAACAGATGTGTGGGTCTATAAATAGTCAAGAGATCTGTACCCTGTTCCTGTTATAATTAAAATTAAATATAATTAAGAAATTCAAACAAAATTAATTCAAGAACTAACTATGGAACTGGCAATACAAATATTTCATTTGCCATTTAATATGAACCTAATCTGTATGTAGACAGAAGATTTCCTAATATTACGAACATACCTTGTCAATAAATCTAATAATTAAAATAGAATTAAAATACTGACTGTTTCAACATATGAAGCCTCTTGTTGTACTCCTTCCTGGTAACGCCGCACTCCTTCGTTAGCAAGCACTTGTACAGCATGCCCTCAGTGACACCGCCGTCCGCAACCAACAACACTTCCAGCAGCAAACGCACCTGTCCATACACCAAGAGATAAATACCACAACAGTAAACTACACAGATACTATAACAGTTGAACTCTAAAATGAAATGAAAATCGTTTATTAGCATAGGCACTAAAGGCGTGCGCTTGCTCATCGTTAGACTCTATCATGACTTCGGAAAGGCGTATGACGAGAAGAATACCACAAGAAACTTGTTAATCATAGCCTGTACATCAAATTCCAGTTAGTACTATTTTAACAATATTACTTAGTTCGCTTTGTATCAAAGCATTCATTATAGTGATGGTTATATTGTCAGTTTGACATTTGTATTGTCAATTCTATGTTGACTTGTGGGAAGTCAACATAGAATTCATTATAGCTTAACAGCTTAACAAGAGTTGTGGTGACATCCCAGGGTACCATAACAAGTATATTAATAAACACGAACCTTCTTGAAATTGTGCGTGTTGAATACGCGACGTGTGTGCCACAAAAAGAGACCGTTCAATGTCGCTGGAATATCATTCAACTCAGGCATCCTTATAGAACCATCTGATACTCCATCCAACACCTGGTAACAACAACATCTTCATGTTAATACGCGAACATATATTCATTTATATTTACGTTGATAATTATATTTATAAATGATTTAATATTTCATTTAAACCTGCATTTTTAATTCATCATTTTACCAATGAACTAAGTCTATAATATTGACATTTTTTGAAAATAAGATTTTAATATCTATATTGCACAAAATTAGTACATAGCCGAGTTTAATGCCACTAGCATTATCAATCAGCTAACCTTTGTCAGTGAGAGGTGATATACAGGGGCACTGATAACAAAAATAACATATTAACTAAATACAAGAGATATACTACATAAAATATAAGCATATGTAGTAAATACTTAAATACTCATACAAACAATATTTTTGAGGAAATGTTATAATTAACAAAATTATAGGTTAAAAATAAAAGAATTAAAATATCTTTTGTTTTGAAAGGAATTGTTAAAGCTTGTCTGATGCTGAATTGAATATAGATATAGATAGAAAAGCTGCTTTATTTACCTTTTCCAAGTAGAGCATAGATCCAACACTCTTAATGCACAAATTGTCAAGCGCAGTAAAATCCGCTTTTGCAGCTGCTCTCGCGCCAGATATACGAGCCCTAAACACAAAATGAAATTATTATCCTAGCTAAAGAAGAGTTGACATATATTTGATCACATACCTGAGTTTTTGTTCTGATTCCAGTCTGCTGATGACATATTTCTGCACGTCACCGGAGACATCTGGATTTTCGAATTCGTCCAAAAACACAGTCTGATATGACTTAAATTGAATGAATCTGGAGATCCACCAACTATTCTTCCTCGCCGTGCCGACAATGTGCAACCAGCGCGGGAACTTCTTTCGCGACATGAGTAGCAATTTGGCAACAGAGTTGATACGCTTCAAAGGCTCCTCATCATCAGACCCGACAGCAGTCATTGCTCCTGTTCAAATATAATTAGATTTTGGGAGTTTATTACATCAGTTAGTTTATGCATACCTATGTGCTAAATTTATTGTTACTAATAAATGCTCACCTTCATCCATGTCATCAATCAACATTATAAATTCATTTTTGGGTTTCATAACTTTATGCAACGGATAAAGGAATGCAATCTCGAATGACTCCACTGGCTTCGTCTCTAAGTTATGCGGAGATAATGCATGCCGAATCCTCCAGTCTGATATGAACTTGTCATAATATGCATCCGCGATGGCTGTTCTGTCTCGAATTACTTCCTCTTTGAGATTCTTGTTCAATGAGCCAAGGGCATTAGTATGTCTTGGTCCATCACATTCTACTGGGACAGGTCTCAGCTTTGGTACAGCACCCAAGGATTCAGGTTGCTTAGCTTTATGCGGTGAAAGCTCCGAGGGGCGCAACTCGCTCTTATTAGGATATCTGAAATCAGACATTGGAATTCAATTCTGTAACTCAATTAACTATAACTCTTTAATAATTTGTTCTATTCACCTGAAGTTAGAGACAGGAATTTTGGACGATTTCGCTACTGAAGCGTACTGTTGGTCTGATTTCTTCGCATCATGTGCATTGCCTGTTGCTGAACTATGAGCTGAAGAATTAGAGCCGGTGGAGACAACAGACCTAGTGGCGGTCGCGTTAGCATGTGAGCTACTTTCAATCAAATCAGGAGCCCATCCTTTGCCTCGAGTAGCCCAGCCTCCATGGCTGGTTGAAGTGCTGGAGGTACATGCGGTCTCATTCATCTTATGCTCGGTTGGCTGTATTGAAAATAGGTTGTTAGACATACAGATAATATTGTGTTACAAAAATGAAAAAAATTACTTCATTAATTTAATTAATGAAGTTATAATAAACTGTGAATTACCTGTCGTGCTTCTTGCTGTTGTGGCATGGAGTCCAAATAATCGCGTCTCTCATGAATTTTATCGATAGTACGATTACGACGCGCAGTAAGCACTTCTTCCTCATCTACAACAATATATATTATATTAAAAATAGATAAGGGCATTAACTCACAGTTGACAGACTTGTGTTCAAACCTTTCTAAGATTCTATGACTAACTTTAATTAAATAATGACTAGCAGGCTAATAATGGTTTTAGCGAAACACACGTGAAGTGACTTAGCCTCGTTTAGAGATTAATAACAATAATAAAATCCTTTATTGCACAAAATCATACAAAGACGTGCTTAATGCCATTAGCATTATCTACCAGCTAACCTTTGTCAGTGTGAACAGTGATATTTCAGGTGCAATGATAACAATAATAATATACATACACTACATAAAAATAATATACTTAAATACACACAATATTTATGTGAAAAAGTTATGAATTAAAGAAAGAATAAAATTCAAAGGATTATGTGATATTTTGTTTTAAAAGAAAGTGTTTGATGAGGTGTTTAAAAATATGAATTGATGGAGGTTGTCTGATGTTGAGTAGTAACATATTCCATTGGAGGGATGCTGATGTTGTATAAGAGGGATTAGCTTGAAAGCAAGTGCATCTAAGTAGATGTGACAACCAATCACAAAGCTAAAGTAGTGTTGTGTGCATGTAACAGTTGACTCTATCTTAATGTCAGATAGTGTGTTCATACTATACTACTATCCGTACAATAAAAAAGGCTCACCATCACTATCAGCCAACAGTGGTTTTGTACAATCCTCTCCATCATCAGGTATATTTGCAAATCTCTTCGCATGATGTTCAAGCACCTCACATCTATCCAAAAAAAAACCACATTGGATTTAAAAAGTCCTCATAATAAAATGTAATTATATATACCCACCTATCATCAGCTGGTATCATATTTTGAAGGAAATTTCTCTTCTTTACGTCTTGTTTGGCTGAAACAATTAATTACTATGTTATAGCATAACTGAGACTTGATTTTTTACCATTACATTTTACATACTTTAACTATATTGCTATTGAATTAATATTAAAAATGAATACAAAAGAAATGTGTTATAAACTGACCTTCAATGCACAAACGTTGATATCGCGACGAATGCGACAATAACTGCAGTACCATGGAACGCACGAACTCAGCGGCTTTCATGTGACTTTCTGAGTTGCACTGTCAACAACAATACACAAAGATACAGAAAAACAAACTTTAAAAACAAGACAGAGATTATGTCACATACAATACATACCCGTATAAAATATTTAGCAAGCAATCGTTTGTTGAGTGCAATTTGCAGTTGTGACTTGGATGTGTCTGACACTGTTGGTCTACATAGTTCTTGGCAGAGCATTGTCTTACCAGTGCCCGGGGAACCTGATCATATAATACATAAGATTAATTCATGATCACAAACTAATAAAGGTAATCACTTTTAAAACTGACCTAATATCAAAAATCCAGTAAATATGTTATGCCTCTCCCATATTTCGAGACAACGCCACAACTTTTCAAACACCCATTCCCTGCCATGGAACTTGCGCCGCTCATACTTTGCGACAGGGAATACTTGTGACACCATCGAAGAGGACTTCTGCACGAGATTCATATACTTCTCTGTATTTATAAAAAAATGAATATTATTTAAATTTGACTTTATGCAACTTACTATCATTATATATGGTTATTGTGTCATTTGTCAATTGATAATAATACTAATGACTAACACAAACTATAAAATAAGTAACCTTACCATCTTTACTGTGATGATATGACAAGTCAAGCAAGGCCCTCTGTACTCTTTGCGCTGAAGACTCACTGTTCAATGTCAAACTTCTGTAAAATAATTGCTTTTATTACCTATCAATTTTCTCACACTTACTGATTTATCTGCCCCCAAGATATACCTTAGATTAATAAGCTCAACATGTTTCGCATCCGCATATTTCTCTTGATAATGTCGAATGCTCTCTTCATTCTGTCTTAGGTATTCTTCCACCTTTCGCTCAGGTAGTCTAAATGGTTTGTTCTCCATCTTATCACACTTTAATAATACAACTAAACTCTAGCTTTGGTTATTGCATTGTCTTTGGATAATATCAGTTCGAATAACACGTAAACACGATAAACGGCCTCCACACGCACTGAAACAACATTGTGATCAATACATATGCTACGATTAAAACAATTGTGCTAATCAATCGTTTACATTTCGACAAGTATTTATCGGTTATCTAGAGACGATGCAAGGAGACTAAGAAAATTTGTGATAGAAGAGTACTATACTACCTTAGATGCTGAGACAAAACCGCGCCGCCACCATTAGGAATTCACCGCCAATACAGCTAATAAAATAATACAATATAAGCACTCCACTTATCACATTGTATTAGCACACTATTTATAACGTTATTTTTAAAATATTACTTCGTAATCTCTAATATCATATCGTCCCCACTACAACGCCCAAGTAAATTCACAATTCGAGCAACCACAAATAATAGTGATCTTTGACATAAAGACGATCTATAGACAAGTATATAATATCAACCGTTTACCATAGTAATGCAGTGTTATAATACTTGTAGTAGTATAAATTAAATTAATTCAAGAACAATTTGTAAATAATAATTTATTTAATAAAAGAAGAAATAATATTAATTATATTTTTATTTTAATATCGCTTGTCATCATGCAACACTATATCTATGGTATTGCTTTTTAAACTATAATTATTCAATAAAATTACACATTTTAATTATTAATGTTAATATTATTATTTTTTTACATTGTCTGTTCTATATTATAAGATATATATATATATATATATATATATCTTATATTATATATTATATATATATATTGTATTAAAAATATTATTTCATTGTACGTTAATAATTTAAATATGGCAATAAATTTGGTTTTGGCTAGTCTATGATCAATAAATGTCAATCTCGCGAAAAATTGAAATCTTGTTCGACCTACCGCATTAGATATTAATGTGTTCAGTTGGAATTTACCCAATAAAGATAATATTACATCTTCTCACAACGCGGCAAACCAAGTTAGTACGAATCTAATTAGGAATTAGTTGTATTATTCGTACATCAATTCCAATTGTAATCCGACATTGCCGGCGTCTCGATTGCTCCATCGCTGGTCGCTGATTGCTAGTAGAAATGGATAATGTAAATAAGGGCGCGAACAAAAAAGAGGCGGACAGCCGATCGTCTAGTGCCTCTTTGACACCGCCGTGCAATCCAAAAGTTGGAAGAGGCTTCAATAATGGAACGAAAAAAAAGCGTGAAACACCGGAGGAAGTGAGACAAAGGCATATTCATAAATTTGCGTGGAGCAAGTGGCAAACTTCGCCCGATCCGAAGACGCTACCCGATCCTCCAGAACATTGGCGTCTCGGGATCTCTGTAGAAGAATATAATGAACATAAGCTGAAGCAGAGTACTGACTTCTTGAGGGCTGTACTCAAGGTTAAGACCGAGGAGAACGAGTAAGATAAAATAGTATTAAATATCGTTAAGTAGTTCCTATGCAGTATTAAGCGACTTGGATTACCCCCTCATTACATGTAGAATTTGAAAATGAATATTTTTTTATAAACTAATATATTGTATATAATTTTGAAGAGTAAGACCTCATAATGGTTTCTATTTTTGTATATTTTTTAACACTAGAAAGACTGAAATTTGGTATATATGTACCTATATCTAGGTATAACACATATGTATATACTGGAAATGAAGGTGGGGAAGGTAACTACTATTATCAATAACCACATTTACTTGTCGTACAAAAAGAAATTCTGTCATTATATACATAGTTATTTTTCTAATTGAAATCAAAAAGCAGTCAAAATGACTTCTTCGGGCAGTCTAGTGTTAAATATTTTTTATTAATATATTGTATAAACTTTTGAAGAACAGAATCTCATAGTGGTTTCTGTTTTTGAGGTTTTTTAACAGGGGGTAATTGGATTAGATATGGTCTTTGATGTCGGTAAGCATGGTATATGTATAGAAAGGGATTGTATGGGAATGAATTGGTAACTATGTTAATACTATTTTAAGGTACATTATTCGCCTTGTCTTGGAGGTGTTCTAATGTTTTTTTAATTGCCTACTTTTTTCTTATACAGTGGTACCTCGACATATGAGTTTAATTTGTTGTAATGTAAAGAAATGTAATGTAGATCTGGACGTTGGAGTCGTGTGCAGCGGTGCAGTGTGCTGCTCGCGTCTCGAAGTAAAATATCGCTCATGCCTCAAAACACTCGTATATCAAGGTACCACTGTATAACATTTCTATATTTTATTTAAATACTAAGTGCATGGTTAAACATTTTTAGTGTATAATTTATCAATAACAGCTTTAACAGTCTTATTTTTTTATATGTTTATATTTTATTATTAATATATGTTAAATTCTAATTAACTGTCAATTAAATGTCTCTGAGCTGATAATTGATAGAGAATTACTTAGTTTATAAAATATGAAATGCCATTTATTGTAAGTGATAAAGTGTCATAAAAACAAAGAATTTAAAGTGATTTATAAAAAGATCTCAGTCATAATTGTTTGTGAGAGATGAAAGAGATGTTCCTGTGATTTAACTTTAAACAAGTAATTTTGTGAAGCTATGTGTAAGCGCTGTGAGATTGATACTTTCATTGATCTTATTAAAATTGAATTTATTTGTTTGTTAGTAAAAGCAATATATAGATATAGAAAACGGTTTACACCGGGTTGCCTATTAAAATTTCACATTGATTTTGAAATACATATATTTCAATAAAAGTATTATAAATGGTATTATGTGACCAAATGTTATAAGTTATTTGCAGAGGCGGCTCGTCCTAAAGAGCGCTGGTGCAGTGCACTCCCACGAAAATTACAGAAGTAATCTATATTTCTTCATAATACAAACTATCCTTACATTACATTCATTCTATTCTACTATGCCTATACAATAGTATATTATATTACCTATATCTACGCCGCTATAATATAAGTTCTGTAATTTTCGTGGGAGTGCACTGCACCAGCGCTCTTTAGGACGAGCCGCCTCTGGTTATTTGTTACCTCAGTAAAATTTAATACACATTATTTTCGGAATACATGTAAATTCTTTGAAAACTAAATACATGTTGTGGCCAAATTTTTTGTAGAAAACCCAGGAGATACATATCGTAGGCTAATTAGCAAGCCTTCTTTGTCAATTACATAAAATTTTACAGGAGGCACAAATAACTAGTGATAATGAAATATGTAAAGCCAAAGAAAGCGAGGCTCGGTATTTAATACAGTTTGCTCATATTTTTTAGCGAGTTCCAACTGATTGATATTATCAATCACAAAACAATATTTGTAATTAACGAATAACAAACTTAAAAATATCCTATTGGTTTCCCTCACTCTGTTCTCGTTAGTTTTAACATTTTACGCTAGAGGGCGCTAGTGGTGTCTGTTTGTTAAGTTCGAGCGAATTATTTTGCACAGAGTAAACTACATTTCTACACTTACTTCTATTGATTCTAAATAAAAGAAATATTCAACATATTAGAGTCTAAAATCAGTGCCGGATTAGCCACGTAGCAAGAGTAGCAAATGCTACGGGCCTCGCGCTCTAACGCCCGTAATAAAAAAATATTAATTTAGATAGGAGCGTCAAATATCTTGCATGCCTCACGCATGATCATCTCACTTTGTTGAATATAGAACATGATTTGCTTAAAGAAGTCGACACTGAAAGTGTTATCTCTGAATTTGTCTATATTAAATCCAGAAAAGTTTTGTTTTATTTAATACCCTAAACTTGAGAATCTAAAGCAAACCAAGGGTCCCTTGACAGGATTTGCTACAGGCCCCGCGCTGGCTTAATCCGGCACTGATAGTGTAAAAATTTTATCACGATTTAAATTTAATATTATGTAAATTAAAACAAACGGAATTGTTCCTAGAGAGCGGGATCCTACTAGATATTATTAATAAGTGTTACATCTTGTCAATTGCTATGATCATTCCACAAAAATGAAATTAGTATTTTAATGACAGACTTTACGCGTTTTATTTAAAATTTTAATGCGGCGTTGTCTAAATAAAGCCGAGTCTCCTGCTCCTGTTTCTTCGAAACATTACACAAAAACATTGAAACATTGGGGCGTGGCCTACACAATATTTTTGCTTTCCGTCGACCACGGAAAACAAAAAACATTGTGTATGAATACAAAAATGTGTACGGCCACGCCCCAATGTTTCGATGTTTTTGTCTAATGTTTTGAAGGAACAGGAGCAGGAGACGCGGCTTAAAGTAAACGTTTCGTAAAATAAAAAACGCGTTATTAAGTCTAAGTCAATTATGCTATTTTAATTATAAAACCAAAATGAAAATTTCAATAAGAACATTCCTTGTGATTTATAAATGAATTTTTATTATTTATGTGTATAGTTTAAGAATTACTCTATATTGATGTGTTTTTAAATTTCATTAATGAATTTTATTGTTGTACATAGGTATATGAAGATTTTATATATAGTGTACACTCCTCATGCATGGTATTGTATTTTTAATATGTGTAAATAAATGAGCTTGTTTCAATACAAACTTTTTAGAGACTTTAAATTTGTGTAAAGTTATTTTTATTTTTTGTATTACTTGTAGTTTTCTTAATAAATTTTCTATGAATAATTGTGTTTTATTTGCTTTAATATCGACGTCTAGGGCAGGCAAAAATATTAGAGGTTATTTAACAATAACCACAGACAAATATATAAATATACATAGCAAGTAAAACCTTTACGGGACTCCCCTTCGCGGGCTCGTCAGAAATATACTGTTAGAGCTAAGTGTTCATAACAATTTATATGTATTACAGTAATGCCCCGCTTTACGCGAGGGATACGTTCCGGAAAAAACTGAAATTCCCGCGACTTTAGAGAAGTTGATGACTACATTATGTTTATACGCACTCTTTCGCGTAATGCGGGGCAATTAAGCGCGAAATTTGATGTTCGCGTTATAGAGAAACCGCGCATAACGGAGCCGCTTAAAGCGAGGTATTACTGTAATTTATTATTAAATAAAGAACGTCTGAATGTTATATATACTTCATTTATTACATATTCAAAGTCCTTTCTGAACAACACACCCCCAATTCCACAACCGAGTTCACTTTAGCTCCGATCTATATTTTTATGATGCGGTTTTGCACTCAAAATATACTGTTTCGTACCAACATCGAAACATAGTTAAAGTTTGTAATTAGTCTAATATAGATTAAATATGAATAATTTATATAACGATACTGAAGGGAATCAAAAAATAATTCGTTATATCAAGTAATTTGTTACAATTAGGTTAGGTTGGTCAACGATTCGTTTTAACAAGGTTAAAAAAATTATTAATCTAAGCTTTACGTAGATACTAATCTGATTTCTCTGTTATAGCGAACGATTTCGTTAAACAATACTTTTATATTTTGCAAAGATTGAAAATTCGTTATAAAAACGTTTTTAAGAAATGTAATGGTATATTTTACATTAGCTCTTAGGGGCAGTTCTAGAGGATTTCGAAAAATTCGTTAAATCGAGGAAATCGTTATATTGAGGCTCGTTACATAAAGGTTACTCTGTATTCACAATATGCTTTATTTTTAAATCTAACGGTAACAAAATAATTGATTTATACAATAGAATAGAACAGAAAGCTCAATACAAGCTCCCATTGTTACTAAAACAATAAAAATATTTACATAAAAGAAATAATAACAATATGAAGTAAAATAAGATATCGATATTATTTCAAATCAAAACTTCGCGCGTGCATTTCTCTCCTAAGGCAATTTTGCACCTCCCCGCCGTCTCACCCTTCCCCGTAAGTAGTTTCGACGCCTACGCGCGACGTTGCCAATATTTCTATGTATTATTTTTTTATTACAAATTTGCAAAATAGGTATAAGCTGCGACGTTGCCGCTGTTACATGGCGCCTCCCGCCTTTTCGCGACCGTTGAGGCGACATACATACCTATCAAATTACCGCGGGAATTATTTCTATAACAAAATATACATTAATATATAATAAATATAATATAATTCAAATGAAATCAGGCATTTTTATTTCTCTGACCTTTCTGACTAACTATTGGCAGACTAGTACAAGAAGATTAAATTATTTTCATTATAAAATCGTCACTCTATAGCTATATGCTGATGAATCAAACTAAAATAATCAAAATGTTTGTTTACAATAATAATATGCGGTAACCAAATCAAATATGAATAGTTTCACTACAATTTAAAGTTAACAACTTAAAATTAAAACCACCAAAGGCGACATTGAGACGCGCCGTCCATTTTCTCACGACATGAAGACTACGATGCACTTACTTACCTACCAAAATACCCTGGGAATTATTTCGACTAAAAATAGACATTCTGTAACAAAATGCTTATGAATTTTGACGTAAAAAAATGAATACATATACTAACGTATAAAAATATTGTTCTTTTCATAATTGCATTAGTTACAAGAATATACAACGAAGCTACATTTATTAAATATGAATAATTATGTCGAAGGGGTTGACGCAAATTATACCTCATAACATAACAAATGCAGCTATAAATACGATTTGTTTCTATACTCGAGCTTTTAACTGAAATAGAACTTTCCTTTTTCATAATCCCTACTTTATAATTCAATTGTATTAAATAGGAATAATATAATATACATAAGCCCCTCATTAAATGCATAATTCCAGGTAGTGGAAATTCCCAGAATTTTTGTCCCTCTTTGGCACGAGCAAGAAAGAGACAGCATATTTCTATATATAGAATCGTAGCAACATTGCGTCATTCCCCGGGCTTAAGCTTTATTTTAACGATTTCAATGTAATCTTATTACAATGTATTAGATATAGTTTTTAAATATTATCAGAAATTATGTTTTTGAAGTATTTTTAAGCGAAATTATAAAGGAAATCCCGTAATATACTCTTAAATATTTGATCATATGTAATTATGAATTAATTTTAAATAATATATTTTCAAGGACTTATAAGGAAAGTGTTAGTAGCGTTGTTCCCTTGCTCTCTGAGAAAATACCATAGGATTGCTATATCAACTTTGTCACTGCACGCTTCTCCATCTGTAGCATTTCGCCAACGGTCGCTGGAATATTCTAGAAGCGTCGCCGCGCACCTTGGCGGGAGTATCGTGCGCAGTTTTAGATGGAAGCGCGTCCAACGTCCCATTCCTTGTATTTTTATTAAGGGGGCCAAAGGCTGGGAACTTAACAGATAGATATTTTCGGAAATAGGGGTAGGGTTTCAACAAAATATTAATGAAAGTCATAATACTAGTTTTGTAATGTTTATTGAAAAGTTATACTTAAATACTAATTACACGACATTTTGCGCGTTTACAAATTAACAAACTTAAACTTTGTGCACTCCTACACAACAAAATACTTAGAACAAAAGAGATCAGTCTCTTTGGAATGCTCTCACTAATAATATTAATAGAAGAAAAAAATATTTGGAATGTATGTACTGGTGAAATAAATTAAATAAAATTCGAAAAAAGAAAACAAACATAAAATTTGGAATGCTCTCACTAATATTAAGAGAAAAAAATAATATTTGGAATGAATGTACTGGTGAAATAAAAATAAATAAAATTCGAACAAAAAAAGAAAAATATGAGATTTGGAATGCTCTCACTAATATTAAGACAAAAAAATAATATCTGGAACGAATGTACTGGTGAAATAAAAATAAATAAAATTCAAACAAAAAAAAAACAAACAAAAATACCACTTCTAGTATTAACACAAAGATCACCATGTACCTACATATCAAATTCACAAATATAAAGTAAGAAAATTCTTAAAATTAGCTTCTCTCTCGGAGATAGAAGATGCCATCGACGTGAACCTGAACAAAAAAATACCAAACATTAATTACATCATAATAACTATATAATTAAACTATATGTTAATTATAATTAATATTTACCCGTAGATTAGCCGTCGAAGGTGATCATAGTTGGCTATGCTGTTAAAAAACTTCTTCTGTACCAAACACAAGGTCCAGTATGAGCTCTCCACAACAAGCAGCAACAGCAGCACCCGCACGAGCAGCTGCACGGCCACTGCAGGCCCCGATGAAATCGGAGGGACTATCATTAATATCCCTGAGAACTTTCAAAAGATTGCTCATTAATACAGATACAGCTTCCATTACTTCGAAGTCCGCCTCCAGGTCATCAGGAATTTGCAACTTTTCCAAATTATATATGAGGTTTTCCAGGTAATTGACATCAAGGCCTTCTGCATTTGGTAAAGGATTGCTATCCTTGCCAACATCCCTCCCATGATGGTGCTTGTTACCACTTTTTTCATCCCGTCCTTCAGTCTTATGACCACCTCCATCTTTATTATGTTGGTCTCCACCCTCAGCATATTTACTGCCATTTTCCTTGTTACCTTCGTTACCAGATTTCTCGCCTTTAGACGATGACATAGGCCCGTGCTCGTCATCATCCTCAGAGTCATCAAAATACTCATCGTCCTCATAGTCGAGGTCCTCCTCTTCATCCTGGTCTTCCTCTTCCTCGTCATTTTCCTCCTCAAACATGTCTTCATTACATTTGTACTGCTCCACTTGTGCCTGTTCTTGACTACCAGGCATACTTACATCTCCATCTCCCCCCCGCTCTTCGCGCAGACCCTTCTCGTCTTCCTTCTTAGCCGGTGCCCGCTTTACCTTACGATCGACTTCTTCCTTTTCGTCGTCGGTTACCTCCTCCTCGAAGACTTCGTTTTCTTCGTCACTATCTATGATTATCACAGTTTTGATTTTTTTAGGTGGAGGTCCTCCAACTGAAGAATTTGGATCGCGTTTCCCACGTGATTTATTTAAAGCCTCAGAGCTAGTTGTCGAATCTGCCGGCTCTTGGTAGGCTGCCGCCGAGTCGTCGATTGTAAAATGTTTCTGTTGCTCCGCTTCGTGTCCCGTCATGCTTTCATCCTGTTCTATCGTGTCCATTGTGAACGTTGACCAGTATATACTTATCCACTAAACAACGACACACCCACACCCAACGAAAGCCAAGACCCAAATGGTCGTGGACGCCGTTGATCCACTCGAACAAGATTAACATTGTGCGGAAATCAGCGTTTAGTGTTGTGGAACATGAATCAACAAGCGTTATCGATATTATTATCGATAAAATAAGTATTTATAAAGACAATTTAGACGATTACATGTGCATTGATATGAAAAATGAAAAAAATAATGGATACAAAATATTATTAAACAACTATATCTGTATTAACAGCGTCTATGTGTGTATTTATTATATAATTTATAAAATACAATATAATTTTTAGTACTTATAATATCGATATAATTTCATTAAAGCGTATTACGTTTTAATCTGGTCATAAATTTCTTAATGATTCATAGATTTCTCAGATCGATTATTATTTCTTATAAAACATCGACATTAAACAATTAAATAATAATGAATTGTTACATCACTAGACCGTTAATTTAATATAGATAATAAACTTTGATGTCAGCATAGACAATTAACGGTAAATAACTGTTACAGCACAATATCAAATTTATTTTGATAATTTATATTTTATATTTATTTAAATTGTATAGTAAATTTCACTATATATTATAGAAATAAAACTAAAAATATGAAATTATTAAGGACGAAGAGCTTGTTAGACCATAGACTAATAAGTATAGTGTCACAAATTGTCTATCGAATTTAAGAACAGAATTAATTCCTAATGTGGCCGCTAGGCAGCCTGCTTTGTGGCGCTGCAGTCGAGTATTTAATACATATGCTTCTTGTCTGTGGCTTCAATCATTTTCAATTGTGACAGGAGGCTGCGTCGACTAGCTTTCGTTCTATGAATTCTATTCTATAATATTTATTATATTTCATTATTTGCATTAGTTTGAGTGCATATTATTATAGACTTAGTACGAAACAGTACGAGTGTTGAATATAATGTGTTTTCGTAAAATGATTTAACTGCTTCACGACGAGAGATGTAAGTTTTTTTTCACATTTTATAATATAATACTAAATTGGCTTATGAGACTACTAATTACAATAATATAATTCATTTCATTAGAATGGGTAAATGCACCAAATTATAAATAACAAATCAATTTTATTCCTTAATTATTAATTTGTAAAAGAAAAAGTTTTCTAACTACCTTCACTGTTTTCTGCATTTTGACAAATAACACACTGTCCTGTTAGACATTGGGGAATTTTTATCTATTATTTAGGTACCGGGATCTTTTTTATACTTGGTGAAATCCGTAATGGATACTCCGGCACGGGGGTGATTGTAGTGGTGCCAGGGTTATGCCAGGCTTTCTCTAAGATATTGAGCATATGCGCACGAGGTGTACTGATTAAAACCTCACGCTATTCCTTCCGGTCGTTATCATTAATCTGCGATTCTGCTGATGTTGGCCCATCATGTTGGCAAGACAGGCCCTTTGAGTATGTCCGTCTGTCAACAGAGAAGACGGAATTCTCTCCTCGCTGACCTTCAAGTCACTTTGATGAGATGTGTGTGGAAACATGCCATCTGTTATGAAGATATTGAGGGCGACAGTCAAACCCCTATGACTGCTGCCCAGGTGAGGACGGGAAGAGACGTGAAACGAAGACTGATAGAGAGAGCTTTTGCATTTGTTGCATGATCCCTCCCCGCAATCTTTTTCCGGAATATAATAAACTCGTAGAAAGATACAGCCAAGTGCCACAACCTCTCGCTGAGGTACTGGAATTTAAGTTAACCCTTCATAACTCCTCAACTACGTATATATCTTCTCAAATAGATGGTTTGGTAGTGAATACACATATTTTTAGTTATAATTTTTTTTTATATATGAACCTTAAAAAATGTAAGAGATGATACACCATATTGAAAGTCTCCCTTAGGAAGTACGGAATTATTTTGCTTGTAACAGAATGCCACCTCTCATTTCTCACAAACTGTTTGTGAGTCACTAAATTCAATCTGAAGTTGTTCTTAATTTTTACTGGTGTAATGCCATCTCATCAACATCAAAATTTCATATAGTACACTCCGATCCCTACAGTACCTCTATAAATATCTATAATGAAATTGGACCGAGATCCTCTAATGATTTAAAAATTACTGCATGTTGGATTGCGGGTTTTAAAAGAAAAATAATAATCAAATAATATTCATATGTGTGAGGTTACTTTTTGTCTTGACAAGAAATAATAATCATTTTTTTTCAAACATTTTTTTTTAAATTGGCTTAAAAACTGGTCATAATGATTTTTGATTTAGCATAGGTTCATTTTTACAGGAATTCCCCATTCTGTATATTAAGGGCCCTATTTAAAAAGTAT
Organism: Tineola bisselliella; assembly: GCA_028551675.1. Lineage (NCBI taxonomy): Eukaryota > Metazoa > Arthropoda > Insecta > Lepidoptera > Tineidae > Tineola > Tineola bisselliella. The sequence goes on from JAPWLS010001082.1 coordinate 283,224, forward strand.
GTTCGAGGGTAGTTTCACTAAGTAGAGATTGAAATGTTTGACACACTTGAAACATTGTTGATAATAATCCATGTCACCTAGCTGCCATTACGTATGCTACAATCATTTATAAGAAATCATTTCAATTGTTACTTATTAAAATATAGAAAAAATAAAAGAAAGAATAAAATTATTGTTTAAACTGGATATCTGATATATAAGTATATGCAATTTAATACTATTTTATTTTGATTACTGTCTAATACCGATTGTTTCTCATTGTAATTAATGATTACTGCAAAAAATTGAATAAAATGCACTTTAGTAATGATTAGATCACAGAATAAACTAAGCCTGAGCGTTGATTCTGTATACAGACTTGGTCAACAACTATAATAAAATTGGTATTTGCATACAAAGTTGCTAACAAAAATTCTGTCAGTCATCCTCAAAGTTTTTCTTACAATAAATTTAAAACAATTTTTATCATTATAATCCGAAATGAAAGGAAAATAATTTAATATTCTCTAATGCATTCCTTTAAAGTTCATGAGTGTGTGTGTATGCTTTGTTAAAGCATTTCTTTTTTTTTACTGAGTTTTCATTGTTTTTTTTTTAATTGAATATTTTCTAAGTACAAATTCAATTTTGTTACACTTTCTACTTCACATATGATATAAAAACTACCTGTTGTGTTATATTAAACAGAAGTAATTTATTTTTAAACACGCCTTTTTTTAGTATGTCGCAACGACTATTAAAATACTCCTCAAGTTTATAAAACACAATAACCTATATGGTTATTTACTCATATGCCTGACACTACTAATGTACCGTTATAAACTATTTGAAGTGCACAAATAGTGTATGTAGCTCATGTCAAATTACAAGCATGGCGACAACCCTAGTTCAATAAACAAAACAGTTGAATATCTATCATGTAGATAATATTAATCCCACCCATATTTGATATAATAACATTTATGATAAAAACATACAGCATACTCGCCTCGGTAACTATTGTTCAATTAAAAGTTTAAATTTAAGGGGTTTTATAATCTCCGAAGGTACTAATTTATTTAATAGTTCCCTATTTGAAGTATTTTACGTGTTAATATTAATTTGATTGGTATGTCTAAGTGAACCGAATATTTTAATCAGAACATCAAGTAATCATATCTGTTATCACTGTTATTTAGTTCGCTTATTTACTTATTTGCAGCTCCATCTGCTGCACTGATTGAGAACTACTGCTTCAAATGGATGCCGACTATTTTCCGGTTTGTAATTCCGGATCGGCACGTACTATCGTGCCGGGACTAAAGAGAGGAAAATATGAGACAGCTGTTGCAGATAGGGTATGTATTTATTTATTTATCATCATTGTTGTAACTGTTAATAATGGTTTTTAAATAGTATATATAGGAAATAAGGTCGTATGACAGGTTTAGGAAAATTATCACTATTAGTCCAATGTACAGTAATACCCCGCTTTACGCGGTTTCACTATAACGCGAAATTCAAATTTATTATTAAATTACGCGAAAGAGTGCGTATAAACATAATATAGTCATCAACTTCTCTATGGTCGCGGGAATTTCAGTTAACGCGATTTTTTCCGGAACGTATCCCTCGCGTAAAGCGGGGCATTACTGTACATATATGAGCGCATAGGAAACATTAATAGATGATAGTAATTCACTACACCCACATGTATCAAATAAACACCGACACTGGTAACATACTCTTTTCAACCTCAGTGGGTAAATATCGAGTCAAGGAGGAGTGTCTGATTTTGATTGTAGTAGGCAGACGTGAGTGTTCGCTTCCACCGCGCGCCTATAGTGGGTCTGGTAGTGAACGTTGTACCGCGGTTAAAGGTGGTCGTGCGTCGCCGCGAGCTCTTATATGCACGATAAGTGTGATTGTGTTCGGAGGTGTATATGGGTGCGGAACCGCGGGGGTGTGTGCAGAGAGTTTTAACATAAGAATTGATTTGGTTCATGGCCCCTAATAATATTTGGTGTTTCGCATAACGTAGGCTGCATTTTAGGTGTCTAGAAGGCTGCAGGTTGTGTAACAGAAGGCGACGGATTTTTTTCCTCATTAAATATCTATAATATGTTAATTGATCGATGGCGTATCTCAAAATATATCGCTTCCTACTTCATCTCCTGTTATGAGTCGATAGCGGTCGTTTTATAAATACGGGTGTGGGTTTACTCTAATATTTTGTTTACACAAGTATTATTGTTGTAATTAATATCTCTATTAAAATCTGTCGCGATTCATTTAATTTAAAACGACTATTATATTGAAGACTATAGTAAGTCGCATGAACGGGTTTAAATTAGTCCAATCATCTTATAGTAAATAACCTTAAACATTTTATTGTTTTGTTCTACTTCTTATAAAGTATACTAGTTTAATGCATCAAACGAATGCTGCATTTATCGTTACTTCTTCACTGAGAATAAAAATTCTAATAAGAAAACTCAATCGGTCTAGATTTTTTTTTAAATTAAATAAGTTTAAACTATTTTGCTTGACCAAGCAATCTCTTAATTGGAGTGTTTAGGCTAGCGTGGCATAGCAAGGGTTGTTTTATCCTATTATGATTAAAATTATACAACTATTCATTATAATGATCGCTTACAAACCCAATCATATATATCGTAGTGAAATTTAATCGCGCAATTGTTTATTTGTTTTTTATCAATTGTTATTTTATGTTTTCATATCAATGCTTCGTAAATATATAGTACTATATTTTTTCTTCACAATGTGTTTTTACGTTTGCGTGATATCAAATTTAATTTTTAGTTATTAGTTATTACCTGAAATCGCAATTTTCTTATCTTCATTAGCTTTCGTGTAAAAAATAGAGAACGCCTTTACATATCTTATCTGTTTTAATAGATTTTTATTATGGGCATGAATGCAAATTGAATGAAGTGTGCTCTGTCCCTTTTTAAATACGCGCGTGTGAGAGGGATCGCAATAGCCGTTGCTAGTTGACATTCAATGTAAATCGGATATTTGTGTTGAATGTGTATACTAGTTTGGTTGCCCGCCGTTACTCTTTTTTTTTCTTATCTCTAAGAAGCCACTTGGCCTCACTTTAGATTAAGTACAATTAAATCGCGTAATTTAGGATGAATGTTTTTTAGTAATGAAAATTGTTAAAACAAATGACAATCGGGTTAAATAACGCCTCAGTTTCGTTGCAGTCACGATGACTTCAAGGTCTTTGAAATTAGTAGTTAATGAAATCGTTTCATTAAAGTTGAAACATAGAGACAATGTACGACACATTACCATACAACGTACGCGACGAATTGAGTTTTTTTTTATGATATGACTCCATTTGAATTTAAATTAAGATGTCCATTTTTTGCTTCCGAAGTGCGCCAAGTGTTACGGAAATAGACGAACAGTTAGTTGCTGAAACCATGAATTATTATCATTTATCGAATACAGCTTTTGCTGTGTGTTTTTATAGGTTAATAGGTTAACTCTAATCCCAGTAGTGTTGGTCCCTTACGACACTAATATGACCAAATGACATGCGTAAAAGCAAACATTTAAAATTATACAAGTTATATGACCTACAAATAAGCTCACACTCACAGCTATACAGTTACGGCAATATGTCCTCTATTGGGACGATAATAAGCTCTTTTATGCGCATAACTAATTGTACAATCAAGTAGACCTTAGAAGATTAGTTTTGCAAACATTTACGTCACGTTGTTTTAAGATAAGCAACAGAGTTTGTGTGGACTTCGTGAGTTTTCGTCATCGCTCGTTTATTTTCGTGTATATTTGAATAGGCGTTAGAATGGACCGCATTTGGTATTAACTAGTTTTCTGGTATTGTACCTTAATTTTAGTTATCGAAATGACGCCGACAAATACACCGACACTCGCATCTCGTATATATCGACACGTCAAAAGACGTTACACTTACAATTAAAAAGAAATGTATATTTTTTGTTCCTATCCAATTTAATATGATTTGTCATACACGCGATCTATTAGCCGGTTTCTGCGATTCGTATCACGCCGTTTATTTTGCACCGCGAGGTGAGAGTAGTATAATTGTTCCTTTATTACTTTTATTTGGACGAACGGAAACACAGAATCGATTTAAATGACTAGACCTATTTAAATCGAACACCTCCTGGTTAATAATTACTCAAGATATAGATAAATAGACCAACTAACTGTCTTGTTAATCTTTTTAGTGGATGATTTGGTAGCGATGTAGTGTATAGTGCAGAAAACAAATAATAAAAATAAAATTCATTGAATACAAAATAGTAAAATTACTTATATTGAGTAGAGGTTGAGAGTAATCTCTTTTACGTGCTCAACGGCCTAGTTAATACGAAATATTATAATAAAAAACGAAGACAAGCATAGTGGCCTATACGCTGTAGTCTAACCATCAATCGAAAACGTAGTGTCTATCTTACTAACTTGATTTCTTGACTTTCTGTAAGCTCCAGGATAAATTCAATTTTTATTCCAAAACATTTTAAAATTTTATTTCGTAAATGTCAACAGTTTTTTTTTGTTATTGTATGGAGCGTTTTTAGTTCCGCACTTCACCGCTAGTTTTGCACTTTTGACATTTAGTTGCATTTGCGATGTTAAAATCCAAACTAGCGACATCGAGAGTTAGATCTTATTAATGTTTGTGGGGGAAAAAGTCCTAGCTCCAAAACGCACATTGTTATTTGAGTGCTGTATTGATAGAATGCGAAATCACTTTCACTTGTAAAATAACTTGTACCTTGAGAGTGCTTTCTATGTACAACAGTTTCACTTAACACCATATAAGCACAAACGCTCAGGGGGAGATAAACACGACTGAACCAAAACTATTTTTTTTATCGTTGTTTATTAGTCTGCGTGTGCGGGTAATGTGCTAATAAACCGATAGTCATTAATATGTAGTGAGGTTATGTAATTGAACGACCATGATACATATCTGTGTACGAATCTAATGGAATTGAACTTGTAATTGTGTACAATGTGATTATGGCGTACATCGGACCACGGAATAGCGCTCCCATCATCAGGGACAGTCTACACATACCGGCATATCAAGTGAGTATTCAAATATGAAGTCTATTTTGGCATATAGGCTGACATATTTACGTATATAGAATGAAACGATTTATTTAAATTTCATTTTTTTTTCGTAATTTTATCGAAAATATATTGGTGCTTGTATGTCATATTACAAATATATTTAGTTTAAAAGACTGTGCGAGTCTCGACGAAGCCTCGGAGGCTGAATTAATTTCGATACGACGAATTCAATTATTCATAATAGACCGTATAAAATATAAAATAATAATAAGATCACGAAGAACTATAAATATCACATCATATATATAGTTTATAATTTATTTTTATATTTCGATTTTGTTACTACGTTAGTAAATTTTAAGTTAATGACGAAGTTTTCTATGTACCTATTAAAGCGAATAGTGTCACATTGTGAAGTCGCGCTCTTATATACCCACGCATGCATTCCGAACACTTCATGACATAAACTGATTACGTAATTATGCGGTCCACTTTTCAATTCTCAAATAGTGCTTATAGATTTTAGACACTCGTCATTATTCTGAACACACGATGAGCGAGCGAGAAGATACACCATTTTTTAGGTTACGCTTTTTATTAATAAACGTAGTCATATTTGTACTAAGGACTTAATATCGCGATAGTATTGTTGTGTTGATAGCGCCGCGTATTTAAGAATTTTCAATCTCGAAATAAAATATACAATATTAACAATTACAGTATAAACATAATATTAAAATGACCGTAGTTGTATAGAGTGAACTCGCTATTGTAACATTTAAATAGAACCGGTTGATAAAATATTGGCCGCAATGAAAGTAACATAGAAAGTAATGGAGGTAACTGACCGCCCATAAACTATGTTATTATCCACTTATTATAAACCAATTCCTTAATTCATCTCACTTGAGTAATTCGTTATTATGCGAAGTTCATTTGTTTTATAATTCCTGTCTCAGTTTGTGTTTGAATATATCGCCGAATCTTGCAGGAGAGCGATTTAAAGTTGTTATTGTCCATAGTCTGCTTGTGTAGGTTCTTCGTTGTTGTATTGAGTATTTCAGAAACAATTGATAAAAAAAACGGATATTCCGATTATATTAATAGAACGTGGTGATATATCTGTTTATATAATATATATATCGCAAACACACCATATATGTATGTATGTATGTACAAATCATCCGTCCCATATGATTTAAAGCGTAATTAATTCCTGATTGCAAAAAAAAAAATTTTTCACTAAAGCGAGCTTAATGCCTTCACTTATTATAGTGAATAGTAGAGTTTATAAAATTATGGGGTGGAGTAATTTGTTTCAATAATTAAATGACACTATATATTAAAAATTATATCGATAAAATGAAAGTTTTGTTATATGTACATATATTTTAGTACTTGATGTGAATATATCTTTTACAATCTAGGGTTGCTAGTAATCGAGTTATAAAATTATTCGTCAATTCATAAAATCGAAAACGTTATATACATACAGTAGAACTTGGATAAGCGAGATTTCAAGGGACCTGACCATTATTCTTGCTTATAGAGTTTTCTTACTAAAGTTTCTCACTTACAGTTTCTTACAAAGGTTTGGGAGTAGTTACTCTCACTCATAGAGGTATTTGGGGTTAAAAGTGACAGGACCTGACCAATTCAGTTCTCGCTTATCCAGGTTCGACTGTATTATATATATATATATAGTTCATTTTGTCTTTTATGTTCGTTACAGTGACAACCCTAATGATATATTTTGTTGAATATTCAATGAAATGGAAATATGCCAAAAACAATCTGTTAATACATTGATGGCAGTTAACTAAATAGATTGACATACTCCCTTTCATATATCAGTCGAGCGTCGTAGCCTATTTTTCAAGTCAGTGTCTATGACGTGATCAATCCTGTGTTCAATCTCGGTATTTACGGGACTAGGAATTTTCAATCCCGCGGGATCTCGGTATTTGCAGGATCCCGTATCATTTTCCAATCCCGCGTGCTGATTACGGGTGCGTTATTTGCGGGATTGACACGACCTCTCGCGTCGTAACTAACGTCATAAAAACTTTTGTCAACATTTTCTTTTTAAATTTAGTAGGTATATATTATATTTTATAGTTGATAGATTTTTACCTATTTTCAAGTTACAGGTGTTATTATCTCAAAACAAAAGACTGGGCTAATTATCGTTGTCTTAAAATTTGGATCTGTACATTACACGAATATATAAACGACCGAGCGAGATAGCTATATTCCCGGTTCTGGTCGCACGATGCAATAGTTAAAATTCTTGCTGTAGTGTCAATTGCTAGCAATAACGGTACAAGAAAGGCTTATGTGGCACGTCACATCGAGTGCACTTGTTTCGCTTAAATTATCACGCGATTCTTTGTTCTGAAGTTGAAATAAACTAATATATTGTCTCAACTCTAACACGTAGACATTTGTTCCTGAATTACTTTTGTTAGGATTGTATGATAAATGATTATACTATATATTTTTATATTTACATACTCGTAGTTAGAATAATATTTTTTGTTTTTAATAGTTTTCGGTCGCGATCACATCCACAAAAGATTTGTCCTTTGTCCTAGTAATGTATTTTGAAGGGTAGTTTAAAGATAGTGCGTTGTTACGAATGAAGGAACTGCTTGGTTGTTTGTATCGTTGCCTCGTGTGAGAGAAGGACGACCGGTTCCGAGCAAGCGACCTTCACGTGTGTGTCGCGTCAAGTTGCGTCTTCGCCATAATATATATGTTTATAGCGAATAAGGAAGCGCTAATTATGTTGTTAGTCTTGTTAGAAATAATATATACGTATATATTATATAATATATACCGAATATATAGAGTAAGAACGCAGTTGATCACTAACCTGGTTAAGTTAAGTTATTCCTCATTTTATTTGACGATGGGTCAAATGACTGTGCAATATATAGGTATATATATATATATATAGCAATGCCCGTCAGTGCCCTAAACTAGGTTACACTGTACTGTTGGTATCTGGAAATAATTATTTACTTTCTTTTTTAAATGTTACTGCTACCAGTGGTTCCCAAACTCGACTGGGCTTCGACCCATCTAACAAAAATTTCCAATCTTGAGACCCTGTCTTAGATAAATGGTAATGCTCATATTCCCTAGTAGCGAGCCGCGGAACTATTTCATGCCGTCTTGTTTGTTCTAATTGGAATGATAAATTAAAATAATAACAATATGAATGAACGACTGTTCTATTAATACATATTACATTTTAGGGCTCACTCACTTGACCCACAGTTTGAGAATTTCTGATTTATACTATATATAATTCTCAATTCAGTTTTAAATGTCAATATATTAAAAGGGTTCTTTTGTTTGTCAACAGGTGAAATTGGAGAATGTATATGGGCTGACAGTCACTTCAAATGCGGCCCTTGACTGCAATCCTAGTACGGAGCTAATCGCATACCCCGCAGGGTAAGTACTAAACCAAACTGCAACAATTGTTTAGTGTGTGTATTTATTTATATATTTTTGAAGTATGCCGAACAATTATAGAGGTACCAACATAAAAAAGTATCTAGGATAATCTACAGATATTATAAATGAAACAATTGAATCCTACGGATGTCTATAAGAAACAAGGCCGCCGGTTACTGTTAAAGACAGTACTTTTCCAAACGAACTAATAAGAAACATTAACTTGACATTATCTACTTATTGTCATTCCGTTTCCCTTCTCATCTTACTAATTACTAATTTCCCATTAAAATCGACTCCTGCGCATATAATGCACGGTATAATACTTTCGTAATCGTTTTAAATTTTAATTCATTTTGATTTTATCTCGTATAAGACACTTCATATTTGCAATAACAATTCGCGAAGGTCAATTTTTGATATTATCAACGTTATTAAATTTATTTTGAACTTTGACCTAAAGATTTTTTAAAAATATATTTATACCGCTTTCGTAGGGGAAATATGTTGTTTGCATCGATTCGGAATACGCATTAACTTTCGTCGACGTTCGGCAATTTGAATTATCTCTCTCGAAGTGAAGTTTGATTATGATGACTTTAATTGGTGTTACACCGAGTGCCGATCAGTTCAGATGGCGGATTCAGAAAGCGTGACTGGCATCCAGGGATTGGGCACAAACTCGCAAACCCTAACTTTGTTGATTTTACGGAAATTCTAACAATTATTATGAGATTCGAGTACGTGAATTTGATATTAGAATAGACCTCTAATGAGGTCTGTAATAAAATAAATTGGTACTTAATTTATATTGAAATATATTATTATCAGGAACGCTTTACGATCTTTTGTGTCTAATCTGAATATCCAATGAGCTTTATGCGAAAATTATACGTTATTGAGCGTATTTTATTTGACAATTACCCTAACAGTATGATGTTTCTTTGAACAATAATGAATTTAATGATGTTTCAATAATAATAATTTGAATAAAGAATTAATTTTTATTTCAATCGGGGAACTCATTAAAATCAAATAAAGATTTGCGACGATTTCAGAGAAAGTTAATTTGGGAACGATCAATTGCCGAGCCTTGAGTCGTTTGTATTACTTGAATTATTCGATAGCTATTAGGTAATTGAAATTAGCAATAACGTCGGGTAGGGTTAGCAGCGATGTCGATGACCACTCTGTGTATGGTCTGCATACAAATGACATTTGCGCCTTATTTCAATACAACAATCCGGTTGATGTATCAGGGACCGTTTTGTCGCGACAATGCGTGATTCAATCATGTAGGTATATTGGTATGTTTGATGGACCTTCAAATCCGGTCACTAGAGAACCTTTTCTTATTTAGTGTAAGCGCCTCTCCGACGTCATTTTAGGTGTAAAGCGTTGATTCAATTTGGAATAAAATAATAAGATGTGGGTCGATGAACTTATGACAATAAATAATTAGCGTGTGGCCGCACCTTATAAGTTCCCCCTCATTGCGCTTACGATATGCACACACCTTTAAACAATATCGATCTATGTCTGACTCTACATTGAAAAGAAAAACTATAGTGACGCCCCACAAAGTTCCATACGAAATTGCTACAAGCGAGCCCAAAAGCAAAACAAATAACATGACAGGAAACTATCTGGTGACGTTTACGCAACGTTGGATTCAAAAACAAATGAAATTAATAAGCCGAAATAAATCTTTTCAATTCAATTAATCGAATTTAATATTAATACTACGGTGTATTGCGAAAATTTCTATTAGTATCACATGTAGGAGAATAGAGACCAAATAAAGAGTACACTGGTATAGTTGGCTTCACAAAATTAGTTATAGCCAAGTATAATAATGACATGTATTATTTGATAAGCGTGATATTAATTAATTTATGATTGTAAAAAACGATATTATGATGTAGAAAGTCGTGATATTTTATTTCCTTTCACTGTTTCCTTTTTATACGCGTGGGAAAGATCTCGTCAATAGATGTCATAGTGTTAGCGTGATCCTTATTGTGACGGCATAAAAGTCAAAATTGTGTATTAAATGCATACTTAACAATGATAGTATGCGCGATGTTTTAATTTGTATTGTATGAATATAAAGCTTTAGTCTCGTTGATATACCCTCACGCTTATTATAAAACATCATATAGGTATAGAAGTTTATAAAAATTCTTGACGTGTATTCTTTAGCTAATTATCACATTGGAATGGTCAGTCACGAAGAACAATATTTAATATTATATTGAAGACTTCTGTTGTTATGGAAACAAAATAAATAAATAATAAATTTCAGATGCACCGTCGTATTATACAATCCGCGCAAGAATCGCCAAACGCACATACTGAATGCGTCACGTAAAAGCATCACGTGTGTCGCGTTCAGCCGATGTGGCAGGTACCTTGCGACCGGCGAGTGCGGTCTGTCACCATGCGTGAGGGTGTGGGACATGCAGGATCCGACTTCTATTAGCGCCGTGCAAGTAGCTGAGTTCTCCGGGCATAAACACGGCGTCGGCTTCTTGGTGAGTTTTCATAATTATATCTCAGCTCAATTTCTGCAGTATATAAAAGATATATAAATAGGCCAGAATAAAATACAAACAGAACATATCACAAATCAAATTCACTCACAAAATTCCCCATAAACTGCTCAGTCTGATTGTAGGACCATCCAGAAAGATGATCATACAATCTTGACTTACCCTCCACGTTTACTAAAAATATATATTTATTATTTTATTTATCCTATTATATATATTACCGGACTGACATATAAATTGATTCTGTATAATCAGAGATGTGTTCGTGTAACATTTTTTAGTATGAATTTTGCGAGTTCCTGATTTAATACAAGTGTTATGTTTCAGGTATTCTCCACATCGTCCAAATACCTGGTGTCTGTTGGTTCACAGCATGATATGATAGTCAATGTATGGGATTGGAAATCTTATCTAAAATTTGCGTCTAACAAGGTAATTGTAAATTTCAATTAAGTTTGTTAACATATAAACAATAATGAACTTGACGGCCATTGAATTGTATGAACTGAAACGATTGTTTTTGTGCAGGTGTCATCGCGAGTGAAGGCCGTCAGTTTCTCTGAGAATGGCAACTATTTCGTGACTGTCGGCTTCAGGCATGTCAAGTTCTGGTATCTCGACTATTCCAGGAATGCTAAGGTAAATAAATTAATATATATACAAAGCCCTGGCCTCAGAGGATGCCCTGTGTTGTGGGCACAATAAACATACAACATACTATCCTATCTATAGGCTATCCTGGTTAACGGATTAGCTGTGACTAAACTGCGTCGCAGAGGTTTCATATAAAATCGAAGCATATCTCGAAATGGCTTGCAGTATATATAATATTCAAAGTTTTAAATACTGTTATATTTTCAGTATAAAGAGCCAGTACCCTTGATGGGTCGTTCGGCAATACTCGGCGAGCAAAAGGACAATGAATTTTGCGATGTCGTGTGCGGTCGTGATTCTTCGGCTGATAGCACATTCGCCCTAACACGCAGCGGCCTCCTATGCGAGTTCAACAGCAAACGCTTACTCGAGAAATGGGTCGGATTGCGGGTAATGTATCCTTTCTACTACGCAAATTTATAAGATTCAAAAGAAAAAAGAATACGGTCTATACCAGTGTTTCCCAAAGTGGGGCCCATAAGTGGGGTGGTTACATAAGGGGAGCTAGAATTTTAGAAAGACTAAGGTGAAGCATGGCACAAGAAAGGTTGGGAAACACTGGTCTATACTCTTAATAATTTATTTTCTTCTATTATTCAAAAGTGCTTCAACCTCATTATGGTTAAATTCGAGGCAACAGACTAAAGAGATATCAATAGAAAAGATAAAATATTTCATCGGATTGAGATAGTTAGTTAATTATATTTTACTTTATGTTGCAGACGGCATCGGCTAATTGCATGGCAATCGGAAGTAATTATATATTTGTGGGATGTGCTGAGGGTATTGTCAGATGTTTCTCACCGAAAACCCTTGAATATATAACGACTTTGCCTCAATCGCACTATCTGGGCGTGGATGTCAGTCAGGGGTACAATATTAGGTATGCAATATTGTGAATATATGTATTTTAATTTCATCAACAAATGAACGCCTATGTTAAGCTCTAATGGCATATAACACGTACTATGAACAACACAAACGTATAAACAGAACCTAAAACAATATGGTATCACATTTATAATATAACAAAAATAAATATACAGTTAACACTAGATTTACCAGACCCGTCAAAATGACAGGTCTTGTAAGATCAAATTAAAATTCCTACTGCGTGTAACATTTTCTTTAATTCTTCTAATCTTCTTTAATTTATAACAGAAGAATTAGTTTTATGAATTTTATATTATTTTATATATATTTGTAACAAATATATACTTTTTTGGTTTTGGTAGAAATAGGTATATTTAAGTTGGTGTTAAATCTACTACTACTACTAAAATCTAGTGTTAAAGAGATCTAATGAGTAGCTGCTAATGGATTGTATATCTAAAATTTTAATGCATTTTTTGTTCCAGTCACATAAGATACAGCAAGCCGGAAGACGCACGCTATCCTGACGCTATTGCGCTCACGTACGACGACACGAATTTCAAATTGACGTGTGTCTATAATGATCATAGCCTATTCGTTTGGGATGTCAGGGATATTAAAAGGGTGAGTAGGTGGCAACCGGATACGTAGAATGTTTTGATAATAATAGTTACACGACAGTATCATAACAACTGTCATTTTATATCACTGTCTACATTATATATAATGGTTAAGAAACACTTACACACCCTAGTGGGTAGTAATAAAACTAAAGTAATATGTCTATACTATCTATACCAGGGGTGGCCAACTTGATTAGACATAAGATCTATTGTTTACTAACGAAACCCTGTGCAATCTACCACTTATATACTTCTTGAAATCTTAAATGAAACAGCATAGTGTTTAGTACACAATCATAAAATATTTTTTATTGAACAGACTTCCTTTTCATATCACATATGAGATTGTTTCCTTAAATTTTTATTATTTTTTAATTTTAAGCTTTAGTCTGGTCTATTTATTTATATTTTTTGACTTGCCACGATCGACTGGACTAATGGTCGCGATCGACCGGTTGGCCACCCCAGATCTATACTAATATTATAAAGAGAAAACATTTGTTTGATTGTATGTATTGAATAGGCTCCGAAACTACTGGACCGATTTGAAAAAATCTTGTACCATTAGAATCTTACATTATCCCTGATGAACATAGGGGATTTGAAAAACGTATGACAACTTCAATAATGTAATAATAAATAAGTAACTAGTATATAATAATATGATGCAGTTGTTGGACATTAATATTTATTTTCTCTGCAGATGTTATTTGTTTTAGTTTTGTTTCTAATTTCAAATGTTTTAGGTGGGTAAATCACACTCGGCTCTGTATCACTCTGCATGTATATGGGGTTTGGACATGGTATCCACTGAAGAGCCACTCCCACCAGGTTGTTTCCTAACTTGTTCCAGCGATGACACTATCCGGTTTTGGCAAACGAACCCTTCGACAACTAATATATATAGTACTGTAAGTGATTCTGTATAAACCTTTTTTTATTTATTCTGCATTTGGTTGTGCGTGTACAATTTAATTACTAAATTAAATTTCAGGAGCTGACGAAAATTCTGTACATAGATCCGGAGTTGAAATTTATTAAAGACGCAGACTTGACTTCTACTAATGACAAGGAAAAATCAAAGTCCTACGATGACAAGACAGGTGTCAGGTATGGGATTTATTTAATATATGAAATTGTAGTGGAAAAAGACTACTGCTGAGGCTATCCTAGGTACCAGAAGGAATATACACACAAAACACACAGTCAGAACTAATATTTTTGAAATTAGAATGTACAATGAAAACTTTAAATATATCTCCTGTATAATTATGATTGTGTAGATCCTACCATGTTAATAGAATCTGACTATGCAGCTAACACATTGTCTTTTACACTATTAAAGTAATTTCCAACAGTTACAAATGACACTAGTAATTAATGTTCTTGTCTCTTTTGGCAGATGTGTGCGTGTATCGCATGACGGCGAGCATATTGCGAGCGGCGACAGAGCCGGCAACATCCGTATTTATGCGACCGCAACGCATTTCATTGTACGCACCTTGGAGGCGCATGATGCCGAGGTTCTCTGCCTCGAGTACTCTGATAATCCAAAATTACTCGCCTCCGCGTCCAGAGATCGACTTATACATGTGTTTCAAGTTGACAAGGTATTATTTTTTTAATCAAATTTATTGTATATATGTCGGTCCCATATAAACATTTACAAAATACTTAACACAAATGCAAATACATACAAAATTACATCTATATACACAAGAAAGAAAAAAAACAACAAATCCTATGCCTTCACCACCTTATATATCAATTTCCACAAATATGACGCTTCCACGGGTCCAACACTCACCAACAAAGGGATGAGCATACCCACCATCTTGTCTTTTGAGGTTGAATCTTTTAATTATTTCAACTCGTTCAGGCTCATTCCGAGCACACTCCTCCAACAAGTGGTGTGCGTTCTCTTTCCTATTGCACTCTGAACAATTAGGAGATTCTGCCTTACCCTAACCTACCTAATCCGTTAAAAGGAATGTGTCCGGAACAAAGCCTATTGACAAGGTATAATATTTAATATATTTGAAATAAAGAACAGATCTAATTATCAATGTGGCTTCAGTCTGTTATAGTGGTCTCGACAAATATTGGTATAAGTATATATTATAAAAAAGGAGCAAGAAATAGTAAACAAATCAAATAAAATTTTAATTATAGAATTGGACAAGCTCAAGATAATTTAAGTTTAAAAATTAATGAAAATAATAATTGTATAGCATCTAACAACATATTATTGATGAACAAATGTGAAATAAGTTTAAAACAATAATTATTTGTTTGTGTCCTGATGATATCCTTAGGACATTGTATTTATATGAATTTATTTTCCAAGTATATTAGTAAAAACTTTTAAACTAAATACTATAGATACATTTCTTGTTGAATATTGTTCTGTTGTACTTATATTTTATGTTTATGTTGCAGAATTATGAATTATTGCAAACGTTAGACGATCACTCGTCTTCGATTACTGCTGTAAGGTTCATACGTACCTCTACAGGGCTGCAAATGGTATCCTGTGGAGCTGACAAATCTATACTCTTTAGACAAATGGTCACTGTAAGTTTAAAATTTACACTCTTTGTTTTAGAATATTAGCACTAGCTTACAGTAAATACCAGTTTTCTATAAAAAAAAATTATAGACAATCCTAATAATCTAGATTGATATAGATGGTATCTGCTGCATGCAGATATTTGTCTATGATAGTAGTCTAGCTAGGAATGGGGTCTTTATATAGGAATTATTTTTTGTTTCAGGAAAATGGTACCTATCAATTCACCCGCTACATGAATGTGTCCGGTCGTTGCACTTTGTACGACATGGAGGTGGACATTGGCGGTCGTCACATAATGACTGCATGCCAAGACAGAAATGTGCGTGTGTATAGCACTGCACAGGGGAAACATACTAAGACATTCCGCGGCACGATTGCCGAAGATGGTACACTTATTAAGGTAAAGAATGCTTTGTTATTATTTTTATTAATACTTATTCAAAATTGGAATTAATTTCATTGTCTTTCTTGAATTCAGTTGTTTTTTTTTAATTTTAAAACTTCTTTTAACACTTTAGTTTTGATTTATCAATACCGGAACCAAAAATTGGGTATTACATATTATTTACTTCTTTTTTTAAATTAAAGTCAATTACTTATATGTGTGTGTTTAAATATGTTTTGTTTTCAGGTTGCGTTGGATTCTAGTGGTATATATCTGGCAACCTCATCGACTGATAAAATATTAAGCATATACGATTATTATTCTGGTGAATGTATGGCAACTATG
This sequence comes from Tineola bisselliella, assembly GCA_028551675.1. Lineage (NCBI taxonomy): Eukaryota > Metazoa > Arthropoda > Insecta > Lepidoptera > Tineidae > Tineola > Tineola bisselliella. The sequence continues at coordinate 299,772 of JAPWLS010001082.1, forward strand.
TGCGGACATTCCGAGATCGTCACTGGACTCAGGTATCACGATTTTTATATCACTTTTACAATATAGTAGCTGTCTCGGCGCTTGGACCAAACTCTAGCTTGGTCATCAGATTGTTTTGATCGAGAATCAAATTAGGAACTTCTATTTAATTTGTCACATACCACTTTATCACAGAAGATGTGATATGATATCATGGTTAGGTTCCCACTGAACTTCCCTGTGTTTTTGTATTGGACAGTTGTGATTTCAATAGTAAATATGTATAGCTTACATCATCGTATTTATTTACATATGTATCTATGTACGTTAGTATTGGTTGCCTGGTTGGTTCATACATCTAATTATTGTGTTTTAGATTCACACCGGACTGCCAACATCTGATATCAGCATCTGGTGATGGCTGTATATTCGTATGGCGTGTCCCTCACGATATGGTTGTCACGATGAGGGCGCGACTCGCCCAACAACGTAAAAGGTAATATTAATCGTGCAAATTAATTAAATTCACCAATCAAGTTCGTGTTGCGTAATTGTTATTGTTTATTTATACAGGAAGGGCAATGCGGTCGATGGCATTTCCGGCAGCGAGAGCGACTCTTTGCCCCAAGACACTTCCGATAAATTCGTGACACCTATTGTTCCGGATTATACGTAAGTCAATTTATTATAGTTTTTTGTTTTTACTAAATCGGCGAATGGCGTTGTAGTATAATAAGGAAGTCTAATTTGTTCCTTTTTATTCCAGTTTGAATATTGGCAGACTTCCTTCGTGGGCTATAAAGAGTTTAGGCAATGTGGTACCGCCAAACAATACGCCTGCACCAGAACCACCGAGCAGGGGAAAATGGGCAGCACGAATTAATCTATCTGGTAGGTATTGAATACAATGTTAGATCAATTGAATACAAATTCTTAACTAATGAATTGCTTTTTAGAAATCTCAGTAAAGCGCACCGACTCCGACGGGTCCAAAGAGAGTTCACTGGACAGCGGCACTGACACTCAGTACGTGGACAAAAAACGTGAACACACTGCTAAACAGGTAAGTTGATATACTTAAATTATGTATAAATTTAAAAAATATAGGTAAGTTCTAAGAAACAATTTTTGACATAATATTGAATAACAATTTTGAATAAAGGCATTCAAATGTTATTTTTACTTAAAATTAATGATTAAAACTGTACACTGTGAATATGTCAAAAATTGTCTTTAGAATGTACTGTTATTATCTCCCTATATAAATCCGAAAGCTAAATGAAGGGAATACGTTCCAAATTCGGATTTTAAAAAAAGAACTATATGTGAATTTTTAAATGTCGTGTCATAAAGGGTGTGTTTTTATTATAGATGTAACTTGAATTCAATGTTTTAGACTTAGAGCAAATGTCTTTACTTGGATTTTTCGAAGGACATTCGTATGACAGTTTGGCAATAGTGAGGTGCAATCAATTGTTTATAGTAAAAAAGTAGTATTCAATTTTAAAAGTTAATTATATCAATTAATAGGTGACTGAAATAAATTTTAGGATAAATTTAATTAATTAATTAATTAAAAATTTTAATTAAGCAATACATTATGTGTTTTTAGTATTTATTGCAAATTATATACAAAATTCAAGTTTTAATATACTTCTATTAGTATAGGAAAAATGTGATGATAAAAATAATAATCTAACAATAATAATAAATTCTTTATTGAACAAAATCACAAAAGGCGAACTTAATGTCTTTGTATTAATATTTATTTTTAATTTATAATATGATAACGATGATGTCTTGTCAAAAATAAAACCCCAATTAAAAAATATCAAAAGGGTTACGTAGTAAATAATATTTGACAGCTGTCATGTGAATGTTAATAGAAAAAATCAGTGTAGTTTTTATGTGTCCAATGTTTAATTGTAGCTTTCTATTGGTGTGTCGCTTACACCAACTCAATGATTGTATTGCTCCAAGAGTTTTGTGTTGTATTATAACTGGATACCAGTTTGATAAAAAAATACGGATCAATCACAATTATTATATTTGGATTGTCTTTTATTTTGGTAGAAATTACGTTTTAGATGTAGAACACACTTAATTTTCTTTTTATTAATTCTGTTGCTCACTTTTTTATTTTTATTTTTTATTTAATATTTGATTAATTTTTTTAATAATACGGTTTCGGAAAATATACGAGTGTCATTTGAAAAGTTTTCGGTCTCATCGATATAAAGTTACTGTAGAAAAATTCTTTCGTCGTCTGACACCATCTATTGACATAGTAAACCGTAAAAATTTGAAGTCATTTTGATCATTACTTTGTCTATGACAACTCGTCTAAAGTTGTCAGCTCGCATTGTCTTGACAACAATGAAAAATATTCGGGGAATAAAAGATGAGTTACGTACGAGCATTTTGAACGAGGAACGTTCTGGGCGTCCGAAAATCGATCAACTGACGAAATTGCCGATTTAGTACATCAAACTGTGAAGGCATGTATAATGTATATTGTCGATTGCCTACGTCGAATAATAAATTTTATGTTGAAATTCTAAATTTAAATTTTATGAAATATGTTGTGTAAAAAGGCCAGAAACTTTTCAAATAGTCCTCATATACCTATATATATTATAATAATAATTTTAAAGTTGTTACTAACACGTGGAGTCGTTACGTTTAGTTTTTTTTTATTACGTTTTTCGTACAATCCGCATAATTTAAAATATACATAATTAAAACAGATTTATATATATGGACGCGTTGACCAGTGCGTTATTATTTAGATTAATTTATATTTTTCGGGTATTCCCCCAATTGCTAACAAATGTAGTTTCGTTTTACGGGAGTTAAATTTTAACACCATTCCTCGTCTTAACGATCGTGGTGGGAGTTGACGGAGGAACACAGCGTTCTGTTGTTTTGGTTCGAATCGTTACGTGATTAGGTACGTACAAAATATACTATCAAAAAGCGCGCCGGGTTGTATTCATAATTTTTGTGTTATTTAAATAACGAATACACGATTTTACTAACCTAACTACAACTTTTCCCTACAAATGTATAGAAAATAGTGTCTCGTTTTACGTCGTTTCGTTTTGCGTCACTATTCTCTGTTACTTAACATGACGTAAAACCGAGGACTGCCTGTATATTTGAATTTTTATTGAATATATGTTTTTTTTTCTGTTGCTATGTGTACATACAGAGGCCGAAGTCCCTCAACTTTTCGCTGTTGCCTAAATTAGAGGCGTTGTTCAGGAATTTTGACACGACTATCGAAAAGACTTACGATATATTAATGATATCGCCAAGAGTCGAGAAGGTTTACTTTTTCATTTACTTTTATGTTTGTTTTCGAGGACGCTTCTTGCATTGTGTTTCATACGAATACATTATTGTATTGTTATTATCATTCAAGGCACACTTCCGTGTGACGCGCATCTGTCTAGTCCAGTGTTTCCCAAAGTGGGGCCCACGCCCCACAGGGGGGCGATTTGATTGTCAAGGGGGGCAATTCTAAAACGGACTCGACACGATTCGCTTCGGGACAATGCAATGCAATGCAATGCAATACTAGATTTCGGTGCCAAATTTAACGAAAAAAAACAAATTCTTAAATAACTATTATGTATAATTTCACTTGACGAGACTAAAATATCAACTGGGTATTTGGTTACATAAGGGGGGCATAAGAATTTTAGAAAGGCTAAGGTGGGGCATGGCACAAAAAAGGTTGGGAAACACTGGTCTAGTCGCACTCGAACCACGGGAGTGTACCTATTTACTAAATATCATATCATTTAGTATACTTAACTTAGAAATCGTATGTTAGGTGTCGCGTATAATAGTCATTTATGATCGACTCAACTATAGTCAGCATGGGCATGTGAACACGCTTTGTTGTTGGCCACACTGTGCACTGGTATTTGTTTTAATATACGTATACAGTAATACCCCGCTTTACGCGACCCCGTTATGCGCGGTTTCACTATTCAAATTTTGCGCTCAATTGCCACGCATTACGCGAAAGAGTGCGTATAAACATAATGTAGTCATCAACTTCTCTATGGACGCGGGAATTACAGTTAACGCGACTTTTTCCGGAACGTATCCCTCGCGTAAAGCGGGGCATTGCTGTATATGAATTATTGCCACTAGTTCTGTTGATTAAATGTTTTATCGCTTATTGACAATTGACTCTGAAGTGAAGTTAATTAATTATTAGTACATTTTTAAAGTTATGCGTGGTCTGTTGTCTCTGTCGCACAACGGTCGCAGTTGCATGCGAGCGTAGAGAAGGAGTTAAAGCTCGATTACGATTTAATTTTAAAACGGGAACTAATTAGAATCTTGTACGGACGTTTTGGTCATTGTTATGTTATGTGTTGTGTTTGTATGTAAATATGCTTTTGTGTATTACGCTCAACAGAACTAGTATTGTCTTGTAAAACCAATAGACTCTGTATGGGAAAACTGGTTACATCTAAGTTATTGGTTTTACGCGTCGGAATAATAATAAGTCATTTTATAATACCAATACCTCTGTTCACTCCTGGCTTTACTCGGTGTAGTTTTAGCTTATTTAATTGTATGTATAGCTTATATGTGTATATGTTGTTTTGTTTGTGTGATATTGGACGCTGCGTACGGCTGCGTACGGCGTACAACATCGTATTTTGTTTTTGTTGGCTTGATTTTTTTGTTTGTGCTTTAGGTTGCTTTAGATGTTGAAAATAAAAAGGTGGCACGCATCCAACATCACACGGACGATTCCTCATTAGGAAGTTTCAAATACGAGGTTTGTGGTAATATTAATCAAATATCAAATCGTTTATTTGATATCTTTTACGTTAACGTGACGCGGCTTCTTATTCGACGTGACTTATGTCTAATATAAATTGAAGGATCACGAGTCGACCGAGCACGATGGTGATGTCGAAGATATATCGGATGGGGAAAGGACTTCCTCCTTTGCACGTGGATATCGAAAGACCTATTACCCGGGAAATAATGACGACGATACGGCATCGTGAGTGTTTCACAAAACCGATTACTGTTAAGGTTACAGATACTTTCTGTTGCGTATAACTAACCTGCAAATTGCAGAAAATTTATGGTCACCTCGATGGACGTTGATGATCTTCGGCAATCTTTGCAACGATCAAAACGCCGAAAGAATGACCCACCAAAAATAGAAGTCACTGATCATGACGTCTCACATAGTGGTTCCCCACAGGATTCTGACGAAGACGAGGTATTTTTGATATGTTATAGCTTGTTTGTACTAGGCTAGCAGCACAGGGGAGTGGGGCTACATACATATTAATTGTGTATTATTTCACAGGATATTTCAACGCCTTCCTGTGACAATGGGGATCCTAATCCACTGTCAGGCTCGTGCGAATCATTAGATATTGATAAGCAACGTGAGAAGTGCCTCAAATCCGTCTTTGACAGTTTGAGCGGAGCGGAAGTGGAAGATCCGACTGTTGGTTAGTTCTTTTTGCTGTTACTTCTTCTACTACGTTCTTTTGCTTTTTTTTTGTTACGATTTTTTAATTATAAATTAATGTAGTATTTTTGATTGAAATTAAGAATCCCATTATATTAATGTGCTTGTGTGTGTGCTTTTTGTCCTTATACAGCTGGTACCACATCACTGTCGTCCCAACATCTTTCACGTACGCCGTCACGTTTTGCTTCGGCCCCATTGCCGGCGCCGAGGTTCACCGCCATTGACCCCGAATCCGCTCGTAAGAGAGAGGAACTCAATCGACGTATCAGAGAGACAAAACGTCAATTGGAGAGTGTAAGTACAATTATAATTGTATATCTACATATGAACTGTTTTAGAGTCATTTCGTTGAGCGAGTGATATACTTTCAGGTCGGTGTAAATTCTAATTTGAAATCGAGTCAATCGACACATGACCTCACGTTCATCGGTCGCAACGAAGCACGCGGTAGACCTCGCTCGCAACATGTCAACAAGTCATCTGGTATGTATTACTTTTAATACATTTATAGATTGTATTGAATTGAAAAAAAAAAAACAAAACAATTCGTTTCTTTTTAATCTATTCTAATTCTAGTCTATAAATTGTCAGAAACATTTCGGCCAACAAAGATACATTGATACCGGGTACAGTACGATTGACTTGTTACTGACCATTTATAATGTTGGTCAAATACAATAGGTTATTGTTGATTACATACTAAAAGTGTTATGTTTTAAAAGGTAATCTTTTTACATCCTCAGTATCTGTCAAGAGTTAATATTTTTTTACCTGGATAAAATAATTTTCTTATTAGTAAATAAATAACAGTACGTTATAAAAGTAAAAATTAAATTATTATTTGTATTATTATTTATTATTTAAAACTAAATGAAACAGGACAGAGAAAAGCTTTCTCTGAAATCAGTCGGCGTTAATAATTACTTTTTAAAAATATAATATTATTATTTATTTAACTTAATTTTATTTTATCTAACTTATAATCTTTCACTCCATTATTAAAACGGTATAGTCATAGTTTTAGAAGTTGTAATATTATGTACATATGGATGTATTAGGTATGCTCGTATGCATACAGAGACTAACGCATTTTAAAACGTAACACGTTTAGTTGTATTAGTATTGGTCATCTCTTCTCAGCATGTGATGGCAGTTTAAAAAGAAACGAAACGTATTTTATTGTATGTTCGTTTAACATTTGGTAGTGTCATGTTATTGGCTAATAATACTGTTTATGTCATCGAAATGGAGTCTGACCGTTTTCTATATAATCCGGTGTAATGTACGGAAACAACGATCAGACTTTAGCTCATGCTGCACTCTACTCTATTCTAGTATCTTCGTGTGTTACCTCGCGTAAACTAACATTAATCGATTTTTCCCCATTTACCATGCATACCAAAAGGAATATATATGCGACCAGAAGAGACATTAGACAGTTTGAATTACTACGATAGTTTGAACGCACACCAAAATGTAGTTTCCGACTATCGTATTAAGAACCCTTACGCCATACCTGCGAATAATCATAAATATATACCGGACTATGAGCCGAAGTCGTATGCTCCGCCGTATATGCCACCACAAGTACCACAACGTTCTAATTTCGTCGCTACTAGAGTTGAGAAAAAAGCTAATTTGAGTTTCATGCAGTATGCTCCTGGTGCCACTTCCATGGCATTTGAAAAGGAGCCGCCCAAACCGGTTTCCTCTAAAGTATTCAGTCGTCTATTCCCAAACACGCAACCGAGCGATACAAACGTTACAGACCCACCAAAACCACCTTCGAGAAATTTCCATTTAAATTTAAATAAAAATGTCGACACAAAACCTCAACCAAAAATGCCCAAACCATCCGCCAGAAGCATTTTCAAGAACTACAAGTCGTGTCCTGTCTCACCCGTCTCGGAGGAATGTAAATGGGCGGACAAAGTAGCGCGTAATTCAACGAAATTTGAAGCAAATTCTTCCGATCCCAAGAAACGTAATTCCGTCGGTTACTATGCACCTATGGATACTGTATTACCAGATAAAGGCAAAAGTATTATGGACACAATAAAGAGTGACACAGAGAGGATGATTGCTGAAATCACTGAGAAATATGGTGATTTAGACGAATATGAACCCAAAGAGATTAATACCACAGGTGATTATTTGGAGAAAGATGATGGTAATTTCTCGTCAGATTCGCTGGAGGATTGCAGTTTGAGTCAAGATGCTAGTTGTAAGAATAAATTGTATTCTAAAAAGATCTGTCGCAAACATAACAAAAATCGTGGATTGCCACCGAGACGCGCCGTCTCCAACTATGAGATCTATGGCGATTCCAGTTGTAAGCCAGCATTGCCTGCCAAACCACACTACATCGCGAGTTCGAAAAGCTCCACCTTACCAAAAAATATGCCATCCAGCTTGGACGAAGCGATGGACGAAAGCAATACTATGGGGTATTACACGAACATGTATAGATGTCAAAGTGTACTAACGAAGCGATGCATAACGACATCCAACGAGTCTGTACTCAGCGATAACTCCAACTGTTCAAGTGTGTCTAATGAAATATTCTTACGATACGGCAACGAGGGTTCATTTCAACAGGCAAAGTTTTCGGACAGTGTAAATGTTAATAAAAATTATACATTTGATAATATTGAGGAACCAGACGATCAATACATCGAGAGACACAGCAGTGCGAGCTTCTTCTTAAATCAAAAGAAGTATATGAAGTCTAGCTGTAGTCAAGAATCAGTACTATCTGATGAAATGTTCTTAGATGAGCATCAGTTGTCGCGCACTAATTGTAATTCGCTGGAGAGCGTACTGTCCGATGAATCGGAGTGTACTAAGAGTGCACCACTTGAAATGCTATTCGAGGACATACGGGCCAAGCGCCAACAACAGCGGCGTTCCACAGGCATAACCAGAAGCACCAAGAGCTGCTACGAATTCGACAACCAATCAAAGAGTTATGGCTCCAGTCCAAATAATCCGTCGATGTTAGTCACATATATGTATAACAATTACATGGGTGAGCCGTCGACTTCTAACTATAGAGACGCAGAGCTGACTACTACTGCGGCTAAACCACCGATTAGTAAGGTGTATGGTTTCGATATTCCGGACAATGAACCTGTTCATAAAAGCGTCACTAGGTCGCGTAGTCTACATGATTCTTCCAATAAACAAGCACAACCGCTGACAAGGAATATAGCTTATTACTTTGACGGGAATAAGGTACAGCAGTACGCAAAGGATGCGAAACAAGGCGATGAAAAAGATATACAAAATAAAACAGCCAAAAATGAAATGGAAGAGAAACAGCAGACGGCAATGGTCAAATCTAAAAGTTGTAGTTTTGAAGTCGTATTGGAACCGGCAACGAAGCCAATTCCTATAAAACACTCTGATAAGAGAAGTTCACATGTGCAGAGGAATTTAGAAAAGTTTGAGGAGCAAATTCGTAGAAATACGCAAGCAAAGATGAATAAGAGCCAACTCAATAAGGAAAATAGTAGTAACAATAAACATAACAATGCGACTAAAAGTCTCGAGAGAGGAGCAGGCGGTAAAAATTATACAAATAAAGTTATTATGGAGTTCGTTCCGCACAAGCCACCTAAACCTATTAAACGTACATCGTCGGTTAAACTCAACGTTAGACTAAAAGATAAATCCGGTATGAGCACAGCAATATCGTCACAATACAAAGCCAAATTGGATGGCTTACAAAGACACTACTCCGGACGAAAGAAGCAGGATAACAATTCTAACAAAATAGATACATCGCAACACAATGAAAGAACATTCGAGATATTCGTAAAGGAGAAGGATGTTAATGAAAATAAGTCAGAAATGCAAATGGACAGTTTGGAAATGGATAGAATGAAACAGATGAGCATGGATTCGCTGGATGTACTCGAGGATAATAATGATTTCACAAAGGATTCGTTAGACTACTACGCCGAACAAGATAATAAAAAACACATGGAAAAGTATAAAAAACAACGCGAAGTTAACAACATGAATGATTCACTTCGCGCGAAGAATAACAACAAAATAGAGCCCAAAATAAAGAATGAGGAATTTGAGAAGTACAAATGTATCGAAAGAAAGATTGAAATTATAAATAAGCTGGTCGAGATGGAGGAGAGGAAAATGCTGCAGGAGAAGCTGCTGAAGGAATGGCGGATGCGACCTTTGAGAGCTAATATAAACGATGGCAACGGCGTTGTTAAAGTTTTATCAAGAAAATTTGAGACATTGGCAAAAAAGCAAACACCGGGCAGCAATTTTGCTAATTTGACCTTGGAGGAATCGGTGGCACGCGCAGTGAATCTCGACACGAAAGAAATCAAACGAAACTTGAGTTTGCCTGATATTTTGAATAACGATGAAATTGGTGAGCTCATCACGATCGACAAAGAGGTAGAATGCGATGATAAATCCAATAAAGAAACGTTAAACAATGCTGTTACTTTAGGACAGACAGTTCCGCCGCAAAAGCTTAAACAGACCGTCTACAATGAAACAGTCATACCAAAAACTGATATTCACATCGACAGCGAAAACTATGAGTCCTCGACGACAAGTTCTAGTTGCGCTAACTCGCCAAAACGTCTCTCAATATTGGAGCGTAATAGGCAATGCATGATGCGGAAACTGATCAGATTACCCGCACCGAGATCGGGCGTGGAAAATGCATTATCGGGCGTAAGGGCTAACTGTCTAATGGCTGACACGTTAAATAAGCGAATGCCATCACTGACTCCCGTTTTGGCATCGGCACCAACTACAGGTCGGCTATGACTCGCATGAATTATGTCGTGTTCGTCTAATATTTTTGGTTATTCGCTTTTTACCATGTTGTGTTTGCATGGTTGTTTTAATTTGCAAAATAAAAAACTAGCTTTATCATCTAGAATCATGGTTGTAGGTTATTATTGTTTAGTACAATTAGCATGCGTTTTTTGAATTATTTGCATGTAGTGAACTGCAACTCTAGTAAGTACAATAACATGGAGAGCCGCGGGGACGGTGAGATGAGGCGAGCGATTTCGCTGTCCGATTTAGCTGTAAAACCGACACCGGCGCCGAGAAGACCAGGTTTCATATTTTTATTTACTTTACTAACTACCCTCACATTTTATTTTAGTAACGTAAATAGTTACTATGGACATTGTTATTGCATGCTATTTTAAATTGTAGGTGCACGTGAATTGCTCGAGGAGATTATAGCTTATTACACTTTAACATAAGATATAAATTGAACATTTAATTTATCAGAGAATGATATTTAAAAAAAATTGTTTTAAGCTATAAGTGAAAAAAATAGCATTTATGCTAATTAAAACGCAAGTTTTCAATAAAATAAGCCTGATAAAAGAGGTATATATATTATCATAACTATTAGTAGAGATTGTCTATTAACTTTTGTTTTATTATGTCATTGCTTTATTGTTATTATTATGATTATTTATATTAAATTACAGCTAATAAAATAATACAATTATTATTAAATATAAAACTATAGTAATTCAAATTATATAAGTTTTTAAGTATTAGTGTAGTTTAACATTGTTAGTTAACTAATAGTAGAAGTACTACAGTTATAAGTGCAACGTTTGTATTAATTTGTTTATAATTTAATTGATTCATTTTCAGTTACATCGAAACCTGGCACGAATAAGTCATCGACTTTTCGTAGACCGCTGTCCACGACCAATCTTGATGTAATACACAACAGTGCCGGCGTTATCAATGATCCCGTAAGAGTCGTAAGTTCGAATTGTAATACGCTGTCTTCCTGTATAAATATTAACGATGGGTCTTACTGTGTTTAGAGCGACTCCGAGGACGACCATCACATTCCACGACGAGGTTACAACATTGGTGGTCGCAATCAGAGTTTAATGCGACCGACCATCAGTTCAATGAACAAAGCAGCCGCCACTGTTGTCAGGCGACGCGGTATTGTGTCAGCAGCATCTAGCACTGGTAGGTATTACGAGTCGTGTAATAGAAGGTTTACAAAACTTACAAGCAATATTGCATATTCCACAGTGAACCTTTCATCGGGCGTACACGAGGGGTCCTCTTCAGAGGCCGAGGAACATAACATAAGAGCTAACACCGCCTTAAACAAACCCGCTGTACCAGCGCGACCGAGGAATGTTAAAATGGGTAATATACGAATTAATTATACAACGTACAAATGAAACAAGATGATATTAGATGTGTACTACATTAATTGTTTAAATACCAGGTCGCAGTGGCAGCAGTCGTGATTTGTCGACGAAGGTACATGATGTGACAGCTAAGCAGAAACTAAACAATTCCGATTGTCAGGATCAAGAATCTGAGATTTCACTCGAGATAACTACGTGTATGTATATAATTTTATAACTGTTAAGTAAATATTAATGACGCGTTATAATCATAAGGTAATATGTTTGCAGCGAACTCGACCATACTGTGCCACGAATTAGCCGAACAATTGACGAAGGTAGCGGCTAAAATTGTAAGGTTGTACAGAAAACTGCAGGATCCAGACGCAACTCTTACAAAAGACGATAATTCATCACTATTGAGCGGTCAGTGGTTTATAAAAATACATCTTGTGCTTCTCGGTGTGTGACTAATTTGAAATATTGTATACAGGTCTGGAGTTAGCCATGCGGGAAACTCAGAAGGTGCTCGAAGATACTGTGCCCAAGCAGGATGGCAACAATGCCAACGATGGCAACGATACATTGAGCAGCCTCTCCTCGGACGACGGTGATTTCAGCAAGAATGTTCTGAGCGCCGACAATGCTAGATTAAAACTTGAACAACTTGTAAATAAAGGTGAGCATTTTGTGTGACATTAATTGAAAGTGTGCTTCAATAATGCAATGTTATTTGTTAGAGGGTGCGTGCTCGACCGACGAGACGATGACTTCGATCGAACAATACTCCGACATATTGCTGAATATAATGCAGAACAAAATCGTCAATCAATATCCTGAATCGTCGCAGAGTCTCCCACCGAACACTAATGACAACGCACGTCAAAGCTAACCGCCTATCAGTAACACGTGATGTGCGAGCGAGACATAACTACTTTCTTCTCGCTCTACTAGGAATAAGTCAGAAAATAGTATTAGTACGAGATATTTAAGTACTAAAATACTAAATCACGCATATTATGATTAACGACTGTTTAAACTGATTTTAATGGCCTTTAGTATGAATCATCTACTACACTTAGTGATATTGTAACGCAGAAGTTAACTTGGCACATAATATAATCATATTTGAGTTGGCAGATTGCGACTTACACGATGACATAAAATATTTAATTATATACTAATCAATAAATGAAATAATATTAGATTACAAATAACATAGGTATGATTTGTTACCTCGACTGCTGGAAGAAGTATTTGTATGGTGCACTATGGGCATTTTGTTCTTGTGTTAACATTTTTGTCATCGTCAGTTCTCGGACCTAATACTGCAAAAGCGGACATCGGATGTCAATTAAATTGTATCAATTATTGTCACAAATAACTTGTAAGTTAATTATTAGTTGGGTATTAGAGTGCGCCTGCGATGACAGTGTGTTTCTAATAGGATAATAATTGCCCTCAGATGATGCCGGCCATTCTTTTTAGTGATTAGATTATATATATAGAAGATTTTTCGCTCATTTCTCATATACACTATGTGTGTGTACAGTATGGAAAATGAACGAAAAATTAGATTGAATTTACTGTGGAATTGTTACGATGAGATTTGAATTGTATTCATGTAGTTTTCTTTGTATTATTGTAAGATGCGATCGTGTTTTATTATTACAAACAAACATAATCGTATTGCGTATTTGTTAATGTTCAAAAATATTTTTGCCATTTGTTTTTTTTTTTTTTGTTAAAAGACTAATCTTGTTAATTTTTTATTTTATTTTATTAAGTTTATATTTAAGTTTATGAATATTGTGTTATGAAATTATAAATAGAAAGGAAGTTATGATTTTTATTTATAATTTGTTGTTAGAAAATATATTCGAAATTGTAAATCTTTATAAGTTTTGTGTGTTTTGTGGTATCATCACTTTCAAGCTTAACGCCTGTGAAGTGACGTAGCCGCGTTTCGGGTTCAGTTTGGGAGTAGCCGGGTAAATGAGATCAGTTTGGACGGATGACAGCAAGTCGGCTTTCACGCAGATATTTGTCTAATCTGACAGTTGTCTCTGTTCAAAAAACAGTATCGAAGAAGTGTCATAATTATTTATTCTTGCATTTATATGTAGTCGCCTACGTGAGTGGCGTCCAATTATATATTTTTATTTAAATTTTCAGTTTATTTATTTTTTATATACTTATAATTATTGTATATTTTTTTAAATATTGTAAATTGATGTTTTGGATATATTTTTTAAATTTATATAGATATAATATTAATTAATGTTAGCGGTAAACTTGCATGTAAGGTCACGCCAAAAATGGGTTAACTTTAGTCGCTAGATGTTGTATAATAAATTTAATTTAATATAAATCAATTGCTTTTATGCACAAAATTATGTTTATGTATACATAACTATATACAATGATATATGTAAATAAAATAAATAAGTATTAAAATTAAATATTAACTTTTAATTAATATTCAAATAGAAATGCATTTTAATTTAAAACAGTGATCAAAGTCGCATTAAAAATGTTATTGTTTTTTTATGTATCGAAAAAGAAAAGTGTTTAGATTTAAAAAAAATTCAATTTAATGTAGTATATTTTTTATAATTTCTATGTATTCCCTGTAAGAAAAAATGTATTAGACGTGGACATATGTTATTTTCAATAATTACAACTTTGTCTTGAATACAAAAGAAAGCCTAATTAATTTAATAAAAAAATATTTGAATGAATTTCTTATAATATACAATGTAAAGAAAAAAAAATTATTAGTAGCATTAAATTTGTGTTTCTTTTTATTTGCTATGCTTTGAAGCGACAAGGTTAAACGCACACTTTAAACTACTCCACGTTTGAAGGCTGCGGTTACTCTTTCTCCTTTCTTACTCTTTCTCCTTCCTCCTTACCTATTCGACACTAAATACCTTAATAATACTACTAAAACCTGCTCTAGTTCAAAGCGACTTTTTAGTACATGATGCAAGCAGAGAGTTGAACTAAACAAAAAAACATGATTATTAAGTTGCATGGGTGCGAGTGAACAGGAAATTCACTTGAGCGTGATTTTTAATAAATCTCGAATTACGACTCGAGTAAAATTTAGGTTTGGTCTGATATCTGGGAAGTTAAAGTATTGATGTTGATAACATTTAAATGTCCTTTACTTCGTAATGGCTACGCTTTCTGTGCGCCCAGTTCTAACCCCCCCATTCTTACTTTATATATATCAATGTTTCACGAATATTAATTGGTGTAGAGCAGTGGATCAACCTTTTACTGATGAGGGATCGTTTGACAATAATTCTGTCTTGCCATGGACCGTCAACTGTTTCTTGGTAATTGTTTAAAATCACACTTATTAATGGAATAACTGAAGTGTCAGATCATTGTAGAAGAAGGTATAATCTATAAGTATAGTACTATAGTTACATGAATATCAGCGACCACCGGTGTAGAGATTAAAAATATGATGAATTCGAAGTAACAAAAAATTGTTATAGAAAAACAATTTAAGTATAAAATATTATCATAACAATAAATATCATTAACAAATATTACGTATTAGTTTCCAATCGTAGAAGAAGAGAAGATATTCGACTTTTCTCTAAACTTACGATTTTATAAATGCATACTTTTTCACTATATCAACTAACAAATTTTACGGCGCAGGCGCAATCCAACTGTTCTTAGTACAATCACGAATAAACTAACGCAGGCTTAGTATGGACGTACGTAGATATAGTTTCTTTTAAATGATTATTTGTATGGGTTTACAGGGGAGCAATCTGTTGCTATGCGCGCGTTAGGTGAGCTATGCATTACCAGAGACAATAAAGACGCAATAGCGATAGTCAGCTGTTAATTATTAGTTAAATCATGTTCGCGAATAAGTTCAATTTCAGAATATGGTTAGTGCGACGAGCTTATTCTAGATCCCTAAATAAATCGTCTATCTTTCCAACCAAAAAGTAACCTGTGTGTGGTGGAATTAATAATAGTTCAATGTTATTATCATATTTACCATCAAGCCTTTACCATTTATTTTCGAATAATGTATAGCGACATCTAGTGAAATATTGGGTAAGTCGATTTAATTTATTGATCTGCTTAGGACAATAATGTTTATACGTAACATATAAAAAATTTCAATCAATGTAGAAAATATGTATATTTAAAAAAGACAAAAAAAAATAATAAATTAAAATTTTTTTTAGAAATTTGAATACGCGTGTCAAATAAACATATATACATTATTTTCGCGCTGGTCACGTGGGGGTCCAGTGGCTCAGTGGTAACCAGTGTAAACGGCCACTGGCAAATACGACCGTTCGCGCCTGTATGACAGCGCCCATGTCTATATAATCAAATTATATCACGAGTTTGATACTGTGATCAGATGAGTAACAAAATCATGTTGAAATAGGATTGTAGTAGACTAGTTCGTAAGGTACACCCTGAGCCGCACTCGTTCGACCCCCTTTTGCTGTTAAATAGTTAAAAATAGGGGTTTTTTATTCGTTTATTAACTATTAGAATTTTATGTAAAATACTTGATCTATACTAACAGTTTCTTCTAGTTTTCGTTAGGACAGTGATCTAGTGAATTACTGGCTACATTTATACATATTTAAGATGTATATATGTTTAATTATTGTTAAAATTCCAATAACTTTCGAAAATTGAAATATTTTGTTAGTTTTTGTTTTGTTTTTTTAGTTATATTTTAAATTTTTATATTCAGTTTAAGACATTAATAAATAACAGTTTGAATTAACGAAATAAAATTTAAATTGTTTTTAAAATTTCAAATAAAATAGTTGTTTCAGCGCCATCTATCCATGATCGATCAAACCAATCAATAACTACAACATTTCGAATGTTTTTAACTAGATGGCGTCGTTCGCGTGTGTTGGTATAATTTCTACTTGAACGCGTAATTCCCGGATTATATTCCTTACGAACATGATTTAATTAGTTTAAAATACTTTCTAAGACTTGTCCCATTATTTCGAAACTTTTATAGCCATTGGTCACGGCAATAATCGTTAACAATAACTTTTAATAATTTAATAATATGTACTATGAGAGGATGTTTTTAAATACATTTCAACAACAGTAAGATACATATGCATTATTTTCTAATTGACTTACAATGACACAATAAGGTGAGATATAGAAGCAATAAAAAATCTTATACATATTAATGCATTTAAAGAATAAAGGATTAAAGCTACACGCAAGTAAATGTCATTTAGCTGGCATGAGTGTGCATTTTTAAAAACTTGTAAGAGGACATTAATCGTCAATCTACATCACATACAGTCAGTATGTATTATCAAGTTAAATATGTTTTAAAGCTAGACGATTTACAATTTACATAAGCCGCTCGGTACAATTCAATAATTTTATCTTTAAGAAATTGAGGTTAATTTCCAAATCGTGAATGCTAGTCGGGCGTTGATTAGTTATGTGTAGTAATAGTGAGGATTATTGATGAATAAAAACAAACAACTTAGAATGAATGCCGATAATTATAGGTTATAATTAAAATTATATATAGTAATAATATCTATTAAGTTATTGGTGCAAAGTTTAAATACAGGACTGACAGCTGTGCTTAAAACAATGCGCGCGCGCCCGACTGACAGCTAGAACATCTAATGACTGGCGAAATGGCAGTGCGCGGCGCCCGGCGGCCTCTGGCACGCGAGGGGTATGCGGTAACGCTGTTGGCGCGGGAGACGCGACACCCTCGCCGATCGGTGCAAGTGCGGGGAAGGGGGGTCGCTCGTAACTGGCACTGCCTGTTACAATATGTTGGAGTGATTAATGTACCTAAAATAATATTTTAAAAACTGACATCAAAGCCCCTTGTTTCTTTTAATCTAATACGCGTCAAATTGACTTTGGTTAGAGGGTTTGTTATGCGTAATTAATGTATAGTTGATATTTAATATGATGGAGGGTTATATAATTGTTTGACAAACTCTTTTTTTATTAATTAACCATCTCATTTAATTAAAATTGTTGTTTACATAACTCTAAGATATCACACGAGTTCTCCCCCTTTTATTAAACGACTTTAGATGTATAATAAAGAGAATTCTGCCAATGTCCAGCATTTGGACAATCTAACAAGAGATTGCTTCTTCTTTTTGGAAAGTAGGCAACCTCAGATACATCCATCCGAGCCAATATTTCAGGTAACTAGTCTAGATCTAAAAAGATTGGACGATTAATAAATCAGATGTGACAGCAAAATAATTTTACTAGCGCCATCTACCTGTAGACTACTAAACTAAAAGAATAGTTTTTAATATTTGCACTAGATGGCGCTGATTACATTTTCCTGTGTGCAGATACTCATAGCAGGGGTGGTCAACCCAAATGATCTGCGTTATTATTTTTGCATTTACTTATTCTTACACTTTATTACTGTTCGCGCCAATTGCACTTTAAATTTTCCTCTCCCGCTCCCCGCTGTCCTCTCCTTCCCCGCACCCCGCGCCAATCACAGTAAAGGAAGTTTTAAAATATTCAACGTAAAAGGAGGACGCCGTGGGACCATCTAGTGACTAATTACACGCGCGAGCGGTGAGTCGTCCTTTTTCTTTCTCCGCGACTTGAGTGCATTTTGTTATCTATTTACCTATTTTCATTATTCCATATACAGTCCACTTGTTCTCCTACAATTACCTTACTTTTTATTATTTTCAACATAAACATAGATAATATAATAATAATGATATTAACAAGAAATATAAAACAAAATTATTTTTTTCTTATAATTTTATGATTCAATTTTTTAATATATGTGTGGATGCGCAAATAATGTATTTTGAATATATTGATTTTCATTACTTTGGCCTTTATAAAGTAAATCTATTTTGTACGAAGTGATAAATCTCACGTTAGGCCGCGGGTTGAACACCCCTGGTTTATACCGATCTATGAACTACACCTTATTGGCTATATTTATCGCATTATTTATACGACAAATTTTATTATTTATTATTATTTATTTGATTTTGTATATTCGTATGGGTTATATTTCTTGTTTCACACTTATCGGTGGCACGCTTAAGGAAGAAACGACTTGCTCTCAAATTGTGTTTACGACGACGCTGTGGATTATACTCATAAAGGCATTATTAAATTTCTGTATTTTAAAACTATAACAATATATTATTAACATAAGTTTTGGAACGTATTTATTTTGGGACAAACTGGAAATAATACAAAAACTTCTTATAATAATTTATAATTGAGGCTTAGTGTAGCGCATATTTTTATCTTGGTTCATCGAAGACTTCTCTATCATCATAGTAGTCTGGCGTTGATATCCGCAGGAAGCCAGCTTTCAGCAGGAATTGGATGAACGGCCTGCGGCGGACTGAACGTTCGCGTTGTCTCTGCGGTACTGCACGTGTTCCTGTATCATTAGAAATTTATGTATCCTGAACGAAGAAACGTCATATGAGTCTATTGACTTCTTTCATCAGTTTTAAAATGTCCCGAAATTTAACATAAATCATGCGTATAGTAGTCATGTGATATAGTGACGATGTGCTTTGAGAAATAACTTCAATTTCTTAAACGTATATACATTAACGTTTTAAATACATCGACTAATCATCAGTCGTATGAAGTGACTCGTAGCTGCTTTTTGTGTGTTATTGACTTTTTCCATCTAGCATGTAACTTTGTTACGGTGTCCATGATAATATATAATATGGGAATTTTTCTAAAAAAATCACAAGTTAGCAATTTTTTTTTCTAATTTTAATTCCAAAAGGTATGTACTTTTATTTGTATTACCCAAGTTATATTTAAAAAAAGAAAACAACAGTCAAAGTAGGTGGTCTGATAAGCTTTAAAGCAAGATAAAGTACATAACTTACTTAGCGGTCGTGTAATCTCCTGTGGACCAAATTCATATAATATTTGGAAGTCTGCATGATTGCCAAGTCTGAATCCAAAGCCGACTCGACTGTCTGTCCCTGTTAAACATAAATATTGCTATTGTAGTGATGTCTTAAATTAAAATAAAGACGCCTTCGTCAGTTTGTATTGCTTACATATAAATGTAGTTATTATATCAATAACAATGAAATGAAAATAGTTTATTAGCATAGGCACTAAAGCCGTGCACTTGCTCATCGTTAGACTCTACCATGACTTCGGAAAGGCGTATGATGAGAAGAAGACCACAAGAAACTCGTCAATCATAGCCTGTACATAAAATAATTATCAAAAAAACTGAATTTGAATTCAGAAAAAAAAGTAAATAACAATTCGTAAATCACATAACTGGTAACACGGTGCAACCACACAGGTATCAGGCTACAATATAATATGAGTTTTATAATAACATTGGACAACAAACATTGGATGAGGTTAATGAAGAAAAAAATAATAATAGTCTGAAAGCTGGCACCAACTTTTGGGTAGGTATTTGAGGCAAGCTGAAAACTTGTCCCATATCTCTCCTATACCCCATACCCCCATACCCTAACATGGAGCTGCAGACCTGGCTGGTGAGTAGCGGGGCTAAATCAACAAGATGTTTGAGACTTGCTGAGAGTTCCCCTGTATTTTTTTAAGTAAGTTGCCATTATTATAGTCGCGTTCTTGGAATCTGCTTTATTTATATTCCGAATGTGTGAAAAATGTTCAATAGTTCAATTTATAGTTTTGCATTGCCCCGTCTAGCTACGCGTAGCTACGTAACTGATAGATAGATCTATTCATCATTCATCGTTTTGTGAGCTTAATAGCTAAAGTTTTGATTTTATTATTATTGAAGTATAGGCATTGTATGTGCAGTTATATAAAATAATTAATTTAATTTTAAATTATATAGAAAATCGAATATACAAAAATGTGCAGATGGTTATAAACTTATAATGGTGAATAAATTACCTTTAGCCAGCCTGGGAGCAAAACCGTAAATGCCAACAAGCCCCGTGGGTACATCCTCAGGAACCACAAGAAATATACAGTCCACACTGAATACTGTAATTTTTTTTAACAATTATTTCAGACTTATTTAGTAGGAAAAACGACTATGACGAGAGGACTCCGATGTCGTTTTTTATGAGTATATTATTAAGCAATTTCAGTCTACTAATTGAACGAATATAATATATAGGAAGTACTTACACTTTAACAAGATAATTATAAAAATTAGCGAGTTCATTTCACACAAAAATTGTAGAGACACATATGGCGTCAAATAGCAATGAAATCTGTTACAGGAATGTGTTGTTTTATCTTTATGCTATTGTTTAATATGTAGGTTTTGTCCCACGAAGTTAGATAATAGAACCATTAATGTGCAATATTGTTTTGATACTGTGTGAATGTTATTGTTTATTGGTAGCTGTCGACCCGAGGACCTTTTCTGCGAGTCTTGTCCGTAATATATCAGGGATAGATTGAAAATTTAGAGAGAAAAGCGTAGTGTTAAATTACTTTATTTCACACTTTAAATAGATTAATTTTGGCTAATGGTTCCCAAAGTTGACTGGGCTCTGACCCATCTAACAAAAAATTTCAATTTTAGGCTTCACTTTGTGGCTATCTTAGAAAAATGGGGGGACAAATATACTCAGCGATTCCCTAGTTCTTATTTGTTCTAATTGGTATGAAACAAAAGAAAATTGATAATAGGAATGAAGAACTATTTCATTAACATATACATACATATGACATCTTATGACTCACTATTCTACCAGTGGGCTAGCCATTCGGCTGTTTATTGTATGAAGAAACGGTAGCCAAGTACGACTATCGCATGTCTAAATATTTTTCAAATAAGAACTAAGGAAACAGAGTGAATCTATACAATGGTTCTACTTGTTAACACTAGGTTTACGGGACGCGTCAATTTGACGCATTTTGACTTTTATCAGAGAATTACCAAAAACTGTTTAATTTTTTATTTTATCTCTGTATGACTTTTATTCATTGATCGAGGGAAATATAAATTGAAGTCTATTTTATTTAAAAGTGTTGAATTACTGAACTTGTCTATGTGGTATACCTATCTCTACGGTGTGCGTCAAATTGACCCGTTTTAGTAAAAGTAGGTATATAGAAAACGTCCGTAAACCTAGTGTTAAATAAGTCCTTAGGTCTTTAGAAAAATATGGTAGAGGGGCTATAGCTGATTGAATGCAATCTTCTAGCACCGTCTGGCAGAGTTACATCTTATCTTAAATATTCTCTACCTATGTATTTAGTGTTGGATGTCTAATTTACTTTACGGATAATCTGCCATAAGTCGAAAAACAGATAAAAATAATTCTACAGTATACCCCCTTATAACGCGGTAGATTGGTGACTGAGTTACAAGAAATTGCGTTGTACGAGTTGATACCCCGTATAACGCGTTATCTACAAATTATTTACATTTAACTTATCTTTTTAAAGGGGGTTAAATCGAATATTAATGAACGATATAGGAATTGAACAAATCATTATAAATTTCACAGTACAGAAACAAAAGATTTGAAATCTCCGCGTTATATGAGGAACACACATGTTATACGAGGGACATAAATTCGCGTAATATGAAAACGCGTTATAAGAGTACCGTGTAATAGGGGGGATTACTATATATTATGATTCATTGAACATTATTCTACTCTAACATCATAGGTGTGGCCTATCACAACTAATGGTAAATACTCTAAGAAACAATTTTTATTATAATATATACAAACAATTAAATATGATGTTATATGTAATATATTATAATATCTCGAAACACATTTGTTGTTTAGTCAGATTATATTTGCCTTATTATCTAATTGTCAGAAACTGGGAGACGGATTGTATTAGGGAAAAAACAGCAGAACATCACACAACCAATATCTGCTTATATTTTTCTAATCCTGTAGTTAATTTGATTTTTAAATTAAAGCTACCTTTATGAGGATCAACTAAAAGAAAAAGGTCTAGTAAAACACAATTAAAATTTTAAACGAATCAAATTGCGCCTGAAAAAGAATAATAGCATTGTTTTTTATATAAACATTAGTTAATTACAATTTTATAGGCGCTATTCCTGGTTTAGGGATTAATTTGGTAATTATAGCTGTCGTTTATTGACGGAATTATCCGACCAATGACGGAAACAGCCGAACCCTATCAGTCGCGTTGTGACGCATGTACTGCATGGTGTTCAACTGTCGGTTTCACAAAATATGAAAGTAGATTTATTTTTCTAACAAAACGTCTTATATCTTAAAGCACATTGAACAATTTTAAATCTTAAAACTTATGAGTAAGATTGATTGCAAATTAAAAGTTGTTAATATACTTATGGAATAAAATTTTAACTTTCAAATAGTGAATGGATACGCACACATGTAAAAGAGGACATGTGTTACGTTGACTTTCGATTCTAGTACTAATATCTACGGTGTTAAGGCATAAAATCAAGTTCCTAAATTATATTAAATTTGTGCATGTGTTAAATTCGCGTTCCCACAGTATAGGACAGTGATTCATAGTAAAAATGTTACAAGTGTACAGAGATGCAAGGAAATATATTGCTTAGTACACCGATATTTGGCATATAATTGCTTGATAGTAGAATGCATTTAATGTTTTAAGAGAATGTAAATGCATTCTTTAAAAGTTTCCTTGATTCAGTTTGGCGCCAATATTGTTACGATTAACACTTCCTAAGTTTAAATTTTGGATGAAAAAAAAGTTTTCATAGATTATATGTTATATTGTGATTATTAAAAAATAATGTGACAGAAGTGAAAATGATTCGATACGCTTGTTTATTTCTTTACATAAGTTTAGGTGAGGATTTTTATTTAAATATTAATTTTTATAAACGTTCAAGGTAAACAATCAAAATAACTTAATACTCCTTTCACAAATATGTAATTTGTGGATGTAAATTTTTTCTCTACATATTCCATAATGTTTATTACCAATAGACGTCGTGTCAAAGTTCATTGTGTCAAGCGAGTTACGATTTCACTATTATATTTTCGTATATTTTTAAATAAAGAATTCTGATAAATCGAGTTACCTAAGTTGTTCTCAGAATATGATTTAATATAATTAAAATAATTTATTCGATCAACAACCGCATTTGAATTGCTATATATATAATAGCTTTGACGATACAAAGCTTTCAAAATGTTCAAAGTTTATAAGTTTTTAAGTTTTAAGTGATTCAAAGTTTTCAAACTTCTCTTTTTTTAATAATTACTTCAGATGTCTAATGAAGAAAATTCTGTCAACAAGAAATTATAAAATTTTAATACACACGTAAACTCTCATATCAAAAAAAAAAAAAAAAAAAAAAAATATGCCGTTTAAGTTTTTTTTTTAAATTCATATTTATTTATTTATTATTAAAGTAAAGTAACAGTATGGTTTTTCAACGGTCCCACACTAGGCACCTGTCACGTGGGACCCATCACTATATTACAACTAACTATAATACTTTTTTTTTATATTGTACTTGTTATCTATATTTTTAAGCGGCTTGCTTGCTTTGCGTTTATATATTAGTTTATTTTTTCGATGTAGTATGACCTACCTATTAAAATCTCGTTAGCTGATTACCTTAGAATAAAGCAATGTTCACAATTTCTAAAATACCGTAGATGTTGCAATTAGCACTAATGATGGACTTAACGCAATTGCGTTGACATAACATACAATGTCTTTGAAGTAATTGTAAAAGGGCTCAAATTGTCAATTCGAAATTCAAATTGTGGGCTTCGAAATTGTCAATTGGTCTGAGCTCAATAACTCATAACTAATATATGCGATTGTCAATTGATTCCACACAATATTCCGTTTGTTTATTGAAATAGTCGTAGTTTTAAAATATAATTTATCATAACAATAATAATAATAATAATAAATTCTTTATTGTACCACAATCACAAAAGGCGAACTCTTCTGCCAGTTAATCTTTACTCATCTTATGAAAAATAAAAAATATTTTAATTATTTCTGTGATAATCAACAAGAACTTTATATCGCTCTACTGTAAAATTGTGATTTTGTAGATCTATGTTAATAAAGCCTGGCGATATATACTGTTAGTATTTTTAAAATTGTTAATCTTTTGGCAGTTTATGTCGTGGTCTCGCCGCAAAAGTCTAGTCTATTTAAATAATGTGTACCTATGACAACACAAGTCACATGTGTAAATGAATTAGCATCCACTATGCTTGCCGTGTGCAAACGAAGATTTCTTAAAAGTTACGTAATGAGATAACGTACGAAACGACGCTGACATGCTGACACCAATAACACCACGGTCAACTGCAATAGAAATTATTATAAAGTTTTACATAATAAGTTTTAGTAAAAAAAATAATTTCAACGTTTTATGGAAACATATTTCTAGTTATATCGTAATTATGTTAAGTGGTTCACGTATATCAGACAGTTTAGTAAGAATGACTATTGGGCCGTAGAAATCAGTCGTTAATTTCACTCAAAATCAGCGCATAACACCACAATTATGACAAGAATACGTTAGTTAAGTTGTATTGAAAATTAGTCATTGAATTTGACATCAAAAGATAAATTTAATGAATTAGAAAATTTAACCATAATTGTGCCGTAAACCACTATCTACAGAAACGGTAATATGTCGAATGACTTTTTTCTTAATATAGGATGGGACACAATTTTGTCTTGGGGGCACAAATTTAGGGCAACAGGATCTACACTAAATGTGAATATACATAACCCTTCTGGGAAATACGTTCTTTCATATCTCATATAGTTTTCTTTTACCAGCCTTTGAAATGTGCCCCACCCAGTAGTAGCATATTTATAAATAAATACAGTAATGCCCCGCTTTACGCGAGGGATACGTTCCGGAAAAAATCGCGTTAACTGAAATTCCCGCGACCATAGAGAAGTTGGTGACTACATTATGTTTATACGCACTCTTTCGCATAATGCGGGGCAATTGAGCGCGAAATTTGAATAGTGAAATCGCGCATAACGGGGTCGCGTAAAGCGGGGTTAAACTGTATATGAATATTTGTCTCCACTAAGTTTTCGTCTTAGAGATCACCAAAATAAATAGCCTTTACTTTGGGTTAGTTACGGTCAAATGACTGCTCTCGCCCTTTTAGTATTAATACGAGTTTTCGTGTATTTTATTTCAGCTCGTTGCGGTGTGATAATACCAGAGGAGTTACCTTCATTGCTTTCTGTTGCGTATTCAAATATACCTCCTATTAAAAAAGGTACAGTGGCTGTTCTTTTTCTCGTTATTAATTTTCTATTAAATTTAACGTCTGAATAAGATATGAATACAGTCGAACCTGGATAAATGAGAATTCAAAGGACCCGAATGTTATTCTCACTTATAGAGGTTAATAAAAGTCGAGGAATATGGCGCTTAAGGTCTAGATATGAAATAGGCGCTCGAAATGACTCACTCTAACAGAGGTTTCTCACTCACACTTATAGAAGTATTTAGGGTTTAAAGTGACGGGACCTGACCATTATTCTCGCTTATGCAGGTTCGACCATGGGCGTAGCCACGCAAAAAAGGCATATAGGTACCAATGATTACGTAAGCATGGGAGGGGGAGGGGGAAGAGGTTTGCTTACTTTTGCTGACAAGGGTTAGGGGGGGGGGGGGTAAATAATTGTAAAAAATCTGCTTACGTAATACTTGAATGGCCCCTAATCAAACCTAAAAAACTTAATTATCCGTTTTGGATAATTCGAATTATACATACAGATACAGGGTGCTATAGAGTGCGGGTGTAACCTTTTTGTATGAAAAAATTAACCGGTGTAAGACCGCGGGTATTTGCTAGTTACATATTATTTTAGACTGCTGCCTCACCCTGAGCCCATTCGACTGTATATAGAGATATAGGTATGTATACTTTCATATTTAAAATTGGGTGTTATATTCTGCTTAAATATTACAGGTACCGACTCGAGGGTAGGCTTCGGCTTCGCTTTCGGTAACCATGCTGACTTTCAAGTGGTATTCGAATTGGGACCTCAAACGAACACAAACCCAATAGGTAACTTAAGGTTTCTTGTATTAACAATATAATGATTGTAGTATGTTAGGTTATGTACAAGGTCAGTTACCTCGCACGAGCGCCTGTGCGAGGTCGAGAGGTCAAGGGTACAAGGATCGGACACGTCACCACGAGTAGATCGATTTTTCCCTAATTATGTCTTTCTTGGTGCATTTTACTTTAAAATAATATAGAAATCATTAGTAAGGTTTCAAAATACGCAAACAAAAATTTTAGGTTGTTATCTGGTTACAATTTTTATTTAGCTGTAAAATTTTTAAATTTGCTACTTCACATTCGCGAATAACATTTAATTTAGGAATTGAAATTAAGGAAATATTCATAAAAAATAATTCGACTCTAAAAATAAACAAGAAGTATATTATCTTACAATTATTTTAACTATGTACTATATAATACTATGAATTAAATTGTGGTTCACAAATAATCCCTAATATATCGTAAAGAAACGCCTGATTATTTATACATAGCAACCTATATTTAACAGTCACGTGTTATACAATTCAGGCGTATTGCACTTATAGGCATACTAGTTTTTACCCGCGGATTCGCTCGCATTTAAGTCATTAAATAAGTATCAGAGATAATTTCAATAGAAATGAATCAATATGATTCCAAACAGCTGAAACTATAGTCAGTTGGAAACTATAGTAAAGAATAATATCTTTTAAAATAAAAAGTATCCTATGTTACTTCTAGTACCTCCAAAAATATGTGTACAAAGTTTCATGATGATCGGTTAAGTAGTTGTTGCGTGAAAACGTGTCAAACAAACTCACATTCACATTTATAACATTAGTAGAGAGTAGGGATAGGGATTACGTCACCTGCTTGTATTCTATAACAGAAATACTTAGTTATATTTGTATATGTATGTTTTTCTATACAGGTCAAACGTTCCCAAGCAACACAAAGAGACAAGTGCCAACGCCCGACATAATTAATAAGAATAGAGAGAAGGTATTATTATTTGATATATTTTAATTTTAAATTGGGTGGAAACTGGAAGCTACTAAATAAAAATCAATTGTTTTTTTAGTGAAAAACTGTTTCTGTAATACATTTGTGTGCTACTATTATAGTAGGTTAATTATTATTATAAACGTTACAGTTTTTATCGGATCCTGGTAAATTTCTCTCGCAATGGGCGCAAAACATGAAACGCCCTCAGCATTACGTTTCTCCCGAGGACATTGTGACGCGACCTGACTCCGAAATACCTAACTTAGAGGATTCCGTAGTAGAGTTGGTGAAGAACAAAAAGGGACACTACGAGATACACCAGCCATCACCAGCTCTCATACCAAAAAAGTCGCTGAATCAGTTGAAGAAACTGTATGGGGAGAAATCTAGTATAGTGTCGGATAAAAAGGAGTATGCGAAAACAGAAAGGACTCCAGAACAAGTTAAAATAATAACGGAAGATTTGTCAAATGTGGATTTGGATTAGGCTTGTGCTTAATAAATTGATTCTTAATATATTGGTTTCATTTCCTATTAATACGAAAATGCAACTTTTTTTGCCTTTTGAGCAGTAGACAGACTGGAGGTAGGAACACTAGAACCTGTATGATCCAGTTTATATTAGTCTATAAAATAGAAACGTAAAAACAAAACACAATATCTCTACAAAATTGATAAATACATCGTCCGACATAAACAGTCATAAAACTAGTTCAAAATAATTTATTAACATAATAATATTTTTTGTATGTTCTCGGCTCCAGCGATCGTAAGCAGCTTAATTCTAATAGACAACTACCATTGATACCATCTAAAGATGCGCCTACTTGTTTATACAGAGTGTTCTCATTAATATTTTTTATATGATTATTTTCGGTCAAGATTTTCTTTATGAATTAAGTACAAACGTTTGATAGTTAAACTTGCTACATTTTATCGGGATATGTGACTTTTCTAGAAGGTTCTATATCCACGCATTGAAGAGTAGTCCCTCTCTCTGTTCAACTTTAACAATGCTCCTCTACTTGAGATATCGACGCTCAGAGTCAAAAGACCGTGTACCTAAGGATTCTAATCAATGAGTTTCAACTTATGTGGTAGATATCTATTTTTGTTACTGTCTACAGTACCTAAACAAAATTCAAGTAATTAATCTATAGTATTACTTTGATATATGAAAAACAAAACGAATCACTTGAGTAGTTAAAAATAAGTAACAAATAAGTAACACTCTTTACGTGGTCGTTCCTGTATACAATCCGGACACGACATGCATGGTTATATAAGTTGTTTAACTTATATATTAATTACCTAGACATTTTAAATCTAGACATAGACATTGCCTGAGCACCACTTAAATCCTGTTTTGTATATACATATGTAAAGACAGTATTGCAAGTACAGTAATACCCCGCTTTACGCGACTTCACTATAACGCGAAATTCTAATTTCGCGCTCCATTGCCCCGCATTACGTGAAAGAATGCATATAAACATAATGTTGTCATCAACTTCTCTATGGTTTCAGTTAACGCGATTTTTTCCGGAACGTATCCCTCGCGTAAAGCGGGGCATTACTGTACGTAGATAGTGTTTTCTGTAGTATATATGTATATCTGTAGTAGTGTTAACTGTTATGTTGCAATTTTTTTTTGTAAGTTCTTGTTTCGTAATAGCCTCAGATATCATATTAAGTTATTTCGCCAGTATACACAAATTATAAAATATTTTTATTGTAATTTATATTCATAAAACGTCACAAACAAATAGGAAAATTTGAAAAAAATAATAATTTTGGTAATGCTAACACTCATAATCCGAATCCAATATCAACAACGTACTTTTTTTAGAAGAGAACGAGACATTAATAAAAAAATAAGTGATTTTTGAAGTGAACATCTAAATACACAAATGAATGATCAACATTTGTCTCGCTGCGTGCGTTCTGGCCATTGTCTTAAAAAAAAACATAGTTTTTAAAAAAGGAACGTTTTGTTTCGTTCCATTGCTCGCTGATACTGTTTAACGTTCGTCTGTCTCGTTTGGTTAATAACAATTAAAACGAGACAGACATAGTTTTGTTTTGTTTGTTTGCGTTTTATTTGTTTTGTAATGTCTTTTGGCTGTTCCGAGCCATCATAAAGTATTTTAAAATGATCCCTATGAGGATTCCGGACGGATGACAAAAAAAAAATCAACTGAATGTTATTTTATTTCGATAACTATCTTTAAATAATTTGATGTTTTTAATATTATTTTGTACATTTGGTATTTTTGTATTGGTAGCTCTTATGGGAAGTGTGGGCGCTTGGGTAATGCAGCCCGGGCTCTATTCATAATCCCACTATAAACTTACAGTAATTGTTATACATACAAAAGACAATCTAATAGTTCCAAAGGATTAAATATACTAGAGATGATATGTCAAACGTAATCTAACGTATGAAGCTAACATACAAATTGAAAAAAAGGGACTGTTGTACCTACCCTCTCGTTAATTTGTTTAATTTAATCTGACGTTTCGCAAGTTGTGCAGAATTTGAACATAAACGCTGTCTGGTGGCAGATAATTTGCGTTAGTAGGTAACGTGATATATTTCTATCAAATTTCTTTTGTTTTTAAATTGTATATACCTAATATTAAACGGAATAATAATAATATTGATAAATGGGATCATTTTGTTCGCTTCTCACGTGTTCGCCAATCCATGTAGTGACTCCGGGGGGCACGCGAAATATATATAGCTGGACTCGTGTAAAATTATAATGCAAATAATAAATAAATTATATTTTGTACGAAATAAAAATAACACCGAACCGCAGCATCGTATGCGAAAATTACTCATCTTGAACGAGACGAAAAAAAAGAACAACAAAAAGTATGATATTCAAACAAAATCTTTGCCATAATTATCATAAGTATGGACTGGATTTTTGTGTGACATTTTCTGTGGGCTTATCACGAATTTTAGTCTGACTTTCGTCTGAACGTCTCGATCTTTCGTTCATTTGATAGATTGCTGGTGCTCGTTAGTCGTTAGTAAAAATTCATGATCCCGATTGCTAACGGATCCGTTTTACTTGTGACAGCTCGATTCGAAAGCCAGACTAAATTCGTGATAAGCCCACTGTTAGGTAAACCAATACGCACGCATTGAGTTATACATATTAGATAGGCCTTAAACTTACGGTCTCAAATTTTAGGTTGTTACTCGTCTACTTTTGTTATAAATACTTTAGTCATTGAGAGTATAATTTTGATTTAATTTAAAAAAAAAACTGATGTTGGTTATTAAAAATGATTATTCTATAGATATGTTTAACAATAGACAATACGAATCCCTCTAGCCCTATATGAGCTAAAAATTAATAGATAGTTAGTGTACTATAACTAATTAGTACTTAAAATACTAAACTAAACTAAAACTAAACTAAATACTAACGTTTAATATAAATACGTAATTATTAACAAATTAACATCTCGCAGTTCAATATAATATTTTATTACGTCTTTTTTTTTATTTTCCATACAAATATTGCATTAATTTACGATACATTTAAATATATATTTTTAAGTGTGTTTCATTGCAACATTGTTTGTTCTGGTAGGGACAGATGAAGGTTGGTGCTGGAAGGGAGAACGGAGGGGGAGAAAGCATTCAATATGTAAAAACAAAATTACATAAATTAGTATGCAGACAAATTCTGAATGCCCCTTTGTACACTATATACGATAAATTAATGTGTGTATGTTGATTATTTTAACTCAATTAACAAGAAGTAATTACGCACTAATTTAAAGTGCTCTAATATCTTATTACTATTCTGTCTTACTTGACTGCCTCTATGGAGGAGTAGTAACTCGAGATTATCCGGTCGTTGCATTAAAATGAATATTTATTCGTAATTATATTCTACGTACGATATGTTATTATTATTATTTTTATCTCAATTAAGTGAATTTTTTGTAATTCTTTTTGAGTAAATAAATGTCATAAATCATAATTATATACCTATTTATTGATATGTGTAAAACAATTATAGCCCCACGTTGGGCGCCATTGTAAAACAATTATTTTATTGGATAATAATTATTTATTACATTAAAAATTAAGAAGCATGTTAATATTGTGAACAGAGTACAAAACAATATAAAACAATTAAAACACTTAAAACAGGCACTGCTAACGGAAAACCAAACGGAATCCTAGTGTTGCCATTTTAAAATTTGTCGTAGTGTTACATATGTTATTAAATAAACAAAAACGTAGGCTAGGTGTTATAATATGGCATGGTAATGATTATTTTGTTTCTGTATTTTACTAGGAAGTATTTCGTTTTATATAATATAAATATAGTCATATGTTTCATTGCTATCTCATGAATAGTGTAAGAACGAATACGAGAAATAGAAATTTATTTTTGTATATTAGATTTAGTCAGCGTTACACTGACTTCGCTGTTATGTTTACTTGTTGCATTACAATTTATGAAACGAGTTGTAATAATTTTATTTATATTTCCGTGAAAACCGATTTCAATTACATCATTTCGATCGAATTGTCTTTTATTTTAAACAAATTTTATCGTTATCATTGTATGGATATGACTTTTGTTATAAATATTTTTGTTATTGTTATAAAGAGTGAACGTAGTAAATAATGTACACTAATAAGTTAAAAATGTACGTTACGTTTTAAAGCAGACTTAATTTGACATACTCTTCTTGGAAGAAAAGTATAGACGAACTTAATTACTTTTACACAATTAGATTAAACATAAAAGCACACACATACGAAAAGTAATTAAATTTTTTTTTAAATTACATTTTATATAAAGATATAAGTTATAAATTTAGTTTATTCCTACTAACGCATTTCTTCCTAGAAACGTGCGATTTGTATTATTGTACGTATGTAGAGAAATAGCTACAAAAACTGTCACCCGTAATGTCCATACGCGTGAATATTGAGGAAATGGCATGGCATGTGTCTTGAGACTCCAAAGGCATGAACGTAAAGTATAACGCGGCATGGGGGAGTATTTGTGTGACAGGTTTCTCTTGTGAAACAATTTTAATTTTTAAATATTTACTTTGCCAATTTTGTATTCAACGCAGCATTTAGGGCTGGCAATTCAGTTCTGACTTAGCCACTAATGGTTGACTTAATCATATTACTGTGGTCGTATTAAGAAAGAATTTATTTACCGGGCGTTAATTACTGCGTATTTCTTATTTTAAAACAAATGAACATTTGTTATTTTAAGCATATTGTGCTTAGAATATTGAAAAACTAGTATCTATTCTATCGATCGAGACGAACCAGGGGACTATGCTAACACACGGTTTATTTTTATTGACATGTTAGAAGAAAACTTAATGAAAGAACGTTGCATGAAAGGTTACAAGTTTGTTCCCCGTCCTATATGTTGTATATTAATTAGATTATCTTATCTTATTCCGTTTCGCTATAGAAATTTTAATGCGAGAATTAAAGGAAAGGAAAATTAAAGGTTATGTACACCACGATTTTTTGATATGTGGGAGTTTCCCATGCCCCACCCGGTACCTATGACGCAGATAAGTAAGCCGCAAAATGACTTTTAATTTATGCCCGAGAATAATTTAAGATGATTATTTCTATGTATATACAAAAACATTTCTTGTTAACATTTAATATTCTAAAATAACTTCTCTGTTAATCTCAATCCATATTGGTGGGAAGTTCGAAGGAATGCCGAAACATAAAAGTGTTCCATTTACAAAAACACGAAAAAAAAACCAACAACAAATCAAATATATTATTGTATTTTACGAACAGATTTTGAAACAAACACTAAAACCTAACGTAAGCATTTAAATATTATGTATGTTTGGAATACAAGTTTAAATGTAGCCGCTACACATGAAAAAAGTAATCTTTATGATGATGGCAATAAGGATTAAAATAAAAGTGTTACTCTCTGATCATTAGTCGGTGAGTTATTGTTCTGATATCGGGCACATGTCATATGAATAACAGGCATACCAGTATTGTTAGAACGCCGATCGGCGTGACCGCATGATATTAATCAACAATATTACTACTTGAACATTTTGAACGTGACAGAAATGTCTCTTCTTCAATAAAGTTTTTGACTTATGGAATGAGAGCTATGAGGATGTATTTTTAAACTTTATCTTA
This sequence comes from Tineola bisselliella, assembly GCA_028551675.1. Lineage (NCBI taxonomy): Eukaryota > Metazoa > Arthropoda > Insecta > Lepidoptera > Tineidae > Tineola > Tineola bisselliella. The sequence continues at coordinate 333,660 of JAPWLS010001082.1, forward strand.
GTAAATATTGTGCCTTTACTGGGGACGTAAATTTCGTTACACTAAAGGTTATATAGTCTTAACCGATTTGCTACAGAAATATAGTGTTTTATGACACTAAAAAAATACTTAACACTAGGTTTACGGGACGCGTCAATTTGACGCATTTTGACTTTTATCAGAGAATTACCAAAAACTGTTTAAATTTTTATTTTATCTCTTTGTATGACTTTTATTCATTGATCGAGGGAAATATAAATTGAAGTCTATTTTCTTTAAAAGTGTTGAATTACTGAACTTATCTATGTGGTATACCTATCGGTACGATATGCGTCAAATTGACGCGTTTTAGTAGAAGTAGATATATAGAAAACGTCCGTAAACCTAGTGTTAAAGAAGTAATCATTTTACTAATAAAAACAAGTTATGACAAGAAAAATATTAGGTCGAAGTAAGGTTGAATTAATTGTAAGTACAAAGAAAATGCAACTTAAATGAGTATACCTATTTTTAAACATTACCTCTGCAACTATTGTGATGTCCTTTATGAGGGTCATAAGGGTTCCTTAGACCAAAAATATAATGACACCTTACTAGCTGTTGCCCCTGACTTCGTTCGCGTAGTTATGAAGATATAAAGTGCAATGAAGTTTAATGATGTTTCATATTTCAACGTCGTCTGCCTTTTATGGCAATTTTTGGCAACCTTATTGTAGTTTTAGTAAGGATCCTTATTTTTTCCCTGTAATTTATATAGTCTATATTGATCAGTGATAATGTAGCATTCAAATGGTGAAAGAATTTTTGAAATCGGTCCAGTAGTTTTTAAACCAATTCGCTACAAACATACAAGTCTTTCCTCTCTATAATATTAGTATAGATATAATATAATACGGAACCCATGTGTTATTATTACATACAAAATGTTTTTTTGTTATGCCTTTCATAATGGCAGCAGCTATTTGGGTAACGCACTATTTTTTTTTAAATCGATGAATCATCCTGAGTTTTAGGGCGTTTTTTTATACAAATTCCATTGAGATTAGAGGTGAGGGGAGGATCCCATATGAGGGTATGTCTTCATTAATTTTACCGCATGTCAAAATTTTTCAAATACTTTCGACGATTTTTGTTTATTTTTGTTATGTGAATGTATCATTGGGAAGATGATAATTCAGCTGTAATCTATATATATAAAACTCAAAAGTGACTGACTTAGTGATCTATCAACGCACAGCCCAAACCACTGGACGGATCGGGCTGAAATTTGGCATGCAGGTAGATGTTATGACGTAGGCGTCCGCTAAGAAAGGATTTTGATCAATTCCACCCCTAAGGGGATAAAATAGGGGATGAAAGTTTGTATAAATCTTATTAGATTTTCGACTGATTGAACCGAAATTAAAGATTGGAGCTACTATGATTCTTAACGCGAGCGAAGCCGCTGGCAAAAGCTAGTTGTACATATGTATGATAAGTGCATTTACCGTTGAATACTCTTTATAATTATAGAAGAATTGAATTGATAATTAATTTGACTTAGAAAAAAAAGTTTTTTTTCGAGTACATTTTGCGTGTTATATCAAACTAGGGCGACTTATATATAGATTTAGTTATTAGTATTTAGTAAAACCACCTATCGAAATGAAAATAGTTTATTAGCATAGGCACTAAAGGCGTGCGCTTGCTCATCGTTAGACTCTACCGTGACATCGGAAAGGCGTATGACGAGAAGAAGACCACAAGAAGCTCGTCAAAATTAAAAAAAAAATTAGAATTACCAGTCCTAGCTAGAGTCGCTGTACAGATGGAACTATTCAACAAAATCTCACATAAATCATCAAAACACGTTTATTTAATTATATACAATAAAACTAATTAGTATATTATTGATTCAACCTGATCTAAGCAGCCATTAAACATATAAACATTATGGACAACCAACAAAAATTTATTTCTCAAAGAAAAAAACACGACAGAAACGCCTCCGTAATGCATGCTTCGATATGCTTTCCTGTTCACTCACTCGGTGTTAGAGAGAGATAGATGTAGCACCTTATTGAACTATAGCACTCATGCGCCGAAAGCTCAAAAGCTCTCAGTTGCTGTGCGAGCTTCGTAGAATGCGGGAGGTGTGCTCGCAAGTTACATTTGGAGAGTATCGAAATAATTTTACAATGTGCAAATAATCGTTTAGTTATCAAATTTGTGTGTAAATATATTCTAGTGTATCAAAAAATAAAAGACTGTGATGTTTTTTTTTATTTTATAAAATTTGAGGTAAATATATGTTATATTATTAATATTCAATGCGAATTATACAAAAAAAAGTATGTATATATATTCTATTATATTATATATTTATTTATTATCATATATACATATATGTCTGTGTTTATGCGCGAACATAACTCTACTTATTTTATAGACAATAATATGTAACTTATTATCGCTATATATTTTCATTAACTTGATCTTAAATTTCAAAATTTCTGCAGCCATTGCTGCAATTTCGTAGTCGCGGCGAGATTGCTGCCATAGATGCGAAGTTTTCAAAGTTTCAAATCAAATTAATTAAAATAAACGCAATAGTGAGTCACATAAAGTCTTTTAGAATTAATATTATTTAGCTCAGCTTCGCTTTGCATCGCTTTGCAATAAGTATTTCTTTTGAACTGCAAACAAATTGGTCTAAAATATGTATTTTTTAAACATTTACAATTTTAGAAGAAGCGATGATAGACATTTTATGGTAATTTTTGGCAACCTTGGGTTACATTATTGTAGTTTTAGTAAGGATCTTTATTGTTTTCCCGTAATTTATATAGCCTATATTGATCAGTGATAATGTAGCATTCAAATGGTGAAAGAATTTTTGAAATCGGTCCAGGAATTATTGAACCAATTCGTTACAAACATACAAAAATACAAATCTTTCCTCTTTAAAATATTATATATTTGATTACCAGATTGTCAATTGTCCAAAAAAGGGACGGTTAATTGAAAAACAAATGAATAAAGTTAAATTAAAAAAGTAAATGTTTAAAATATAACTGTAAGTGGCATCTTGTATTCAGATATATCTTAAATGTTGATATTGTTTTCGTCTGTCAATGGTGATACATCAAAAAAGCAACTTTTTAAATAATAAAATTGTTTATTATGAGCGCACTTCGTGACCCCACGAACTGTGCTCATTGGTCACGACTTTTTATATTACAATAGATTTTAACGCGCCTGAAAACTGCGTTCATTCGTCGCGCAACAAAATCCGGGTTCGAACGTGAGACATTTGTGTTAAAATAAAAAGAAACACACTCCATTCACAAGGCAGGTCATGAACCATACCCGACCATTCATCCTTTTTTATATATTTCTAATAAGAATGGAATAGATTTTCCTCAAAATTAAAATGAATTAGGAGAAATCCATGACCACAGCTTAACACTAAAAAGGCGATAACGGTCATTTGACTAAAAATAACTCCGAAATATTTTTAATTTAACTTAACATTTGGAGGTTTAATATTTAAATTTTGTTTGTGTACTTTTGCAAAAATATGCAGAGACAATTTAAATGTCATGCGGTCATATGACCCATCGCTATTTCTATTAACAGGTGGATTTACCCATTTTCTAATTAAAACAATAACGTTAATTTTGGGGCCTAGGATTGTTTTCACTGTAAAAAAGATAAAAGGAAAAATAAAATAGATTTAACAGGCGGCGACGTAAAATTAATTATTTTATTTTATTAACAAGAAATTTAAGTTTCATTAATGTATGGTCTTAATTACTATTTCGGTCTAAACTTGTAGTGGAATTGGAGATTATTTCTTAGTTATTATAATCGCATATTACATAACAATAAACAATAACAATGGCTCACCTTAGGGTCCTAATGATTCGATACGTGCAATTATTATTATACTACAAGTCAATGGTCAACGACTTTTAACGTCAACTATATTAACTTTTAACGAACATTCTAAATTTGATTTAATAACTTTCAATCGACTTTTACTGTTTACTGTATACATGGGCGTAGCCGCGGTGGGGCAGGGTGGGGCAAGTGCCCCTAAGGTACCTAATCAAACCTGAAAAACTTAATAATCTAGGCACTAACTACAATACCTAATATCCGTAAGAAAGTTCACACTCGACAGTCATCAGTCGACACAAAATAAATTAATCGGGCTAGACCACGGGTATAGATTGCTAGTTACACATTATTTTAGACTGCTATTATATTTATATATTTATATTTATATATATTTATCAAATACACGGTTGACATTCGATCTAATATAAATAACAAATAAACAAACCATTATTGGCAATAACTTAATGTTAAAAGTGTGAAATGACCATTCTTGTCTATTATTTAAAAGATGTCATTCATATATATTGTCATGTCCCATTAAAATTATTGGTTACGCGACCGGTTTTTATTTCTTATTAACTTGTTTTTCTTTTTATAATATTACTGTTTTTAGAGTTTAAATATATGTTAGTTTAGTGGTAAATTAAATTATTTAATCTCCAAATCCGAGCTTCGTTTGTTTGGTATTTTGAGAGCGACACGAAAATCTTTTACAAGTCTAATTTCCCCGAAGCTTGGAGTTTGTTTGATCGCACTGTATGAATGTGGAATTGTCGTAAAAAGTGTTACCAGTCGTCGGTCGGCCGGAGCGGGTCTGGCATGTCTTTGTCGATCTCAGGAATTTGTTCTGAGAAATGGTGGACTCCCCTCTTGGGATAATTAAACAGTTTTTAGGATAATGAACGAGATTTATTTCAGACATATTTTGTGCTGTGTAGATCTATTAATAATAATTTTATAGTAGCATTGGTAAGCCAAGAGGACCTACCTGTATAGTCGAGTGTAGTGAATATTTAGAATGCCATAACACGGTCGGAGTGAGCTTCAGCCGGCCGCGATCTTATCACACCACGCTTACCCAAATTCTTCACTATGTTTAAGGTGACCAGCAAACCGACATATTTTCGATATATATGTATGCATGTATATATACACTTAATCAGTGGTGGGTATTACATTAGCGAGTTGTCATAAGGATATTTAAAAAAAAAACAGGTACAACCGAAACATTTCGATAAAAGTCGATTAATCCGTCCAAAGTGATCGATTGGCATCAGTTCGTATCTGTCGGTTTATGCATATTTCACTTGTCAAATTTATATGAGTAAATGAGTAATTTGTGTTCACTAAAATGTGCTAAAGTTACATTGGTGCTGAAATTATGCCGAAAAGACGAAAGAGGAATAGAACATGATGATCGCATCATAATATTGAATTAACCAATGAGATAGATTAATTGTTTATCACTGCTTACCTATTTTGTGCTGACAGTATTAAAAATAACAGTTGAGGCAGATATTATTTTTCTTTTGTTTAATGACGTCAGAGATGTCTACCAGCAACAACAATCCTTTATAAAATTGTGATTTACACATGTCAAAATGACTATTTATATATATTTTTATAAATACATTAATTACACAATCAAAACGTTTACAATAGAAAAATGATTGTCAAAACTAAGTAAAATTCCAATAAAATACTTAGTAATTAATTAAAATATGACAGAACAATATGACGCCTAAACACACTTGACAATACTTGACATTAAAATAAACCAAACGTACTCACAATCGAATAGAAAGTTACAGTTCAGAAGAAACATATTGTACGCTACATTCATTCATTGCGAGAGTTTTAATATTTATATTTCTAACATTATTTTGGACACATAAGCAATAAAAATAAATCCAAACCAAAAGCAGTTCAATATTGAATTGGTGGCTAATAGTACTAGATATCTTAGTTGTAGGGAATCGGGACAGTGGACTGTATGGTCTCCTTGTAATAATGATAGACGTAGTTTCTTCTTAAGGTTTATTTTCGAACAATTTCTCGCAACGTTGACAATCTTCACTAACGGCGATTTTCTTCATAAACGACGATCTTCATAAACGGCGATAATCTTCAGCAATCGATGGTATTTTTCAGTCTTCAGTTCGTATGTCTTCTCGTGTTAAGCTTCCGATCGATACTGCCTTTCTCTGGGCCAGCGGCGCGCTTTTATACGCCCGCTGGCGGCGTAGGACCACGCGGTCGTAGCCCGTTCTCTCTGGTGGGCGTGGCCAATTCCTTTGTTCGGCGTGCGGGAGTAGCGCGCTCTGTCTCGGTGCGTGGTGGGGATAGAGGCTCGCGGGTGTACCGAGCTGGCCGTGGGGGAGAAGCGGGACGCATTGCCTATCTTATATTTAATATTTACAATTTGTATGCGTCCCGATTCTTAACTCCCCGTCGCTCTTCACCGGTATCACGGCTAGCTTGCGTACAGGCCGCCTGAAGATCCCGCCCTTGGTTCGCACCTCCGCTACTCGCACCTTGCCGTCCGGTCCCGGGAACACTCGGACCACCTCTCCGCGCACCCATACATTGCGCGGCAAAAGACGATCGATCATCAGGACTAGATCTCCCTCCTCCATCTTCCTGTTGCTTCCTCCGCCGCCCCGTGGAGCTAGGGTCGGTAGGTATTCCCGGCGCCATCTCCTCCAGAACATGTCTGCTAGCGCCTGCGCCTTCCTCCATGCTGCTTTGTCGGTCTCGCGGACTGGCCCCGCCCACTCTTTATATGCT